>CM034352.1:67176692-67307487 GCA_019925275.1 Mytilus edulis
TTTGTTATTTTTTGGATAGCAAGTTCACAGTACTATGGAATTCTGTCGCCCAAACCCTGATATCACAAGCTGAACTTCAGAGTAAATTATAAACTGTAACGTCATCAAGAAGAAAAAAAACGGTCATGTGCAATACCCGGAACAACACCGTTTTTGAACTACTTTCTACATTGAAAGTGAAAGAACTACATTGAAAGTGAAAGAAAGACAAAAGGATAATTTTAAATATAAAAGTCTTCTCATTTTCTCATTTAGTGTTTTAACCAAAGAAAAGCTAACAAGGACAACTCCGAAAACTTTGCTAGCTTTATCATCAGAATTGACCACAGGAAAGGGAACAAACAGCCAGATTTTTTTTCTTTTATTCTATGATGTCTCATATATCTCTGCTTCATTTTTATAGTGGAAATAATGCGTTATTTGATATCTGTGGCATCACTGGAAGCACCTGTATAAGAAACCATCTGAGAATGTACACTACATATAAAAGACTGAACAATTAAGAAATTCATACAAAATAGCCGACTATATAGATATTAAAAGATGTGGTATAAGTGCAATTGAGACAACTCTTCATTCAAGTCACAATTTGTAAAAGTAAACTTTTATAGATCATAGTACGGCCTTCAACACGGAGCATTGACACCGAACAGCAACCTACAATGTATAATGGGTCCAATAAAATACCAGCATAAAACCATTCAAAAAGGAAAACCAACAGTATAATCTATATATAAAAAAACCGAGAAACGAAAAACACTTATGAACTATCTCAACAAACGACAACCACTGAACATCAGGTAATATTTCTTAAATGTGTCTCCCTTTCCTTTGACTTCAACATTTTATAGCTGTTTCGTTTTTAGAGAAAAGAGGAGAAAGCTGCGCGAAAATGTGTCTACAACTCTTAGTAAATTAGGCAGCAGTGTCCAAGTCCGTGAAGGAACCTGTTCATCAACGCTTCAAAGTGATCAACACAATATGCCTGGCAGAATTTGTCCAAAACAAACAATTTATCATTTTCACACTGGATCTCCAACACAGACGGATATTGAGTGGATGCCTCCTGATAATTCAAACTCATTTCAAAATCTGACCTATGAACTTGAACTTCGAAAAAATGGAGTGCGCACAAGACTGACCAATCGTCGTGTCCCAGTAATACGAATATATACCACAGACACAAAGGCAATACTAGACAAACATTGTTGGTCATTCCAAAATTCCGACACTTATTCGTGTGATCTTTTTGTACGGGCCGTTGATATCTTACGTGTGACAATTTTAACTGCAGGACCTTGGTCGGATGCTATTAAATTAACTTTCGTTACATCTACGTAAACATTGTCCTTACTAATGCACACATCAGAGTCTAATGGCAGTACTAAAACACGCTTTCGTAGTTCAACTTTTGGTTGGTATATAATAGAGCAATGGAGGATCCAGTTGAATGTGATTGGTTGAAAACCCATCTGAGAATTGAAATGAGACTATAAAACTGAAGAGTCTTTTTTCCCCCAACTTCGAACTGTTGTTCTACTTCAAAAGTGAAATGTTCCGTATATTCGACTATATAGATAATTTAAGTCAGTTCCCCATTATAATTTATAAAGAACGGAATGTAATGTCCAAAACACAAAATGATGATAAAAACTGTTTGGACATTACATATTTGTGAGAGAGAAGATACCAATACCATAATCTAAATACAATCAAAACCCATAATTAAAAAAATAAACACCAGACAATGACATTGCTCAAGAAAAAAAACACCACAAAGGTGCAAAAACAGTTCACATCTCAATAATGAAAACTGAACTATTGAGCTAAAGGAATCCCATAAAAATGTGTAAGGGTTCCACGGAACCCAGTGTCTCGCCTACTTTTGCTGAAAATCAAAAGATCAACAAAATGAAAAATGAGGAAAAAAATCAATAAAAAAATTCCCCTCTTGATAATATCTTTTGATTGTTAAGAAGCTTCTGTCCAAGTTTAGTAAAAATCCAGGATAGTTTATGAATCTAATGAATGTTTAAAAGCTTTGACTGAATGTTAAATGGAAGAAAAACTTAGTCCATTTATAAGAAAAATACAGATACACAGGTACAAAATATTAACAGTATTTCATTCTAAATACTAGCTTATGATCATAAACAAGCTTCAGTCGAAGTTATTTTTTTTACAAAATTTACTTCTGTATATGCATCTTTTGATCATAAACAAGTTTCTGTCCAAGTTTGGTACAAACCAAGGATAGTTTAAGAAAGTTATTAAAATTTTAAAAACTTGAACCACAGAGTGAATGTTATGTTTCCCTGCAGAAAAACTAAGTCCATTCATAAGTAAAATACGGAAGTAAAGGAATTTTATTTTTACAAAATTTACTTCTGGATACTATCTTGTGATCATAAACAAGCTTCTGTCCACGTTTGGAAGTAATCCAGTATGGTTTAAGAAAGTTATTAAAATTTCAAAAACTTTAACCACAGAGTGAACGTAATGTTTCCCCGCAGAAAAACTAAGTCCATAATATGGAAAAAAATGGAATTTTATTTTTACAAAATTTACGTCTGGATACTATCTTATGACCATAAAATAGCTTCTGTCCACGTTTGGAAGTAATCCAGTATGGTTTAAGAAAGTTATTAAAATTTCAAAATCTTTAACCACAGAGTGAATATTTGTGGACGCCGCCGACGACGACGGAATGTAGGATCGCTTAGTCTCGCTTTTTCGACAAAAGTCGAAGGCTCGTCAAAAACCAGGGATGAATCTGTTGGTGTATTTGATGAGAGAGACCAGGCAGGCAAAATATGACAATTTTTAATTTTTCTAATTATTATTTTAATTTTATATCCGAACAAATCTGTTGTTCTATGATATAATTACTATTATTTTGTCTTTTCTGGCTATAGATTAAATCATATAGAGGTGATTGTATCTTCATTTATAATCCAGCGGAGGGTGTTAACCAGCGTACAAATCGGTTGGTTTTTTATTTATCAAACATATATGATTTGCACAGCAAACACCTCCGCATGCCATCTCCATGTTGGTGTGAACATAACATTTTGATTTCTCTTAAATGATCATAATTTAGACGGAAAAATCTTTCTGACATATGTGTTTGATTTCATCATTGTTAGTGCGTTTCTGTCAATGTCATTATTCCCAAGCGCATGCTTTGCCAATCTCTTTGCTTCCGGAAGTAGCTTGTCTAATTCAACGACAGAATCAACAAGGCTCAATGTTTTGGCTTCCGGTGCTGTTATTCTTCTCCCAAACACAACAGCTTCACGCATAGCATCAAGATTCCAAACTTTTGTGCTGAAACAAATTTTAAATATATATACTGCACATAGTCTACACATTGTTTTAAATGTGAAAAATCTAAACAGTTGGTGGTTATACCTTAATGGTTCGTTTTATTTCCTTTTTGGGGTTCTTACTACAGAAATATAGGATAAGAAATGATTTATTACAATAGATATTTCGAAAGAATGGACATCAAGTTGGGTTTAAATTAGTTTACAAATTTTCTAAACTCGGACGCTTATAACTTGGCATACTTTGCCGACATGTTGTTATTGTAAATGACTTTCTGTTGACCCTTAACAACTCACAAACATGAAGCAGATGTTCGAAGTTTTAACGGACTTATATGAATGCTAACAAGTTTTACTGTTGAAGACCGTATGTTGATCCCTTAAAATGTATTTTGGTTTCTAACGCGTGATATCCCATTAACGTATAACCTAGATCCCTTTTATTCATTAGAAAACCCTCTAAAGTTTTAAGTTGACCATGTTGTAAAAGTGACGGCTTAATGTCTGTAAGCGTTACGAATCTCGGTTTATGATTAAAACTGAATTTATAATGTCATCAGCTTTTATTTATAAGACTTTTTATGTTTAGACTCAAACCGTAGGGTCAGCATTTTGGAGATAACATTTTTACGGTAGTGTATACAACATAAATGGCGTAAAGATCTTACTTCAAAACTTCATGTAGAGGATCACCAATTGGCAACTTAAGGTGAGTTTCATTCCAACATATCCACCCACGGTCGGCCCTCATAACTCTGTAATCATGTGAAATTGCAATGAAGGCTCCTCCAGCAAACGTGTGACCTGTCGATTAAAAACATTTATAAAAAAATTTCTTCTGCAATTTAACCCTTTCTCGACCCTTTGTTTAATCAACCTAATCGATGCCTAGTTGTCGATAATCTAATTACTAGTAATTAGATGATTGTCTTAGTCTTTAAGGTCATACATGTACATAGCCTTTATCAGCTATAAGGGCGAATCGAAATGTGCAAACACGTGTAAGAGAAATTGAAATAAAATTGAGAATGGAAATGGGCAATGTGTCAACAACCCGACCAAAGAGCAGATACCATTTGAAAACTTGTTAAACTTTTACTATGCGGAAACAGTTCGACCTTCAGATGTCGTTTTTAAAGTTGTTTACTTTATAAAGCAGGAATTACCCCCATAAGATGGAGTCAAAAGCATAACAACTACACATTTCTATGTAATTAGTTCAACTTCATTTTCAAAATACCCCCTTTCTCTAAACCGATATATTTTTTGCTGATGCAATCATTTCATAAAATCATTCATCAATTCTAAACAATTTTCATATCGTACCATTTAATGCTGCCACAGTTGGTAAAGGGAAATGCATGATCCTCCATAGTGTATCGTGTAAAAGGTTGGAAAATGTCTGTGCTATTTTTTCGGGCTGTTTAAACAGCCAATCCAAATCAATCCCATTGCTGTAAAACTTTCCTTCAGATGTTGTTATAAGAGCTTTGCAATCTTTGTTACTGAAATGAATGACGAATGACACAATATTAACAAATGCTAGAAGTTATATTGTGTGGCTTGGCTTTTTGGAGACAAAAGTAATCCTTGTATATGGTATCGTCTACGTGTTGATCAATTTTAAAATAGGACGTAACCATGTTGATGCAACATCGATAATAAGCTACCAGAGTATCTTTTAAGCCTTCTAGGTAATTGAGTAGTAATTAAGGTCCCCCTTTTATAAGATAAGTAATCCCTGGTGAAAATGTGTGCAATAACAGGGGGGGGGGGGGGGGGGGGGGGGACAAGTTGATAATATAAAATGTCAATGGTTACAGAATTTACCAAAAAAATATATGTAAGACATGGTTTTTTACTAGCTATAAAATTAGTTTCCTGGAAAAGTTATCCTGGGACTTATTGTCCAGCATAAGTTACAAAATGACCTTGAATACCTAGGAAACAAAGTTCGGGCTGAGGGACACATTTTACTACTGGACCGAATTTACTGATACACATATAGCGAACGATGTGAACGTATAAAGTCTAAGAAGGACCTACCATGGAAACACACCATACAACGGAAAAAATGTACAAAAGCAGTCGAAATAACAATTCACAAATCTTCAATATTTAACAATAAATTATCCACTATAGAAACGGGGTAAATTCGTGCGCTTCTTTTTAAACGGGTTATGTGTTCCTGCTCCACAAGTGACAACATTCGTGTTATTGGTCAGTGATAAAACCCGATAAGTCTGAATGGAGATATATGGCTTCATTCCAAATGTCTTAATCTTATCCTAAGAAATTACTTAACACAACCATCTATATAAAAAGTTATTCAACCCTATATAAAATGAATTAATTCGAATTTGAAATTAAATGAGAATAATTGTATGATCAGGAGTGACAAGTAACACCTGCATAATTTAAAAAAAATGAAATAAGGGAAGTAAGAACAACTAACTCCAATAAATATACTTTTGTACACAATGGTGCTCTGTAAGGGTATGCGGTTCCAGCTTTACTCGTGGTTCCCATCGTGTTGGTCACCAAAAGCAACGATCTAACGATGTAGAATGACCGGAGCGAAACTGCGATAAAGATGGTTTGTTAAAATAATTTCTATACTCTACCTTAAAACGCGATCAAGTGCTGAGTTTAATTCAGTGAGAAAGTCGATATTTAACCGATTCTGTCCATTTAACATTCGAATAATTCCAAATCCATCAGCAGTAAACTCTGTGGTAATCTTCTGTGTCGTTCCCATTTCTGACCCTAATGTCACATGATAGATAACGTGACCTTTTTCGTACACACACACAGTTTTCTTTTTAAAAAAAAGACAACACGTGAACCTAATCTATAAGACGCATGTAAACATCATTTTAATTTGAGATGTAGAAACCTGATATGGATAATTGCATGATATTTATTTTGTTTTATATTTTTTGTTAAAGAACTCATGTTGGAAATATGATTCACATTTCTTAAGTCCAAATGTGTTTGTGTAACAAAAAATTTGTTCCGGCGTGACATTTGTTCCACCGGAACAAATTTCATAGGAAATATGTTCCACCGGAACTTATGTCACAGAAAATATGTTCCAGCACTATAAAATTTGTTCTGGAACTAATTTTTTAACCAAGTGTGAAATAAGTTCCGGAACAAAAATCACAGCACCATGAATTTTGTTCCAATATTAAAAAAAAAAAAGTGAAATAAGTTCTTGTGATATTAGTTTTAAACGAAGGTATTTTATAGAAATCAATGAAAATGTTCTGCTCGAACCTATTTCACAGAAAATAAGTTCTGTGCTTGCATGGGGTACATTTGCAATTGAAGGAATGACTTTAGGATGAAGATAAGAAATAAAAGCGATGATAATGTATCTATGTTTGATCGTTTATGTGGTATTCAACCTCCTTGTTTCCTGATGATCTGTCATTGGTGTTCTAATCATACATGTACTTAAGCTATGGTCATTGCACAGTTTTTAAAGAGCGTGTATTTTGTTTCTTTATGTCTTTTAATATAATTGATCAGCCACTTTGTTCTTTTCAAAAAAGTACAAATATTCATCTTCAACTATAATACTTTTTTTCGGAATGACTTTTATTATTATTTCTTATTCTACTCTTTCCTGGCTCATAAGTGCCATTTTTAGTATTATTACTTGAGCATGTTATTAAACTTTTTCTTTACTCCACATGATCCAATTGGATGTTTACACTTTTTATTTATTACATTATGCAATATAATACATGTTTTTTATAATGACTTTAAACTCACTGATGACAAGTGCTCAGTATATAAGAAAACTTGTTTAACCAGTGGAACATATTTCACAGACAAGGAACTTATTTCACCAGGTGAGGAACAAATTTCACAAATCCAGAACTTATTCCACCAGGTAAGGAACAAATCTCACAAACATGGAACTTATTTCACTAGGTAAGGAACAAATTTCACCAACCCAGAACTTATTTCACCAAGTAAAGTGTGGAACTTATTTCATAGAGATGGAACAAATTATATAGAAATTGTCTGTGAAAAAAGTTCTCCCAGAACATATTTCCTGTGAAATTAGTTCCACTGGAACTTTTTTCACAGGAACAAATTTTGGCTCACATTTGCATATATATTCAATCAAAAAAAGGATAAAAGTCTACGTGTTGAAGCATATTTGCTGGTCAAGGCAATTTGGAACCAATACAGGATGAAGTCCATAAACAAATTAAAGCAAATTTTACGTCTAAAAAACAAAAAATAGATCAAGGTCCTTCAGGCGGAAAATTCGTCGAGAAAAATTCACGGGTTAATGTTCTTTTATCCCGTTAGTAATGGTTTTTTTTTTTTTTTTTCGGCCATACATTCATACAACTTTTCCCAAAATATATCAAAATGCGCTCAGTTTGAGATTTTCGATCTTTATAATTGGGTACAAGTTCAGAAAATATACGCAAAAATGTAAAATTCACGCAGTGAGAAATCCCACACCGAAGTAAGGACGTTTGGAATATGGCTCTTGTGGTAAATAATTTAGTGAGAAAATTACTTCTTTTTCATTTTAATATACTTACTCATTTTGCTGACTTTCTAAAAGAAAGACAAGAAACTCTAAGAGGGTAACTTAGAGTATCCGACAAAAACAGGTGTTTGTATAATATGGCAAGCTCTTACTGATTCTGGAAGGTTGTGGGTACATAAAAACAATCCTTAACAAGAATAGTTTTTAATCAAAATTTAAGTGTGCTGTCTCATTGACTCACGTTTAACGTCCTCTTTTATTTAGGTACTTGAATAAAACACAAGATATCAATTTATTTTGAATACAACTGAACAGTAACATTTGAACCTAAGTAATGCATATGTTTGGCTAAAGTCATTGCAAGCGTGTCACAATTTTGAGGTATGAACTTTTCTTGTGTAAGTATTCCTTTTCATCATTGCCAATGCTTCCCTGTCAATGTTATTATTCCCAAGAGCATGGTTTGCCAAACGTTTTGCCTCCTGAAGAAGATGATCAATGTCTACAACTGAATCAACAAGGCCTAACGTTTTAGCCTCTGGGGCCGTTAGTCTCCTTCCAAATACAATAGCTTCACGGTGGGCATCACCATTCCAAATTTTGTTGCTGAAATTGTAAAAATTGTACTTTGTTTAGTTTGTTCAGTTTCAATTTTTTATACGCCCGTCAAAATTTTGACGGGACGTATTATGGTATACAAATGTCCGGTGTCCGTCCGTCTGTCCGTCTGTCCGGCGTAAACATGTCGCACCATAACTTGAGAACGACTTATCCAAATTTCATGAAACTTAAAATAGTTGTTTCTTATGATGGTCAAATGATCTGTATACTTTTTGGTGAAAATAAGATTAAATTTTTTTGAGTTACGGCACTTTGTAACTAAAACAGGGGTGTGGTTTTTTTTTCACATGTCGCACCGTATCTCAAAAACTATTCTTGATTATGGCTTAAAACTTTAAACACTTCTTAGTTATATTAATCTTAATATCTGTATACTTTTTGGTGATGGTTCGAAATAGCATTTTTGAGTTATTGAGTATTTTGTAAAAAAAGGGGGAGGGATTTTTTACATGTCGCACCATATCTCAAAAACAATTTATGATTATTGCTTAAAACTTTACACATGTCTTTGTTATATTAATTTAAAGATCTGTACACTTTTTGGTGATGATTCAAAATTTCATTTTTGAGTTATTGAGTATTTTGTAAAAAAGGGGGAGGTTTTTTTTACATGTTGTGCCGTATCTCAAAAACAATTTATGATTATTGCTTAAAACTTTACACACTTCTTTGTTATATTAATCTAAAGATCTGTATACTTTTTGGTGATGATTTAAAACTTTATTTTGGAGTTATTGAGTATTTTGTTAAACAGGGAAGGTTATTTTTACATGTCGCGCCGTATCTCAAAAATAATTTATGATTAAAACTTTACACACTTCTTTGTTATATTACTCTAAAGATCTGTATACTTTTTGGTTTTGATTCAAAATTTTATTTAAGTGATATTTAGTTTTTTGTAAAAAAAAAAAAAAAAACAGGTTTGGGGGTTTCACATGTCCCGCCGTGTCTCAAAAACAATATATGGTTATTGCTTAAAACTTTCTCAGAAACTATTTATGATTATTGCATAAAACTTCCACACAGAACGTCGGGTGTATCATGCGATCATGGCGCAGCTGTTTATTAAAGCTGCATATGGTCATGGATATTAGTATTGTCATAGTTAGTCAGTGTAATGCCTCGTTCACACGGACATTTAATTTGAATTGAATTCGAATCGAATTCGCAGATGGTGTTCACACACTCTTCTTTTTTAATTCGAATTGATTCGAATTGGCTAATTCGAATTATCTAATTCGCATTAGAAATACGTTTTTGTGAATACGAATTAAAAGTTAACGTCGTTTGGACAGTATTTTTAAAGCGAATTGTAATTCGAATTAGAATTGACGTTAGGACGTAAAACGTTTCGAATGCGAATTAAACTAATTCGAATTAGTTCATGCGGATCGAATTCGAATTACGTATGAACTCAGCATAACAAATAAACAGCCAATAAACCAATATGTACATAACTAGTTAAATGAATTATGGTTGTTGTTGAAACTGTGCAACTGTTTTGTTCATGCTCACTGGAATACTAACAAAAGTTTTTCTTTGTCTAATTATTTATCCTCCCTCGCCATTTTATATGAGCTTGTAATGTCCAGTAAACAGTCATTTAAATGAAAAATTCTCAACCCGGTCAATCAATATTGTTAACCTAATAACGATATAAGTAGCGAAATCTTTACAAAAATTAAAAAAATGACAGAAAGGAAGCAAAATATTACTTTATAACATCTCTCGCATCGTCTTTAATTGGTAAATTCATGTGAACTTCATTCCAACATAACCATCCTCGATCTGACCGCATCACTCTGTAATCATGTCCCATTGCAAGAATGGCACCACCAGCAAATGTATGACCTAGAATATTGGTGATATGAATTGATTGTATGATATATAAAAAAGAAGATGTGGTATGATTGCCAATGAGACAACTATCCACAAAAGACCAAAATGACACAAACATTAACAACTATAGGTCACCGTACGGCCTTCAACAATGAGCAAAGCCCATACCGCATGACCATTCTTTTAAAATTTACTAATCAAATTTTTGCTGTCATTTTTTGATTATATTCTTTATTGCAAAAAATACACTATCATAAACTAGTCTGATGTTATCAATACCTGACACTTTTGATTTATGAATGAAGCTACTCAAAAAGTTACCTTCCCAGTATAAATCTACGAGTAGTTACAAACTGACTATATTCATATACAGTTGTATCCCAATTTAAAAAAAAAAAACACTTGTTAAAATTACTGAAAATGAATATGAGAATGAATAACCAAAATTTCCCAAAAATCTAAAAAAAAAAAACCACCTGAAAGTAACGTATTGAAAGATCACTCCAAAACAATTACGTACGTCATCTGGTTAAAAACTGATATTCGATCTCTTAAAATCCATTATAGCTATACTTAGCAAAAACAACAAAATAATCTTTTCAAAGTTATCAGTTTTAGAATGTTAAAACAAACCATTTAATGCTGCTACAGTTGGAACTGGAAAGTGCATAACCCTCCATATGGAATCTGCTAGGTATGCCCTGAACTGATCCCTCTTTTTGTCTGTTAATGGTGCCAACCATTTCAAATCTAGGCCATTACTGTAAATTTTCCCTTCTGAAGTTGTAATAAGGGCCTTACAATCTTTATTCCTGAAAAAAAGTTATGGCATGTTTAATATATACCACTTTGCCTCATATTTTTTTTAAGAAAAAAATCATATCTCTAATTAATGCCTCGTTCACACGGACATTTAATTCGAATTGGATTCGAATTGAATGCGAATCGAATTCGCTAATCGCGTTCACACACTCTTCTTTTTTTAATTCGAATTGATTCGAATTGGCTAATTCGAATTACCCAATTCGAATTAGAAATACGTTTTTGTTAATACGAATTAAAAGTTAACGTCGTTTGGACAGTAAAGCTAATTTGACGCGCATTGTTATTCGAATTAGAATTGACGTTAGGACGTAAAATGTTTCGAATGCGAATTAAACTAATTCGAATTAGTAAATGCGAATCGAATTTGAATTACGTGTGAACTCAGCATAAATGAGCATTTAAAAAGTCAGAATGCGAGTATATATGTTCAAACTCTTTTAGGTCATTTTTTAGTAGCAATAAACAAAAGAACTATGTCAATTGGACATGCTTTGATACAATATATGCGCTTTGATTTTTACTTGATAACATCTTTGTTCGCTTTGGAGATTCCGTATATCGTCAAGTTATTGGAATTACAATGGGGACTAACTGTGCACCACTTTTTGTGGACCTGTTTTTGTATTGTTATGAGTTACAATTTATGACTAAAATTAGCAAAGACCCATCGAAACAACATTTAATACAAAAATTTAACAATACTTTTAGATATTTGGATGATATATTGGCTCTCAATAATGACGACTTCAGTATGTATACTAAAGAAATTTATCCTGTTGAACTTACTTTAAATAAAGCTAATACTAACAATGACCACTGCCCTTTCCTCGATCTTGATATCTATATCATTAACGGGAAGCTTAATACAAAAAATTATGATAAAAGAGATGATTGTTAATTATCTCTTTTTAGATGGTGACGTTCCCTTGTCACCATCTTATGGTGTTTATATATCTCAACTTGTACGATTCGCTCATTTATGTAACAACGTATTATATTTTAGCGAGAGAAATTTATGTATTACCAAGGATTTGTATAGTTAGTATAACTATACAAATCCTTGGTATTACTGAAAAATTATTACACCAGGGTTTTCGATATCACAAACTAGTCAAAATTTACTAAATTTTATCATCGGTATAAGCAAATAATTGGTAATTATAACTCAACATGCAGACATCCAGTCTTTTATGGTAATATTCTTTACAAAGCACAAACATGTCAGTATTCACCTCAAAAGCTTACAAAACCTTTAAACAGACTTATTAAGAAGGGAAATAGTTATGATATACTGTTGTCAGGTCATTGAAGATTGCATATTTTGGCTTTAATATTGATTCACTTATAGGGTCTTTGCATCGGGGGAAAAACACATTTATTTAAAAAAAAAAAAAAACAGTTGCTGGCATGACACGGGTTATGTTCTTCTCATATATTTTATGATAGTATGATACTAAACTCCTAACGGGAGGGATTGTGCCTGATATTCATATGATGAAGACATAATCGTTCAATCAGTTTATTTGAGGTTTAGAGCTGGCATGTCAGTTAACTGCTAGTAGTCTGTTGTTATTTATGTATTATTGTCATTTTATTTATTTTCTTTTGTTACATCTTCTGACATGGGACTCGAACTGAATTTTAATGTGCGTATTGTTATGCGTTTACTTTTCTACATTGGCTAGAGGGAGGAGTTAAAATCTCATAAACATGTTTAACCCCGCCGCAATTTTGCGCCTGTCCCAAGCCAGGAGCCTCTGGCCTTTGTTAGTCTTGTATGATTTTTAATTTTAGTTTCTTGTGTATAATTCGGAGTTTAGTATCACGTCCATTATCACTGTACTAGTATAAATATTTTTAAGGGGCCAGCTGAAGTACACCTAAGGGTGCGGGAGTTTCTCGCTACATTGAAGACTCATTGGTGGCCTTCGTCTGTTGTCTGCTCTATGGTCGGGTTGTTGTCGCTTTGACAAATTCCCCATTTCCTTTCTCAATTTTATTAAACCCATAACAAAACTTTCCGTACAAAAGATTGGACAATTTAAAGGCAACTAAACAAGCGCTTCTTTTGCAAAGAAAAATCTAAAAATTTCAAAACATGTTTAAAGTCACAAATCAAGGATGAGGAGGTCGATACAAATTCTTGAATTTACTGCATAGTTTCATTGCTGCAGTGCTGATCTTTCCATTTCAGGCGCTGTGGACTTTTCAAACTTTAACTCTTTAATCTAAATGAAACCAACAGATTTGAATATGATTTAACCAATGCCCATACTTTGTTTATTCGCTGGCCAGTCTATTTCTAAATTGTGTTTTAGAATTATATGTTTAAATCAATTCGAACAATACTACAAAATAGTGTCAAAATGTGGAACGTTCTACATTTTAAATTTACCTGTTATAAAAACTTGGGATAAAGATATATTAAGTAAATTTTCACTTACTCCAGCACAAGATCCAAAGCCTTGTTAAATTGATGAAGAAACGAATTATTCAGTCGATTTTCTCCATTCAACATTCGTATTATCGCAATTCCATCGTCAGTAAAGTCCAGTTTGATGTTAGCCTGCGTTTCCATTTTAGCTCAGTATATCTATGACTTGATATAATTACATAACTAGAGTAAATGAATTTTAGATTTTTAAAACTTCACAATCGTCTGAGTTCAAAGTTGAATTGATAAACGCATGTCAAATAATGTATAATAATGCATTTTTTTGTGGGTGTTACTGTTGAACTTTAAGCTTTATGCATTTGTTATAGTTGATGTTTCCTCTGTTCATTCTTTTTATTTCAATTAGACATTTAAAGCAAACTTTTTAAACTATTTTTCTTTGGTGTATTTCTATTGTTCATTGATCTTCATTATGTGTGTACGAACATTCAGAAACAACAATATCCAGAAAAAAATGGATGATACATGTAGCTATACGTAGAATAAAACAAAATATTTTTTTTTTTTTTTTTTTATAAAGATATCGGTTTTAAAATGTAAAAAAACAACATTTAATGCTACTGCAGTTTGAATTCAGAATATGGAAATTGAAATCGATGAAAGTCAAAAGCTCGTAATATTATTAATCGCTTATTTTAGTAAGCAAAATTTTTAAACCAACCGTATGATATATTTTCAGTACATTTTGCAAATTGATATTTGTGTTTTTTGTGGCTCAAAATTTGTATATTGTAGAATAAAACAGCACCACCGGAGTGTTATAACACGGGTAACTATTAATTTTGATAGGGTTGTCACTATTGTGAAACAGGAACAGGCTTACCTTCCCGGAGTACACGAGTTCAAATATCATTTTCTTGTTGTTGTTTATTTGATTTGATGGTGCTCAATTTTTAGTTTTCTGTGAAGTGTATGTGGAAGCTGTAGTTTCGTCTATTTTTTGGACATGCTATTGAAGGGATTTCATCTATCTTTTCGAAGTTTAAATATAGAATCTTGGAAACTTTAAAAGAAATGTTTACGTCAATGGACACACAATCTGTGTCATTTCTGGTCTTACTGATAAAGAGGATGCTGAAACTTTTCGGTTGCCATATCTAGACACCTCCTTGTCCATTCAGTTCGTCTATAAATACGGTAACCTACATTGAATAAATAAACATATCTTACATTTCCAATTTTGTTTTTCACATAAAGATGTTTTGAGACAGAATTCACTTAAAATTTTAATTTAATATGAGAGAGCACGTCGCAAACAAATTTAAGATGAATGAATGAATGAATATCAACATATCAAATGTGGTTTGCTATGATTATAGCACAACTTCTTTACAATGGATATAGTGTTACCAAAATCCATATAACCTATAGGTATACACAAAGAATATGTGGTATGATTGCCAATAAGACAACTCTCCAGAAGAGACCAAATAGCACATAAATTAACCGCTATAGGTCATCGTACGGCTTTCAACAATGAGAATAGCCCATACCGCATGGTCAGCTATAAAAGGCCCAAATATCATAATTGTAATTCAATTCAAACGAAAAACTAACGGCCTAATTAATATAAAAAAAATTGAACGAAAATCAAATATGTATAACACAGCAACAAACGACAACCACTGAATTACAGGCTCCTGACTTGGAACAGGCACATACATACAGAATGTGGCGGGGTTAAACTTGTTAGCGAGATCCCCCTTAACCTGGGACAGTGGTGTAAAAGTAAACCATAAGAACGAACTATAAAAATCAGTTGAAAAAGGCTTAACTCATCAGATAAATACAAATAAAAATAAATATAACAAAAACACAGAGGGCATATTTGAATTACATTGATAGATGGCAATGATGTAAACCACTGCAAGCCATACATCATTTAAAAATTAGCAATACCCATACCATTTTATAAGCTGTAAAAGGCAGAGTTATATATATATCAACTTGAACTGTTATGAAATGAGGTTCCAACCCGTTTATTATGAGGTTCGTATTGGTCAGTCGTACGGTTATCTGTACATAAATATGTTTTGTAGACTGCTTTTTGACATTTCGTTGTTTGTTTTGTTTTTTTGTTCTTATTAACTTTAAGTACTATGCTTTATGATTGAGTTAAGCCTTCCAATTGACATTTTATCGTATGTTTTTCTATGTTGTGATTTTATACTATTGTCTCAGTAAAAGGGAGAAGTTGGGTACCATTAACACGTTTAATCCCGCTGCAAATGTTTGCACCTGTCCTAAGTCAGGAATCTGATGTACAGTAGTTGTAGTTTGTTTATGTAATTTATACATGTTTCTCGTTTCTCGTTTTTTTTTATATATATAGATTAGACCGTTGGTTTTTCCGTTTGAATGGTTTTACACTTGTAATTTTGGGGCCCTTTATAGCTTGATGTTAGGTGTGAGCCATGGCTCCGTGTTGAAGGCCGTACCTGGACCTATAATTGTTTACTTTTATAAATTGTTATTTGGATGGAGATTTGTCTCAATGGCACTAATACCACATCTTCCTACACCTATTTAGTCAGTTTATCTTCGACATATAATTCTGATTGTCCATTTGATATCTTCCACCTATTCTAAATGGCCTGATAAAAGCTTATATTCTAATAAACGAAAACAATTAGCACAGAGAGCCACAAGAGACTACATGTACTCGAGTACAGTTTGCTGGCTTAGGCCAGGCACCTACAAAATTTTGCGGGGTAAAACAACATTGTGAGTGTTCAAATTCTTTAGAAATTATTTTATTTAGAAATAACAAAGATATAAAACAGAATAAATTATCACAAACAATATAAATGTCTTTTAACATCCAGTTTGATCGGTCTTTGAAAAATGACCGGTGTCTATTCCAAAAGCTTTGGCCTTTGCCATAAGTTTGTCCACAATCGATTGATCCAGAGTCCTCTGTCTACTGAGTATCCATGCAAACTCTACATGTCCAAGTGGTCCAAGGAAAGGACCGCATGAATAGATTAATGTATAG
The DNA here is from genome assembly GCA_019925275.1 of Mytilus edulis. Classification (NCBI taxonomy): domain Eukaryota; kingdom Metazoa; phylum Mollusca; class Bivalvia; order Mytilida; family Mytilidae; genus Mytilus; species Mytilus edulis. Next base: position 67,193,273 of record CM034352.1, read on the forward strand.
TTTTTATAATCTGTGTCCAACACCCAGTAGTCTCCATATGGAGCACCTGAAACAAATAAAAAGTTTTGTGATTAAAAAAATAAAAACTTGTTTTTTCTTAATTGATAAAAAAAAGTTATGACAGAAATCCATACATGAAATTAAAAAAAAAACATAAGCATTCATGCTCACCATCTGAAAATATATATCTCAGTTTGTTGAATAAAAGAATATGTCATTTTTCAACGAAATAAAACCACATAAAGTTTATTGTTACAACCATATATGCATAAGAAGGTAACGTTACTGGAGCAGAAAAAAGGACCAACAACAATATATTCTACAACAATTTGCTATTACCAATACGAACAAAAATGTATTGCTGACTTTTAAAAACTACACCAACAATCCAATGTAAAATCTGATAAAAAGCTCGTATGCGATGACGTCAATTGAACATTTATATTATCTCTTTCGTCGAACCAGAATTGTTTTAACTAGTTCAGTAGTTGACTGGTTTCAAATAATATTCGAAATTGGTCCGATAAATTGCTGTTAAATAAAGGCAACAGTAGTATACCGCTGTTCAAAACTCATAAATCCATGGACAAAAAAACAAAATCGGGGTATCAAACTAAAACCGAGGGAAACGCATTAAATATAAGAGGAGAACAACGACATAACACCGAAACGTAACACACACAGAAACGGACCAAGCATCAGACAAAACACCACGAGAATAACAAATATAACAATAAAATATATGTTAAATGTCATTTAAAAACGATAAACGAAACCGTTTTATTTTTCATAGAATTGTAATTTCCATCAAATTTTTTTTTTTTGGGGGGGGGGATAAAATAATCAAACTGGCCAAAGTTATATAGAATTATACTGTTTTTAAGCTTTTAAATAACTTAAAAAAAGATACTTACTTGAAGCAAATTTCACTTTTAGATTAGCAGGTTGCTTTGTATCGGGCATATAAAGATCACCTATTGCTTCTACTTTGCTGCCAGATCTACAAAATGATAGAACATTGAAATCAAATTACAAGAAGCGACTCACAATAGGATAACACTAGATAACTGGATTTTCTCCCGCCGTAGTAAGGGCTAGAAAATGGCTTTGGCATCGTATGAATTCAATTTATTATGAAATATGTTTTTGTCAGTTTATTCTTGTTATCTCTTTGAAGGTTCGGTTAACTTTTGAAAACACCCATTTTGTTTCTAACTAGTCTTATCCCCCTCCCCATTCGATCGTTAACCATGGTTATCACAATCAGTTTGCATTATCAGAAGGAAATGACATGTTTGCTTTGGCGACAATAAAAGTAATAACTGTACTGTTATATTTACCTGATACCAGAGTTATCCACCCTGATATGAGTGTTGTTCTTCATCTGGTAGTTGGCACCTACACATTTTTGTCCAACTTCAAAAATTGCCCAAAATTTGTAAATTTCATACCAGTTTCCAAGATACTGAAAATGATATTAAAAGTTGATTAAGTATATTGTTTTTATTACTGATAAGGAAAGTTAATGTTGCTGTGAAAAAACACAGGTAGGGTAATCAATTGTCTCTTGCAAAGCACAATTTTTGTCAGACATCAAATTAACGCTTGCTTCAAAAACTTGAGACAAACTTGGCTTTTAAATAATATATTAACAAACCTTTTAAAACTTTAAAAATCTCCGCCCTAAAAATACTAGTATAAAGCGAACAGATTAAAACCCAAGAACTATCGTATCCTTGGACAGCGAGGGGGAAACTTTCATTTCATTTATAGAAAAAATAATTATAATCAAAATCTTACTTGTTGTAAATCAAGAGTGGTTTGAGTAACAGTCTTTGGACATCCACCGGGCCTGACTACCTGAGCAGTAGTTGCCCACACACAACCAAGAACGACAAGAGCTGACCACATCTTAGCGGGAGTATTTTGTATTTGTGATACCACACACGGTAATGACATGCTTTTATACCATGTTTACAAGCTTATCTTCCATCACGTTGATTCCGGCGTGAAATTTTATGTAATTTTGTTTATGAAAAGAATCTTTATCGAGACTGGACATTCCATTGCAGTTAAGGAAATTATTTATTAAGATCACTGACCAATAGCCTTGAACTAAGTCATAATATAAAATAGTTTTAATAACAAAGTTTGCTTTCAGGACGAAATTTAAACCAGTACTCAGGGACGCAATCCTTTCTTTACGATAGAACTGAAAAAAGGGGTACAAGCAGCCGAAATGACTGATTATTAAAAAAAATGATTAACTTGATGATGAACAAATTACACTGAATGCTCGTTGGTTGTTTCCGAGATCTTGAAAAGGCAGAACGTAAATTCAATAACACAATTTACAGAAAACTGAAAATATAGCAACATGAACAATACCCCAAACCGAGGACGAACTTGTTGGTCTTGGAATCTATGTTTACTCTAAAAAAAAAATGCCAGTGTCTTTATTAGATTCATTTGTATGTTTATTTGCATTTTTTTTTACTTTGTTGTATTTCTACATAGTTTTAACAGCTGAATCCCTTATATTATTACGTTAACGTATTATGTTTGTTTTGGGTTGCTTACTCAACTTTGTCAATATTACGGAACTACATGTATTAATAACTAGCATATAAGTAGTTGCATGGTTTAGATAGATGTAAAACCAGTTTGAACTAAAGAACCAAGTCAGGAATATTGCAGTTAATTGTTTGTCACTTGTTCTGTTGATTTAAAGCGGTTGATTTTGTAAGTTTTATGGACTTCCCCCTTTTTAAAAATTTGTCTTTGAGTTCAGTATTTTTGTTATGTTTTTGTGATATTCGAAAAACAATAAGTCACTTATGAAACAAAATGATGTAAGCTGGTGTAAAACGTTAACTGTTGATATGAAAAATGCCTTGTAGTCTGTTGTTTCAATAAGATTATGGAACAGTCTACTGATCATTCTATACAATGTAAATGACTGATAAGTTTCATGACTATATGGATGGCTGTTGACCGTCCTATTGGACAAGTATAACGACATAATTGTAAAACACTCAATTAAGGGTCCGTAATGGATAGGGGAATCTAATTCAGTAAATTTGATTCACAAATAGGGTTTTTGCATCGGAAATAAACACATTCATTCTAAATTTAGTTGTTGGCATGGTATACGAGTTATGTTCTTCTTATAAATATTATGATGGTACGTATGATACTTAACCACTAACAGGAGGGATTGTACTTGATTTTCATATGATGAAGACATAATCTTTCAATCAGTTTAATTTAGGTGTAGAGCTGACATGTCAATAACTGCTAGAAGTCCTTTTTAAATTTGTGCATCATTGTCATTTTGCTTACTAGTTCCTTTTGTTACCTATTCTGACATCGGACTCGGACTCCTTCAAAACTTATTGTGCGTATTGATGTGTGTCTTTTAATTCTGCATTGGCTAGATGTATAGGGGGAAGGATGAGATCTCACAAAACATGTTAACCCCTGTTTTAGTTTATCACAAGTCAGGAGTCTCTTAGACGACCCAGCCACCAATGCCATTTATATGTAAACGAGTGTCAAGTTTTCTGTTAGAGCCTTAAATACGATGTTTATCATCTAGTCTTGATGTAGCATGTGGTCTTCTACATAAGAAAATATGTATACCAATTCAGGAATATGACAGTTGTTATCCATTCGTTTGATGTGTTTGAGCTTTTGATTAGGGACTTTCCGTTTTGAATTTTCCTCGGATTTTAGTATTTTTGTGATTTTACTTTTTGTTTGTTGTTGAATCATTTGTTCAATATATATATGTATATGCATGTGTATTGATTGGTTCTTTGCAGGTAGCTTAACGTCCAGTGGCAAATAGTTCATGTCTAGGACGCGGATACTTCATTTAAATAGTATATGTAAGCTGTTTTGTCCTTTTAAAACTTAACCAATGATTGGCATTATTAACAGGCTCGCGTAAAACAGGCATACGTAAAATTCACTGTTAGTTTCTATATATATCAGATAGTCATTTACTAATCTGGTCTAATTTATCACATGAAATTAATTGTAGACATTTCGATATATCTACATCACATTCATCGTTAGGTTATAGAATTTCGGTCGGTTGTTGGTGGTTTTTTTTTTTTGCGTAACGTAACAAGGGACGATGTGTCCGTTGACTGAGGGAAATTGAGCGTAATAAATAGAATATCTATCAAGCAAAATAATTTAAGCAACGAATGTAAAGGCCTGGTAGGAATCTAATCTTATATTTGTGGTTTTCTATAAACCAAAATTGTTTTTTGCTTTCCGGTGGTCTATAAAATGTTCAGCAAGTAACCCACTTTCGTTCATACGTTAGATTGTCAACTACTTGTTCGTTTGATGTATACAAGTTTTATTATTGACATGGATACAATGAAAATTTTAAGAATACTTTTCGATTATAGAATATCTATTATACATGTACTAGTATGATGTTACCACATTCCTATGTGATTAATGGTCTTATGGGTAAAGTATTTGCATTACGCAAGGCGTATACGTTGACATATAGTTGTTTTTACTTCCAAATCACTTGGAGAGTTGTCTCGTTAGCAACCATACCACATCTTCTTATTTTTGTATAACGCAGATCTTTCAATTTGGATTTTATAAATCTATACTTCGTCTTTCAATTTTACAGTTTTGTCTTTTTTTAAACAACGAAACTTGTAGTTATAATTGCTTTCAAAATTAATTCTTTCTACCTTGCAATATTTCCTGCTATTAATCATATCAAGTAGTAGAAAAATAAACATGTTCTCATTAATTTTTTTTATAAGTCAATAGAAAAAAACAAATATAACATAACAAATGCAAATTTCAAAACAATAAAACAAATATCACATAGTTTTTAGTTAACATCCAGTTTGATCTTCCTTCATAAAATGTCCAACATTTACATTATAACTTTTTAGTTCTGCAAAAAGTCTGTCTACAAGTGCTTGATCCATTGTCCTCTGCCTTCCCAGAATCCATGCAAATTCAAAATGGCTGATTCCCAAAATACTAGTACATGAGTATATGAGGGTGTAGTTGGTGTAATCAGTATCAATAACTACATAATTTCCATATGGAGCAGCTGAAAACAAAACGAAATGTAAAAAAAAACACAATACAAATATAATGAATAGATAAACAATACAAAGCTAAACTAAACCATAAATGATACTAAAACCCTCAACAACTATAAATAATACAAAAAAAATCTCACTGATACAAATTTGAGATTATTCCGAAAGTAAGATATTATTGTTTTTCAATTCCACAGATTACCTAATATGATTATTACATGAAGCTTTTGTTTTCTTAAAATTTTGTCTTTGGCTTTTATTAATATCTGAATGAATATTATTTCTAATTAAGCATTAAAAGGGGCTTTAATCTTAAGGCTTTTTTTCTTCTTAGTCAAAACCAAACGAGCATGCCAATATAAAAAGTGTTATTTGGTTTTAAAAAATGAGGAATATTGAGTTTGTAAATGAAAGAAGTGGCACTAAAACAGATTAGCTACTTACCGCTGGCAAATTTAACTTTCAGACTTGATGGCTTAGTTGAGTCTGGCATATATAGGTCTCCTAATGCTTGTACCATTTTACCATCACTATAGAAATAAAAGTTATGAAATCATAAACTGTTTGGTGACGAGATATAAGTGTGTTTTCATCTTATATAATACTTATCGCTTTTTTAAAAATCGGCTAGATGAAGAAGGAGTATTAAAACTCACAAAACATGTTTGCGAATGTCCCAAGTCGGGAACCTCTTGCCACTGTCACTTCTTTAGCCAAGGTTTACGAGGGAACTTGGTCGTAACACTTGGCTAACGAAGATGACCTTTGTTAGTCTTGTGTGTGTTTTTTTCTAATTTAGGTTCAATATAAGTTTCGGAGTTATGTGTGACGTACCGCCATGATATTTGCTGAACCAATATATATTATATGTTTTATTGGCCAGCTTAAGCCCGCCTATCGGTAGCTGTTTTGAAGAGCCATTGGTGGCCTTGTGTTGTTTTCTGCTTTTCGGTCGGTTTGTCAGTGTCTCTTTCGCACATTCCCCGTTTTCATTCTCAACTATTATAGTTTTCATGTAACATATGATTGGTAACAATGTAATTTATGTCTGACACTTCTCGGTAATTTTTATCTGTTTATCTGTCGAACATGTCCTAAAAATATGTGGACCTCAACTTCGCCGCGGTCCATATCCTTTTTAGGAGATAACTGTACTGTCCAAAAACACATGGCCTAGACTTCACTGTCATGTATCATTTGTGAAATATGTCTGGAAGTTTCATATACGTTATTGCGTGTCATCTTGTTTCGCATGTCATTTGTGTGTATTATGAGTGAATGCAAGAAAAGTCCTGAATCTTAAATCTTAAAAATTTAGTTTGAAAAAATATCATACTTACGCAGTTTTTCCAGAGTTGTTAACTCTAATGTGTCCATCGTCTTTCAACAGATAGTTGGCATGAGCACATTTTTGTCCATTTTCAAAATTAGCTTTGAATTTGTATATCTCATACCAATCACCAAGATACTGTAAATAAAAAAAATGTTAATTACGTTTATGTAATATATAAATGATAAATGCATGTCCTTATTTGACCGCCGACTTTGTTGCAAGCAGGGTTCAAATTGGCTTGGGACGTTTACATCTTAATTTTGAATTAATAACGACGAAAGACGCATTTATGATTTGCAATCTAACATATATCACAAAAATTTCGAAAATATCCTTAAGAAATGTGTGTCACAATGCAGCCGAACGATGATCAAAACATGCAATAAAGTTCATTTCGGCTTTGGTGGATAGTTGACTCATTGGTTATCACGGACCACAAAATCCAAACAAAAACTTCTAGTTCAAATACTACATGGAATCTTACATAGATCTTTGCAGCATCGGGAATCTATAACTTGTTTAATTAGTTATTTTGAACAAATAAAAAATTAAACAGTAACGAAACAATGATACAGGCGCATACAAAATGTATAAAATAAAAGAATTATATATCACAATGCTAAGCCTTCTACACTAGTAAAATTAAAGCATTTTCTGTAAATAAAAGAAAACTTACTTTTTGGAGATCGAAACTAGCCTGTGGCTTTACTGTTGGACACCCAAGAGCCCCAAAGACTTGTGCTTTCGCAACAGTAACTACCGCTGCTACTAATATGATGTACCACATTTTGATGATTTAAGACACTCATTGTCAGAAACTTGGTTTTATAGAAGCGTCTTATCACCTCACGTGGACAGAGGCATGGACAGTTATATAAGTTTGTTTATGAAATCTTTCTTATCAGAAATGGGAGGAAACATTCTGCTGTCGCTAACTGTAAAGTTTGGTTTTTAAATGATTGAACTTGAGTGACCTAGCAAGTTGAACTCGTGGTGTCAAACATTTTCATATGTCCTTGATCCAGGACCTGTAAGGGCGGATATTGGTTGGGTTTACAGAATAAAAGAACAATACAAAAACCTAAGAAAGAATAGAGGAAAATATCCCCAAATAAGAATAAAGAATAGAAAATAATGGGTGCAAAAGTTAAAGAATAGAGAGTATTGGGCGAAAAAGGACAGACAAATCATTGTTTAATCCCTTCCCACTTTACGGATGCGAGTGCCGCCTTGTATCGGCATCAGCCTGCTCTTTTTCAAAATCATGAAATCTACAAGGGTGTCTTTTACGTGCAAGAGATATGGCTCTCTCTAAACACGGGTCGGCCATTTATCGTCCACTTTCAACGGACTATCATCGTTCCTCAAGAGCATACCTGCAACTATTGTCAAGGGAGAGCGAAATTTTCAGTTCATGAAATTTTCTTCCCGAAACGTGGATCAAAACAGGAATCTTTGTGTAAGTAGTCCGATGCACTTAACACTACACCACGTCTCTCACGTGAACGTTTAAGCAACCAACAATGACATCATGAATTTATTTTACGCTTTTGTACATTTGCAGTATACAATAAAGTAATTTATTTTACTTATTTTTTTACTTATTAATTTATACGTGATTCATTGAAATATAAAACGCCATTGGAGTCAGACAAGGGCATAATTATTCATAGCGGATGAGTTGGGAGGAATTCACTTCGCAAGATACTCATCAAAGATACCCTCAGAAGATACAAGGCTATAGATCAGGTTAGCTCTATAATTTTGTACGCAATACGTGCGTTTTGTCTACAAAAAAACTCATCGGTGGTGCTCTAATAAAAAAAGTTGAAAAGCCAAATAGTGAAAGAAGATGAATAGCATTGAAGTATAAATATAAGAGTAAAACCAGCAATAAGGAACGACAAAATGGTCATGAAACCTTCATAGTCTGACTTTTCTTTGACTTTTCTTTGTCTGATTGGTTTATCTTGATATTTTATGTACGTACAACGATATAAACGGTTGCCATCTTGATCTAACAAATCAAGAGATCATACAAGTTAGTTTCCTCATCGTTAAAATTCTACCGTCACAAGATAAGGAACAGCAATAAAAGTGTTGTTTCTAAAATTACCATAAATATTACGTGGAAATATTGTCTAATATATATGCCATATCTATGGCATGCCGTTTTACTATTTATTCGAATTTCAAGATATCTTCTATAATATATAAGATATCTTATATAATTTCATTTTTATAAGATATCTCATGTATTATATAAGATATCTTTAATGTTATATAAGATATCTCATATACTTTATAAGATATCTTATAAAGTTTATAAGATATCTAATAAAGTACATGCAATATCCTATAAACAATTTTTAAATAAGATATCTTATATAATTTATAAGATATCTTATAAAGGTTATAAGATATCTTTTATAGTTTATAAAATATCTCATATAAAATTGAGAAAGGAAATGGTGAATATGTCAAAGCGACAACCACCCGACCATATATAGAGCAGATAACAGCCGAAGGCAACCAATGAGTCTTCAATGTAGAGAGAATTCCCGCACCCGTAGGTGTCCTTCAGCTGGCCCCTAAAAATATGCATAATAGTACAGTGATAATGGACGTCATACTAAACTCCGAATTATACACAAGAAACTAAAATTTAAAATCATACAAGACTAACAAAGGCCAGAGGCTCCTGACTTGGGGACAGGCGCAAAATTGCGGCGGGGTTAAACATGTTTATGAGATCTCAACCCTCCCCCTATACCTGTAGCCAATGTAGAAAAGTAAAAGAGTAACAATACGGACATTAAAATTCAGTTCAAGAGAAGTCCGAGTCCGATGTCAAAAGATGTAACAAAAGAAAATAAATAAAATGACAATAATACATAAATGACAAGAGACTACTAGCAGTTAACTGACATGCCAGCTCCAGACCTCAATTAAACTGATTGAAAGATTATGTCTTCATCATATGAATATCAGGCACAATTCCTCCCATTAGGGGTTTAGTATCATACTCATATAGTTCATAATATATCTTATATAGTTCATGAGAAACCTTATAAAGACAATCATATGAGATATCTTATAAATTATATAAGATATCTTATAAACTATATAAGATATCTTATAAACTATATAAGATATCTTATAAACTATATAAGATATCTTATAAACTATATAAGATATCTTATAAACTATATAAGACATCTTATAAAGTTTATGAGATATCTTATAAACTTAATAAGATATCTCCTATAATATGTAAGATATCTTATATAATTTCATTTTTATGAGATATCTTATATATTATATAAGATATCTTTAATGTTATATATATCTCCTAAAATTTAAAAGATATCTTATATAGTTAATAAGATATCTTCTAAAGTTTATAAGATATCTTATAAAGTATATGAGATATCTTATAAACAATTTTTATATAACATATCTTATAAACAATTTTTATATAATATATCTCATATAATTTATAAGATATCTTATATAGTTTATAAGATATCTTATATACTTTATAAGATATCTTATATAGTCTATGAAATATCTTATAAAGACATTAATATAAGATATCTTATAAACTATATGAGATATCTTATAAACTATATAAGATATAAACTATATAAGATATCTTATAAACTATATAAGATATCTTATAAACTATATAAGATATCTTATAAACTATATAAGATATCTTATAAAGTTTATGAGATATCTTTAAGTACGAATAAATAGCACATCTACTTATATTTACCGTGACTATAAAATATTGCAAAATAATTGGGTATATGTTTGATGTGTTTTAAATGTGACAAGGCAAATAAAGAGTACAACATAGATATCGATTTATATTCATTCCTGAATAGTAAAATCAGAGACATATTATATGTCTCTGGTAAAATGAAAATACTTCAGTAAACTGTGAATGTAGATTTTAGAAAGTGGTGAAAATTCTAAAAAGGCTATCATTATCCCTTATGGGCCAGGAAATACTGCGTGCCACCTATAAGGGGGGAGGAGGGGTCCTGATCCCGAAATCCTTGGCTTAAAACCACGAAATCCCGAGGTCCCGAATTTAAATAAAGTAAATGCCGACGTCCCGAAATTCGAAAACCAAGAATTCCCGATCTCGAAAGGGTCAATCCCGAAATCCCGAGCTTAAAAACACCAGATCCAAGAGTCCCGATAAAGGTCCTACCCCCCCTCACCTATAGAAGTCCCTGATAATCTCATAGTACACAGAAATTTAAAAAAAATGATTCTCGTATCATCATCCGGTCAATAGTTATACTGAGATGGAATTTGAATATATTTTTTTCTTATATAACGTGCGTTGTTAGTATTATGTATTATTTATGACCGCTTTTAGAAAAGATGTGACCTCATTGTCATTTGACGTGTCACAAGTTTCCTTTCCGGATATCATTCCAACCGGAAGTAGGGTTCTGTATTTATATACATCTTACTTAACGACTTGAATTTATGATTTTTATCAAACATGTTTCGTTTGATATTTACGTTTTTGTTCTTTATTTTTTATTGTGAATGTAAGATCCTGAATCCTGTGATATTAGGTAATGTACATCTTTGTTTTAAAGTTTCCAGTTAATCGAACAAATGACGAAAAATATAAATAGCAAATGCACATGTCAGGTGCACAAGCACTTGTTTCTATTGACTATCCTTGAGGGTCGTAATAAGCTATCTTGATAACGAATAGTGGTATAAATTCTTACCAAATGTCATTAACCGTAATTTTTGGTGCATGACGATAAAATGTACACTTTCATTTAGACTATTAAAGAATCAACTGGTTTTGACAAATCACAGACACATTAAATGGTAGTCCGAGATTACTCTGACGTCCGACGTCTGTTTTGCCAGACAAGCTGGGGCCGTGGGACATCAGAGCTCGTCCCCACATAAAAAAGTGGATATTTGCCCACCCAAAATAGATGCGCTGCTTCGTCGCTTCTGGAGCCGACTGAGGGCCTTGGAATTATATAAATCGGGCATTAATCTATTAATTTTTCATTTATCTCTTCATTTACAATGTATTTAAGATTCACCTACCTGCCAACCTTAATTTATCTATATTTTAACAGTTTTCACAGAGACCCATGGATTTATCAAAAACTATTATTAAAATGAAACATTATTACAAATTATTCAACATAAAACCTTTAAATCGGGTGCAAATATGAGAGGGGACAGTCATGTAGGGTGCAAATGTGAATCACTGAATGGGAGGGAATGCTCAGTTGCTGATATACATGTAATGACAGTTAAAAATTAAGAGAATGATTGGCAGGGGCTCAAATTAGCAGTGATCTGAGGTCCACAACCTTCCACTATTGCAATCAGACTTACATTTTGCTTACTAGCGTGATATAGACCTTAATATAAAAGGTAAAAAAAAATATAATTTGAAGACTTTTCAAGTTAATCTAAAATTTCTAAACAATCTCAAAATTTAATTTCATATCTATTATTCATGACAGCCATGTTATTTAATTCAACTGTTAACCTTGAAACTGAAAATCACAAACAAGTAATGTGTAAATCCAAGTTTAATCGTATCTGACTGACAAAACATCATTGAAAAATAATGGATGTCATAAAAGAAAAATGGAAATGAAGACAATTACATGTACAATACCAGACCAGATTCCAGGGGCAGATAAGGGTTATACATGTACATGTATGATGATGAAATATAAACACTAGAATAGTTAACTTAAATTAAAGATATATTGAAAAGAAAGAAAGAAAAACATTGAAAAAGCAGGAAATATTTTCGAAAAAAAATTAAAATTACTTTTATTTTATGATTAATAAATGTTGATTTCACATGTACATGTAGATGTTTGATAGTGTAAACATATTACTACAATTTTAAGAGCCAATGTTCTCTCCATTTTGAAGTGCCAGTTAAAATCTGTAAGTTTCTTATTCTATTTCCACAGAGTGACTGATATATTATAATAAGGCAACTAGATATGATACACTTAAACATTGTTAAACAGCTTTGACTTTTAACTGTTTGTTATAATCATTAATAGAAAAATTATGGTATATTAGTAATTTATTACCAATCGTTGAGACAACACCAAAACAGTGACACCCTCCCCAATACCAAAAAAAACCAAAAACCATTACAATGTATTTGAATTCACAATATACACTGTACAAGACAATAACATATATTGTTAAACATGTTAGACACTAGTGACACTGAAAATGAAACAAGCTTAGTACCTAACATCAAAAGCACATTAATTTTGTAATTTACTGAGTTATGACATATATTTCAAGTTAAAGTAGAACCTGGAATTTCGGTTGTAGATCTTTCACTTTGGAGTGTCATAGGTCCTGGATCTTTTCAGTACTAAAGGTTAATTTGAACCCCTGGATTGGGCTGGAAATTAAAGTACACAAACAAAATCTTATTTTAATTTTTAACTCATTGAATATTTTTCAGTACCTGGAGATGGTGGAAGTGAGTTTGTAGCAAAACTGAACAAGACAACTGCTCCTCATTCTTGGTGTGTTCTCCATACAGACTACTACTTTAGTTTATGGCTAAATCTCGAAGAGTTAGCTCCCTTTGTGATAGATTGCTTCACTGATAACATGAGGTAAGTCAGAAGATTTATTTTGCTTTCTGAATTTTAAGCTAATTCATTTTCTACAGGGCAAGGCACATGTGCAATTTATATGATTATAGCTGTTTGTAAACATCAGCCACTATAAACTTACATGTATGTTTAAAAATTTAAGAACTTGTTATACATTTTGTACTATGTAAAATAATGTAAACTAATTAAAACAACAGGAAAAAACATGTTTTCCTGTCCCTCTGTCCCTCATCCTGAAAACAATTTTTTATTATGTTTACAATCATTTTAGGGCCAAATACTAGAATAACAACTTGGTGATTTTAGAAATGTAGCTACAAATAACCGATTTGTACATTGTTTAAATAAAATACATTGTACATGTACAATGTACATGTGCATTATTTTATAGCTACCATACCATGGATTCACTGGTATTAAGCATTTTCGTTGAAAACAATATTAATAGAGAGAGCTACAAAATGCCCCGACATGAAATTGTGAAACAATTTATAACAACACACCTTACCAAATCAAATATGAAAGACATTAACCAATGGCAACCACTGAATAACTGGCTCTTGATATGAGACAGATATACTATGTATAAAAAATAAGGTAGGGTTGAAGTTGGTTGTGAGTACTCAACCCTTCCTAACCTTGAATAATGGTGTAACAGCACAACATAAGGAGCTCACAATCCTTTCTATTCTTGAATATTGGTGTAACAGAACAACATAAGAAAAACTATAAAAGTCAGTTTCAAATGGTTAGATTAATAGGAATGAAGTTGACATGATAATAAACACTGGTTAGATGCCGTAAAGTTTTCAAAATTAAAATTGATACATAAGTGTCCCTTTTCAAGTTTGATACATTTAAGTCATAAATTGATATGATTTGAACACTTTGATATACATATAGATTCAACGACTGATACGAAATAACTGAGATAAAAAAACCATGTTGATTAGATAAATATGATTAACAGGTCAGGAAAAGGAAAAAATCAAGTACGAATTAGAGAAATATATGTGTAAATAATAGATCATATAATACATGTATAAATTTTAATATTCCTGTCTTTATGTGTCATTAATATCCTCCAGGGATTCAAATTATTCTGTTCTTTTTTCCAGAGTAATATATGATAGAGAGAAACATATAACCCATAATCCACCAGGTGTAGAAACAAAGATACCAGGATGGGGAGATACAAGGACGGTAGAGTGGCTTGATCCTTCACATATAAGTCCTAGTAAGTATAAGACCTACATTTGTTGTACATGTAGGTATGTCAGACAGCTAATGATAAGTTCTATTTAGTTTTCTTACCAATTTTGGGTTTAGTTAAGTTATTTAGGCAGGATGATCCTCTGCATAACAGCTTTGGTCTTGGTTTAAATGTTCATCATGATTTTTAAACAATGAAAAAGTAATGAGTACATTTGTATAATTGAAAACAAAAGACACCTTTACATGCATTGACAATTTACATTTTAGAGAAAGAAAAGGGGGGGGGGGACATTTACAAATTGCAGAAAATCCTAAAACAAATAAGGCCTATTATATAGATATAGCAATATGGGGTATGAGTGCCAATGAGACAACTCTCAACCCAAAAATAACAATTTATAAAAGTAAACCAATATAGGTCAAGGTACTGCCTTCAATTTGGCTCACACCTAACAGCCAGCTATAAAGGGCCCCAAAAATTACTAGTGTAAAACCATTCAAATGGGAATGAATAGTATTTATGTAGAATATAGAATGTATCATAATTTATTAGAATTATGTATAGTTGCATTAAATGTGGTAAATGTAAAAAAAAAGATTTTTTTTACCAGATTTAACTTGTGTTTATTCTTTCCAGCATCTTACTTTTCGCCAATAGTTAATGCCATGGTGAAATGGGGATATGAGAGAAACGTATCAGTGAGAGGTGCTCCATATGACTTCAGAAAAGCTCCAAGTAAGCGTGATAACTTAAAATATTTCTGTAACTTAAGAGATGTACTGATTATTGTGTGCATTTGTAGTCAATTTTTAAGAATTGAAAAAATGCAAGATGAGTTATTGCAATTTCAAGAAAATTTGTACACAGATATATATTGTTGTTGCGATACTTACCATATAAAAAATATAACTTCAATAGTCATAGTGTTATCGGCAAACCTAGAGATCTATATATCTATTTTTATATCATGTACATGTATAGTATTTACCTTAACATCAGTACATGTAGAAAGATACACGTACAAGACATTGGAAATGGCCAACCCTTATATAAATTGTTTTGTATGAATTTTATCAATGCTAGTAATTTTATTGTTTTTAAAAGCACATAGTTGTATTTTAAAACATTCTGACAGACCAGAATAAGGAGAGAAGTATGAAAATTGATATAATCATTCCCTCAGCAACAAACAAAAACAGAACTATCTCCCATTGAACCTGAACAATTCACTTAAAAAAAAGAAATCTTCTCAGTTGAATCATGGTGCCCAAAGTAAAAACCAAATTTATTGTATGAAATTGTTATTATTTGACTGAAAATAATTTTCATGCTTATTATATAGAAAACCTTTCACTTTTTCCAGATGAATATGCTGAATTTTACCAGAATTTGGTAACATTAGTTGAGGAAACATATGCTCTTAACAACAATACTAAAGTAATCTTGCTAGGCCACAGCATGGGAAACCCCACTACACTGTACTTCCTTAACCACCAGCCACAATCATGGAAAGATAAATTTATTCAGTCATTTATATCATTAGCTGGTGTATGGGGAGGATCTGTTAAACCACTAAGACTCTTTGCTTCAGGTAAGAAATATATTTGTTAGAGGGTTTATATACTTAAGGTGGTACCCAACACTTTCACTAAGATTAATTTGGCTTGTTTAATTTTCATAAAATTTTGTCAAAGTATTTACTTTGACCCTTTAACAAAAATATAAGAAAATAAAGAATTTTGAACCAACCGTTTTGTCAGAAAAATTACACTGGTTATATAGTAGTTTAACAAACACCAATTTTGATCATTGAGAAGCTTAATAATCCCTTTACAACACAATGTAATTAAAACGTTAAGCTGACTTTACAGAGTTATCTCCCTGTAGTGTTAGGTACCACCTTAAGGGTAGATAGTAAGAACACTAATATTTATTTTATAATCAAATGCTGAAAGGACAAAGTGATAACCAGCCTGGGTAATTTGTCCTAAAATTTCTCTTTAAAGTTAATCTTTTAACGAAAGATTTGACTTTATATATGCCCAAATGAAAAATGAAATAATACAAAACAACAAACTTGTAGTGTAAGGGTAATGATGTTAAAATAAAAAACATTTATGATTGCATTGAAAAAACAATTTTAACATATTTTGTACAAAGATTTTGGTTGATATCCAAATTGTTTATGAACAAAATAGTTAAATTAACAAGGTGTTCTTTGAAACTGATTGACCTATAACTAGGATCTAGCTTAATTATTTCCCCTTAATTCCAGAAATGTATACCAAAGTAAAAAATATCAATTATATACCAAAGGCAAAACATTCTTGTACTTACTATATATATGTGAAAAGTGTACAATAAACAAACAACAGTCAGAACTTCTTTTTCAGAAGTTCAAAATTTGTTTCTTACATAATTCAGGGCTCACACTACTTCAGAATTATAGGGAGAAGTGACTTCTCTTTTTGAAACTGATAGGGAGAAGTGGTGAGATTTGAAAGAGAAGTGCTCTTTCGCGCGGTGCGCTACAATGTTTGGATTATTATACTATAGCATATATAGTATAAAGGGTCATATGTAAATAATGTTCTTTTTATAATGTTCAATTCATATCTGAGTAAACAATTAAAGCAACATTTCAAATTAAAAGTTGTTAAGTTTTACTCAGGTTCTTGTGAGAAACTACCAATTAAATAGTATCTAGCACTAAAAAAAATATTTTTTTTATCTTAAAAAGGTAAAGAAATTATAATATATCAATTACAATTTAATTCAAAACTATCTTGTGTTTTTCATTAAAAAAAATAAAAGTTATTAAGCTGGGCCATAATATATTGATAATAGTATAATAGTCATGATAGTCTCAGAGTTAAACAACTTTAATCAATAGTTTGAAACAATCCATAAAAAATATAGAGAATTATATACACCAATCAATTAAATGTAACCAAAAGTCTTTTAATTCGTGTGGAATACGTAATTTTCCCCTTTGGGATCAATATTCTTCTGTCAGCTGTTCCATCCGTGCGTCCGTAGTAATTATTGTAAAAGTACGGATTTTTGTCATAGCTGGTCCGGTTGAGATCCGTAGTTTAGAGATCGGTCAATGGCGGACGAATGCAAGAAAATTTACAAAAATAAACGATGTTTGACAAGTTATTTGGAAGGGAACATTACGTTTTTAATGCAATAAATGGATTAAACACTTACTGGAGGCAACTTGTATCACGTTTAAATGAAGAAACAAACTTATTTTGCCGCCGAAATATAGGTTGATGTACGTTTTCGAGTAACAAGCACCGGAACAAGCGGAAATGCACGAAGTGATAACAAGTTGTATTTTTATCAAATAACCTGCTACAGACTTCAAAGACAATGCTTCAACCTCTTTTCTTAAGATAATGAATCGTTTATGTCTAAATTTCTTTAATATCAATAAAAAATTGATGTTTCATCAACTTGGTAAAAATTGAAAATGTCCGATGACGGAAGCGACTGAAAGCGAGTAGCCTCAAGAACAGGGCGACTTCTTTTCGCTTTTGGGGGTCGGGGAAAGCGAAGTGACGGTCGGGAAAGCGACTTCTTCGCCCACTTCGCCTGGTAGCGTGAGCCCTGCATAATTGTTAGAATTCATAACCATGATTACAGGATTTAAATTTTTTTGTTTCATATAATCATGCAACTTTAAGTATTTTTGCTTAAAACCAAGTTAGATAAAAAAAATTATAGAAGTTACAATGCCCACACAGCATCACAAATACAAAGATGTGTCAATGAGTTTCATAACAGGTGACAATCTGGGTTAAAATGTAATATGTGTTTCAGTTGGTTGACTGCAGGAGTAATTTGTGTGTAACCTTTGTTCAACGTGTTCAAGGTGAGTATCATCAACAACAAAAATAATATGTGTATAAACTGGTTCATTTCAGGTGATAATCTGGGTGTAGCCTTTGTAAAAGCTTTAAATGCGAGAGTCCAACAGCGATCTATGCCTAGCTCTGCTTGGCTGATGCCGTCAGATATGTTTTGGGGTAAGGATGAAGTCCTAATTGAACGCCCTGGAAGGAATTATACAGTCAATGATTACAAACAATTCTTCATGGATATTAATTTCATGGATGGGTGGTATATGAGACAAGACACTGTCAATCTTATCAGATCGCTGACGCCCCCTGGTGTGGAGGTTCACTGTGTCCATGGTTACGGCATTCCAACTCCAGGAACTCTTGTGTATACAGGCAATATGTGGCCTGATTCACAACCAAATGTCAGAACAGACGATGGCGATGGTACAGTAAATATTCGTAGTCTGAAAGGATGTTTACACTGGCAAGGGAAACAACCTCAGAAAATTTATCACGTACCTGTAAAAGGAGCCGAGCATATGGAGATTCTTGATAATAAGGATGTTTTAGCTTATTTAAAGAAAACCTTGACAAGTTGATGTTTGAATGTTTAGGGTTGATTTGTGTCAGTTGGTGCGAATCATTTTATTTGCGGATGCAATATTATTTTATTTTTTTGGGGGGGGGAGGGGTAGGGGTTAAGAGTCTGTCCATAATTTGCCAGAAAATGTAGTAGGCCTTAGAAAGTCATTAAAGAAATCTCTTCAAAAATACTGCAAGCAGGTTGACTTAAATTTTGAAACCAAACACACCAATTAGAGCTAATATTTCAGTGGTATTCTAAGGTTTTAGCTGTGTAAATACATGTATCATTCCATAACACTCCATAGAATATAGGAAAATGATCTTAAAAGTCTAGATCTGATTAATTTATCAAAACTACTTTAAAATTATTTGCTTATTTCATTTTACACTGCTGAATTTTGTCTTATTTTGTGGAAATAATCAAGAATGGTTGGACAAGAACTACATGTATCTATTATTCTTTTGAGAAGAAGATTCTTATACATATGCATGTAGTTAAAACATAGAAATGCCACTTTAGATGTAAACAAATTACACTTATATTCTGTAAATAATAATGGATTTCAGTAACTTAAGATCAAATGACGTCTCATTGTACTAACTAGTCTAATAACCAGTGTGTTTGTACTATTTTATTGTATGAGAATGTAAATTTTCAAAATGTGAAAATGTTTCAAAGCACATGGGATACGTTTCTATATTTGAAGTGATGTCCCTTGAAATGCTAATTCTTATGTACTAATCTTTAATTTATGCATAATATAATTTAAATTTAGAAATTTTTTTCTATGTTGTAACTTTTAGTTAAAAAAACAGAGATTATTAAGTAGGGGGTTTATAAATGTGAGTTTAAGGGGGAAGCTATAAAAGTGAGAGTTAAAAGAAGCAGCTTTAATTGCTTAAAAGGCAAGTTAAAAAAAAAGACTTTTGATAATCTCTGTTAAATTTTCTAGACTCCTTGGTGCCACAACGTGAACAAGAGCATTGGCATAGAGAGACATTTGTCTTTTGTTGAATACCTCATACTTTATCAATTATATGTCTATTTTCAATTTGTTGATTGCAGTTTACCGAATATCTCCTTTAAATCAAAATATTTCAGGTTAATTAGTGCAATATTGATTGATCCTGTAGCGGTCAGGTAGTATTATTTTTTGCAGTTATATCTAAATATCTGATACCAATTTGATATTTTCTGCAATTTAAGCAATTTGTCTGGTTCATCATGATGACAAACTAGACTCTAGCCTACTAAAAAGTTCACAGATTCCCAGTTGAGTCTGCATCTTTTTTTTTTAACCTTTAAGCATATTTCTGAAAATGACAACATCTGTAATTCAAATTTTAGTCTCTTTTTGCCCTCTTTGAACTTTAGAACAGTGTGTTATGAAAAATTTTTTTAAAAAAAATCATCTTTCTTTTCTTCAAAATATATTTATCAATTTGACCCAATGTTTTGGTCATAATACAATCACTACAAATATTTGTCGCATTATAATTTAATGCTTTTAAAAGTTTTTTGAAGACAAGTCCTTAATGTACTGCATGTTTTTCCTAAGATGTATACAGAACAATGCTGAATCTATGTCATGTATGTGAGGAATTTTGATTGCCATAAAAAAAACAATTCTCATTTTTCTCATGATTTATTGATTTTCTTTTAGCTGAGTATTGTCCAAAACATATTTCATCAGCGCATCTCAAAAGTATGTATTCAGTTCTCTGAAATAACACCCTCTTCAAAAAAAAATCTGGTTACCCATTGCAGTAACTGAGTTGCACCAATATATTATTGCCGTGAACCATCTGTTTGGTTCCAGTAAAAGGCTTTGAAGTTCAGTGAGACACAGTAATGGGAAAGATATTTTCTACTATTTCTTTTATTCATTATTTGATGATGTATGTACGGGTAATCTGTGTTCAGATCTTTATCATCCAATGCAATGTATGATTTTAATTTATTTTTTGATTCTCTGGTCAAAGGTTTTTCTAACATTCAAATAATCAAATAACATCATCAACTATTGTACTCCTTATAATAAGAAATGTGTATATACTCATTATTGTTTTTATGCTCCACCTAGGGGCATTATGTTTTTCAATCAGTCTGTCTGTCCTGCTTCAGGTTGAAGTTTTTGGTAAAGGTAGTTTTTGATGAAGTTGAAACTTAGTGCACGTTCCCTATGATATGATCTATCTAATTTTAATGCCAACTTAGAGTTTTTATGCCCCATTTATGGGCATTATGTTTCTAGTCTGTGCGTCCGTTGGTTCGTTTGTCTATTCGTCCGTTGGTTCATTTGTCTGTTCGTCCGTTCGTCCCGCTTCAGGTAAAAAAATTTAGTCCAGGTAGTTTTTGATGAAGTTGAAGTCCAATTCCAATCAACTTGAAACTTAGTACACATATATCTTATGATATGATCTTTCTAATTTTCATGCCAAATTAGAGATTTTACCCATTTTTCACAGTCCACTGAACATAGAAAATTATAGTGCGGATGGGGCATCTGTGTACTTAGGACACATTCTTATTACTCCAATTTCACAGTCCACTTAACAGAAAAGATAGTGCGAGTTGGGCATCAATGTTTTATAGACACATTCGTGTATATTTAAAACTTAGGTAAATTTAAAAAGATATTGCTGGCAATCAATTTGTAAGTATTTTGCACTGTTTTTCATTGTATTTTTAAACAATCAAAAAATTTCATTTTGTTAATGTTTAAATTTTGATCAGACACATTTAACAAATTGTTTTATAATTGGTTAAATGGTGCGAGGTTCATATCATTTGACAGCAAAAATTTAGCCATTTCTTGTCAGATATGTATAACCAGAAGGCATTTTATTGGTGCATAATATTTGAAATCCGTATTTAGTCAGATTCATAGTGTAATGAAACTTTACTACATCAAACTTTTTAATATTGCAGATTTTGTTTATATTAAGAATGAGCAAGTGGAAAACTGTGATACCAAGCAATTTGTTCACTATACACTATCGACAGGGATTTACCATGCAAAAACCTGTCTATACCCTAGAAGGAGGGAGACCTAGGTTTTTTTTACATTTTATTCCCGTATAGTGTGTATATAATGTTAAGTAAATTATTACAAAATAAATGATCATCTTTTAAGAAGATGTTTGTTTATGATATAATATGGCAAATTTCATTAAAATTCATATGATTTAAATTAGTTTACATACATTGTACAACATATGTCATTTATATATTTAGTGCCTTATATAGAGGTTTAGGATAATAAAAAAAAGTGCCATTTATTATGTACATGTCAAAATCTTGGGCTTAAATGTAAAAAATTGTCATACTGTATATGACCAGTGGTTAAATGTGTTAGCTAGTTTCACAGTTCCACAAAACTTTATCTTATGCATATGGCAACTTGTAGTCTATTGAAAGATCTGATGCAAATTAAACTCCTGCTGACTGTTTTATAAAATGGTGCAATTTTATTTTATTAGGACTTTTGCAACTCATTATTTAGCTACTTTTTATAGTTTTATTTGAAGATTTCTGATTTCATATTTTTGAAAGGCCAACAAAAGTATGTTTATTTTTCCACATAGCTTTGAAAGAACATGGGTTAGCTTGTAGACAAGTGGTTGCTATTGGTGGCCATCTGTTATGACTTGTTTGTTATTAGATTTAATCAGGCATTTAGTTTCCAATGTTGTAATGTTTCACATTTTGTTATCCAAGGGCTTTTATGGATCAGGCATGCGTTTTTTTCTATTGTAATGTTTCACATTTTGTTATCCAAGGGCTTTTATGGATCAGGCATGCGTTTTTTTCTATTGTATATGATTTTATCCAAAGATTTTATAGTTTACTACATGGTATGGGGTTTTCATCATTGTTGAAGGTCTTACAGTGACCTGTCTATGTTTACATCCTAGTTTTTTGATGGACTGTTCTCTTATTGACAATCAGATCCCATATCCATATTTATATTGGTAAGTAATTCTACACAACCCTTAGGTGATATTCAATTGAAGTGGTTGTTTAACAAGCCTAAAAGAAAATGGCAAATTTTATCTCTTCATGAATTTTTTTAGTCGGTAGAAAGTCTTACACCTGTTCTCCATTTGTAATTACAAAAATCAAGAGCAAAGTTCACATATCTGAGGGTAGTGCTTTATTTTTTTTTATTTTGAGTCTGACTTGTAAACCATTTAAATTAAGTATTTCCTTAATAAAACTGAAGGAAAAAAAAATAAAAATATTTATAATTTTTTTTTAAAATCATTTAGAAAAAATGCTGACTAATATTGCCTATTATATAGGTCCAATACTCAAAAGTGAGTTAAAAAAGTTACCCCTTATCTTGTTCTTTGTTGGCATATCAAGAGTAGGTCAACAAAATATTGAAAAATTTAATTGGAACACCCCCCTTTTTTTACCTTATTAAGTTTGAGTTTTAGGAAACAAGTGTGGATCTTTAATCGAAACTGTATCAATGATGCTGAATGACCATTATCAACAAAGTTTCACTATGAAAGGTTTCAATGATTGATGTGAAAGGAGGATACATATTTAGTTTTCTTATGCCTAGTTAATATTATATTTGTATTACTAAAAATTTGTATTCATTAAATACCCTTGATGGAAAGGGTTGAGGGTTCTGCAAGTTTTTATTTGCAGTTGACCTTTGTGTTCTACAATTAATATTTTGTTTCAGATAACATGATTGAGTCTTTCTGAATTGTGTTATTCCATTTGAATTTACATATTCTTCACCAAAGTATTAACATTTAAGAGAAGTGCTATTGCTACAGTTATACATATAGGATAGATACAGCATGAAATAGTGATTAATGTAAAAAAAAAAATTGGTGTATGTATGAGTATTGAATGAGTGTTTTCTTACTTTATTTGTATTTTATTTTAAACTGGCACAAAATGTATCATGTTGTGTAACAATCAATTTTATCTGCATATCATATATCTTGTATATCCAAAGATGTATATGGTGAACTTTACTATATTAATCTTTGGTATAACACAATCAGATTTGTATCAAAAGGTTATAATATGTGTACACCTTTTTCTTGCAAGAAAACAACTCTATTGTATTTTTCTGAGACTCAGATAAAAGCAATCTTGTGATTTTGAAATAAAAAGTTTTCAGCTTAACTCTAGGATGATTTAATCTTAGATTGATCTTTGTTTGAACTTTTATTTTAATATTGCTCAATCCCTTGCAATTAAATGGTTAACACATTTATGAATGCATTGTTATGTAAATTCGAGTTAGAGTTGTAAAATGATAAACTATTTTTTACAAAAATGAATGTGAGTTTTACACTTCCATTGAGCTAAATATGCATTGTTTGATAAGTGATTGTAAATGTATTTATTCAGTTTGAATGTACTTGTAACTTGTCAATATTTGTCTTATCATCTTTGATTTAATTAAATGTATGAAAAATATCATTATGGTTTAAATGATGAATTTGAATTAGAAAGTTATTTTACATTTTGCTGCTATACTGTTTATACAAATTATAGTAAGGTATGTGTTTGTGTTCATAGATTAGTAAGTTTTACTCTTTTCTGTCTATACGTATGTCTGTTCGTACGTATGTCTCATAATTGTTTAATTTTAATTCTTTTAGAAAAAAAATTGTTGCAATCTTAGACTCTCAGTGCATTTAAATTGCAATTTATTTCACCCGGAACAATTTGGTTATCTCCTATTTTGGTTTTTTTTTTTTGTAAATGTTTACCCCTAGTGATAAACCTTTAAGAAGCCAATACAAAATGGGATACTTGTGGTGTTCATAAACAAATTTCAGGGCAGTCATCGTTGAATTTTGTTTATTTTCAGTGAAATTGAAGTACTCGAATTTGTGATCTGAGTTATGAGTATAAGAATATAGTTCTGAATTAAAACAACAACCTTGGATACTTTGTCTGCATGTAAACACTAAAAAAATTCATTTGAAAATATTGTGATCTATTGTCCTTTGTTGATTTGAATATATAAACCTCACAAAGGAAATTATCACTATGCTTACTTACATTTACAACATAGGCAACTCATTTTTGTTTACTTTGGTTCCTCTTGTTTATATTTTTAACTGGAATTTTTGTGACAAAAATGTCGGTTATTGATTTGGGGATGTACGGCGGGCAGTCGGGCGGTCGTCAACCAAATGTTGTCAGTGCATTTACTCATGAACCGTTCAACTAAAGCTTTTAAGATTGTAATATGTTGTTAATGACAACAAAATGAAGGTCAAGTTCAATAATGACGATTTTGACTTTTACCGTTCAGGAGTTATGGTTCTTGAAAGATTGAAAAATGGCATTTCAAGTCATGTCCGTTCATTTACGGATGAAATGTTCAACCAAAGCTTCCCAAATTTTAATATGTTGTTACTGATGACAAAATGGAGGTCAAGTTTAATAATGACGATTTTGACTTTTACCGTTCAGGAGTTATGGTTCTTGAAAGATTGAAAAATGGCTTTTCCAGTCGTGTCCGTGCATTTACTCATGAACTGTTCAACCAAAGCTTTTCAAATTTTAATATGTTGTTACTGATGACAAAATGGAGGTCAAGTTCAATAATGTCGATTTTGACTTTTACCGTTCATCAGTTATGGTTCTTAGATCGAAAAATGGCGTTTCCATTCATGTTGTTGAATTTACTCATGAACCATTCAACCTAAGCTTTTCAAATTTTAATATGTTGATACTGATGACAAAACGGATGTCAAATTTGATTATGACGATTTTCACTTTCACCGTTCATCAGTTATGGTTCTTGTGATATTGGCAGTACACAAATAAATGTTAATAAATCCGGTTTGCTGTCGTTGTGACAGCCTCTTGTTTCTGGATAGTGCAGTTCCATTGGTGCTTTCTTATGGTATGTATAATTTCAAAGTTGTTCGAAATGCATTTGTGTGATTTGACATCTTGGATTTCAATGAACAAAATCAATGTACATATGAGAAATTATCAAATCAGATCCTCGTTTGGAAGTTCTCAGAAAAAAAAGTTTATTAAAGGTCATCAACTTAATGAAGCAAAATCTTTAAATTTGAGTCACTCCATGCCAAAATGCACAAAATGTGCTTTTGATCAACTTCAAAGGACACCTTGTTCGAGTTTTTTTTTTTTAATTTGAAAAAGATTTTTATTCAGTAAACAATAGGTATTACTGTAACCATTTGTAAAATGGTCAATTCAATACCGAATTTGTCACTCAAAACGAAGAAAATGCAGAAATATCTGTTTTTATTTTAATCAAGCAAGTGCAAAATCGTTTATTGTACGAAAATATGTAATACTGATATGAAATTAAACAGTGTTTGATCCTTTGGAGAGAATATGTCCATAATTGCCATCATCTTTATCTGTGCGTAAAGAAATCATGAATACAACAGTTAAAAGTAATGGGAAAAGAATATTTCATCTTGTGTATCGGAAAATAAGGTTTGCTAAATCTCATATTAATCAACAATTCCTTCACGGGATAGGAATCTTCCCCCTATTTAATCACATTAACCTCTAATTTGTCAGTTAATGCGTTATCCTCACTACTATCCGATTAAAATTTCGTCTTCAAAACACTGAACAGGAACCAAACAAGGCCAAATATAGTACGAAGTTGAAGAGCATTGAGGACACAAATTTCCGAAAGGTTTTGTCAATTACAGCTTAATTAATCTAAATAATCCTTGGTATTTCGAACAAGGTTAAGGGCAGATTTTGGCCTCAAATTTCACTTTCATCTGACGAAAGATTTTTGACACTTAAGTGTCTATTTCAGTTGATTCAATTAGTTAATGTGAAAGATTTTAACTGATTTCCCATTACATTATAAACGCTCCGATTCTAGCTTAAATATGAAAAATCTATCAAAAAATGTCACTTTTCAGATGGTTTTTGTCAAATATGAAAGTGGCCGCATCCGTGTTCATCCTCAACCTTTATATATGTTATGTATTATCATCAAATACAACTTACATTTCAATATTAAGAATGAACACAAATGCAGCCACATTTATTTAAGACGGAAACGTCTAAAATTTAAAACTAAAATGCTAAAATTGTGAAGATTTCAGTAATTTAGCATGACTTAATGATGCTAGTAACCGAAATACGGCATTGTATTGTGAAAAAAACAGCCCATATTCATGTAGCACAGGCATTCTACGTTCCAATTAATAACTAAAAGTTTTATTTTAACAATTTTGTAAAACTGCTATATTTTGGGGCCAAAAAGGGGTCTTACTGGACCTTCTCCTTTCAATATTTGTAAAAGTTCATTTATAGTTATTATCATATCAATGATTAACACAGAAGTGCTGACTACTGGGTTGCTGATACAATCTGAGAGGAAACCTCCACCAGCAGTGGCAACGACCCAGTGGTTTTGAATAGACTCATCATAGATACTGTGATTAAAATGATGTACAATTGAATATAATTTTTGAAGGGATTATGCAAAATGTAAAAGATTGGGAATGGGAGTAAGTACTTACTACTTGAACCTGCTTACGTTTTAATCGTATGCGGAAATGTAATGATTTATATTGGTCCCAAGTCTGCTATCGATGATATTGCACACTTTTTAGAACCTTAGTAAATTTTCGTTTTTGTACATTTTTGCACTGGCATACTATTTTAAAATTATCTGTACTGAATAATCTAATTTAAGATCTTAGAACACGAAAACACCTCAATTTTTTATATGTAGTGACACAGACTTAGACACTAGTATTGACTTTATTATTCAATAAACAATAGTATTACCTATTAACAGTTTTCTAGTTTACAACGGTCTTATGTCCATTGTACTTTACCTTATTTTCATGGTTCAGCGACTACATAAAAACACTTGTTTGTCAAATGTGAATTTCTCATTTATAATAAGTCATAGGATAAATATATTTGGCAATATGTTCCTTTCAAGATCTACATGTCCGTTAGACAGGGTTCATCTAACCTCGACCTCATTTCATGGATCAGTGATCAAGGTTTATCTTTTGTGGTGTATTTGTCAGATACTTTAAGGCCATCGGTCTACTTTATTTGGTAAACATATCTGTCAAGCAGGGTTTATTTAAAAGTTATATACCGAGGGATAGGTGTGTCTGGATAAAAAAAAAACGTCGGCCAGCGAACGAGTGAGTACATTTTACAAATGTCAAAGTTGTTCAATATTTTTCAAAAAGAGTTAAAAAAAAAATACCACATCACATATGCTGATTTTAATATTATCCGGATCTTTGGATTTTAATCTACTTCATCTTTCCGTTTTGTCGTTTCCCCTCTATTGTAACAGCGAAACTCAGGTGTTGATTTAACATAAGAATCAATTCTCTCATTACTTATTATAATTTTGCTACAATTAATGACAACAAATAGTAGAAACATGAACATTCGAGCGTCACTGACATGTCTTTTGTAAACGAAACGCACGTTTGGCGTGAATATGAAATTTTATCCTGGTATCTACGATGAGTTTATTTACAAACACTGGGTCGATGCCACTACTGGTGGAGTTTTAATTCCTCGAGGGTATCACCAGTCCAGTGTGCTGACTTGAACTATCATTGATATGGTCATATTTATAAATTAACTGTTTACAAAACTTTATTCGGCCTTTTAAACTTTTTTGATTCGAGCGTCACTGGTGAGTTTTTGTACAATTGCGTTTGGCGTACACATTATTCATCCTGGTATTTATGACGAGTTTATTTACAACCACTTGATGCCACTGCTGGTGTAGGTTCCCTTCGCGATGGTATCACCAGTCTAGTAGTCAGCATTTTTTTGTTGTCAAGAATTATCACTGATATGGCCATAATTTTAAATTCACTGTATTTAAAGTTTTGGATTTTTTTGAAACACTGGGGATTTTCTACCCAAGGAATAGTTTACATTTGCTGTATTTGTCAACCTTTTGGAATGTTGGGTTCTTGTGCTCTTCAACTTCATATTTATTTGGCTTTTTTAATTTTTTTTGGACTCGACCGTCACATGAGAGTCTTACGAAACACGAAATAATGATAATGTAATTGCATTTGAATAAACTTTCTGTGACTTGATTGATAGTATTGCTCAACACGTAATGCAGTTTATTCAAAATTCTAACCAAATTGCAACACAGTTCTTTATTTTGTAAGAAAAAAGGATAACTGAAGGATAGAACACAATAGCACAGGCACTTGTCTCGGTTTTTTTCTACCTTCAACCTTGATATTTTAAGGCTGACTGTAAATGTCTCTGATTAAGATATATAGGTAAAAAATATATTCAGAGACGAGTATATAAGTCACATAACTTTTTTTAGAGACAAATGTCGTGTATAAAGACGGAAATTCTTATTTCACGACCAGATTGGGATGTTATAAACGAGGAAAATGCGTTGAAATGATAAATTAAATTTAAATTGACCATATCAATCTGTAAACTGGGACTAATACTACATATATTGCAATATGAATTAAATATTGGTCCCGTGCAGTAACACAGAAAATAATGAAAGGTTATGCTCGTCCCTCATCCGGTCAATAGTGATATTGAGAGGAAATCTGTTTATTTTTTTCTTATAAAATATACGTTGTCAGTATGAATTATAATGTGTGACCACTTTCCGAAAAGATGTGACCTCATTGTCAATTAACGTGTCACAAGTTCCTTTTTCCGTGTCACAAGTTACGATTAACGTGTCACAAGTTCTTTTTTCCGGAAATCATTATTTCCGTATGATGCTTTGCTTATATAACGAGTATTACGATTTTAAAAGCTTGATTTTTATACGACCGCAAAATTTGAAAATTTTTTCGTCGTGTATTGCTATCACGTTGGCGTCGTCGTCTGCGTCGTCGTCGTCGTCGTCGTCGTCGTCGTCCGAATACTTTTAGTTTTCGCACTCTAACTTTAGTAAAAGTGAATAGAAATCTATGAAATTTTAACACAAGGTTTATGACCACAAAAGGAAGGTTGGGATTGATTTTGGGAGTTTTGGTCCCAACATTTTAGGAATAAGGGGCCAAAAAGGGCCCAAATAAGCATTTTCTTGGTTTTCGCACTATAACTTTAGTTTAAGTTAATAGAAATCTATGAAATTTTGACACAAGGTTTATGACCACAAAAGAAAGGTTGGGATTGATTTTGGGAGTTTTGGTTCCAACAGTTTAGGAATTAGGGGCCAAAAAAGGGCCCAAATAAGCATTATTCTTGGTTTTCGCACAATAACTCTAGTTTAAGTAAATAGAAATCTATGAAATTTAAACACAAGGTTTATGACCATAAAAGGAAGGTTGGTATTGATTTTGGGAGTTTTGGTCCCAACAGTTTAGGAATAAAGGGCCCAAAGGGTCCAAATTAAACTTTGTTTGATTTCATCAAAAATTGAATAATTGGGGTTCTTTGGTATGCCGAATCTAACTGTGTATGCAGATTCTTACTTTTTGGTCCCGTTTTCAAATTGGTCTACATTAAGGTCCAAAGGGTCCAAAATTAAACTTAGTTTGATTTTAACAAAAATTGAATCCTGGGGGTTGTTTGATATGCTGAATTTAGAAATGTACTTAGATTTTTAATTATTGGCCTAGTTTTCAAGTTAGTCCAAATGGGGGTCCAAAATCAAACTTTGTTCATCAAAAATTGAATAAATGGGTTCTTTGATATGCCAAATCTAACTGTGAATGTAGATTCTTAATTTTTGGTCCAGTTTTCAAATTGGTCTACATTAAGGTCCAAAGGGTCCAAAATTAAACTAAGTTTGATTTTAACAAAAATTAAATTCTTGGGCTTATTTGATATGCTTTATCTAAATATGTACTTTGATTTTTGATTATGGGCCCAGTTTTCAAGTTGGTCCAAATCAGGATTCCATATCAAGTATTGTGCAATAGCAAGAAATTTTCAATTGCACAGTATTGCACAATAGCAAGAAATATCTAATTGCACAATATTGTGCAATAGCAATTAATTTTCAATTGGAGTTATCTTTCTTTGTATAGAATAGAAGTTGATAATATATGTTGGAAATTTGCCAGACATGACTATGATGTCATTTTCTATTTTTATTTGCCAATAACTTTATGTAAATAACTTCATTGGAAATTTGCCAATATAAAATGTTGCTGATGAAGCTTTTTTTCCTTATCTTATCTAAAATGTTTTTAGATAATGTATGTTGGACATTTGCCAGACATGACTATGATGTCATTTTCTATTTTTATTTGCCAATAACTTTATGTAAATAACTTCATTGGAAATTTGCCAATATAAAATGTTGCTGATGAAGTTTTTTTTATTGTTTTATACAATAAACAATGTATATTCACTTTTACTACCAACCAATCTTTACCATTCAGTGATAACAAGCACTTTATTTTACATTTTAATATTTTATGATGTATTTAAAAGAGTAGTTATTGTTGCAAACTCCATTAGAAATTTGAATTGATATCAGTTTTGGAAAAAGGGAAACGGGGATGTGAAAAAAAAGGGGGGGGTTTAAATTTTTCTCATTTCAGATTTCATAAATAAAAAGAAAATTTCTTCAAACATTTTTTGAGAGGATTAATATTCAACAGCATAGTGAATTGCTCAAAGGCAAAAAAAATATTTTAAGTTCATTAGACCACATTCATTCTGTGTCAGAAACCTATGCTGTGTCAACTATTTAATTTTAGATTTAAAAAGTTTGAAGAAGAAATCTTTAATTGATTTGTAAAATCTTGACATTTGTTTTGTGTAAAAAAAAAAACATGTAATGTCAAAAATTTGATCACAATCCAAATTCAGAGCTGTATCACGCTTGAATGTTTTGTCCATACTTGCCCCAACTGTTCAGGGTTCGACCTCTGCGGTCGTATAAAGCTGCGCCCTGCGGAGCACCTGGTTTCAAATATGTTTCGTTTGATATTTACCTGTTTGATATTAATCTTTTATTGTGAATGTAAGATCCTGAATCCTGTGATATTAGGTAATGTACATTTTTGTTTAAGAGCTTACATAATTTAACAGATTTATGACATTTGAACAGGGTATACTACTGTTGCCTTTATTTACAGGTAATCGGACAAATGCACATGCACATGTCAGATGGGAAGCATAATTAGCATGAGTAAGAAAAACATGACGTTACTAACTTGTTTATTAGAAAACATGGAAACATTTCAAAATTGTCTCAAATTTACATCTTCTTTTTTCAATACAGTTTGATGTTATAAGGTATATATCCCATGAGATGAATGTTTTAGAAAAAAATTGTTTTGTTTTTTTCTGATCAGATAACAGACAGATAAAATATCCGGCTTGCCACGTTATACACTTCCCTGCGAAAATTTGTTATCCAAAGGTCCGAAATATTGTGAGCCTTAATCCATTAATTGGAAATACAGCTTCAAAATACTGATCGATTCAGTCGAAAATTATGCCAGGCAATGGGCTAAACGCGAGAAAGAAGACGTAGATACCCTTTCCGTATGGATTAAGGCTGTGAGGTCGTTGATACAAATCCGAATTAAGAAACTAAATGGGTCTATCAATACCCACGCTATGTCAATTTTTAAAGACAAAAATGTTGCAAAACACTTGTCCTACCTCCACGACAAATATGTTGTTGTTCCCGCAGATAAAGCCCCAAACAACATCGTTTTTGTATGTAAATATCATTACAAAAACTACTTAATAAATGAATTAGGTATTGACAATTCATTTGGAAACTCAACATGTACCCTCACGACACTTACAAAAGAGGAAATCCTGGATAATCATAGGTCTGTTCTATGTTCCTTTGGAATTTCAACCAAAGATAAAGAACTGGATCTTCCATCACTGTATTGGGTATCTAAACTACATAAGTGTCCATACAAACAACGGTAAAATGCTGGATCTTCCAAGTGTTCCACGAAACCTCTTTCTAAATTATTAACATCTTTTTTATCAGCAATTAAAGCCGGTTTCCAAAGTTATTGTGAAACTGCCTATTCTAGAGGTGGCGTGAATCAGATTTAGATACTAAAATAATCCAAAGATCTTTTAGAGTACATACAATCTAATACTCTCTCATCTTGTAATAGTATTAAAACATTTGACTTTTCTACACTTCACACAAGTATTCCCATTCCAAACTATAAGACAAATTGAAACAGTTGGTATTACTTTGTTTCATTAAAAAGAATGGCGAACGTAGATACAAGTATCTTGTCTTTGGGAAGGATAAATCCTACTTTCCAAAGAATCACTCTGATTCAAACAAAAAATTCTCCGAAACTCACATTATCAAGATGCTTGATTTCTTGATTGACGACATATTTGTTACGTTTGGATGATGTGTTTTTCAACAGACTGTCGGGATTCAAATGGGAACCAATTGTGTCCCTCTTCTTGTCGACTTGTTTCTTTATTATTATGAGGTTGGCTTCATACAGGATTTTTTTAGGAAGAAAGATAAGAAGTTAGCAACATCCTTTAACTTGATGTTCCGCTATATAGATGATGTTCTCTCACTAAATAATACAAAATGTGTTGACTGTATTGAGCGAATCTATCCCATCGAACAAGATATAAAGGATACTACAGATACAGTTAAGTCTGCCTCATATCTTGACTTACATCTAGAAATTGACAATGAGGGTCGATTGAAAACAACTTTACGACACAAGAGATGATTTCAGCTTCCCAATTGTGAACTTTCCATTTCTATGTAGCAACATTCCAGCAGTGCTTGCATACGAAGTATTTATCTCCCAATTGATACGATATATCCGTGCTAATTTTTCCTATCATGATTTCCTTAATAGAGGAATGCTGCTCACAAGGAAGCTATGAAACAAAGAGTTCAAAGTTGAAATCATCCCTTCGTTAATTTTACTGACGACATCACGAGTTGGTTGACCGTTATAGAATAACCGTTTCACAGATGATATCGGATATGTTCCTTATGTCGAAACTACGGGGCGCCAAATGGGACTCTTGTGGGTTTTTTTTTACAAAATTCAATTCTGTCATAACAAAATCATTTTTGTCTTACAAAACTATGTGATACAGACTTGTTTTATGAGAACTTCAATTTTGTGATGACAAAATTCATTTTTGTCATGTCAAAAGTCAACTTTGTCAAAAAGGTATGCAAATATAAACTTATTTGCATACACAATTGACTTTTGTTACCTGATATGGAAATACAAACACAAAAGTCAATTGTGTGAAGACAAAATTGACTTTTGTGAGACAAAAATGACAAAATTGAATTTTGTCTCAAAAAATTGAATTTTGTCTCACAAAGTTGAGTTTTGTCTCACAAAAGTCAATTTTGTCTCACAAAAGTCAACTTTGTGACGACAAAATTCAATTTTGTTATTACAAAATTCAATTTTCTGATTACAAAATTGACATTTGGGAGACAAAATTGACATTTAGGAGACAAAATTGACTTTTGTGAGACAAAACTAAATTTTGTGAGACAAAACTAAATTTTATGAGACAAAATTCAATTTTGTCAATTTTGTTTCACAAATGTCAATTTTGTCTCACAAAAGTCAATTTTGTGTCACCAAAGTCGGTTTTGTATGCAAATTAGTTCACAGAATCCAAACTAAACGAATTTGCATACAAAATTGAATTTGGTGGGACAAAACTGACTTTTGTGAGACAAAATTCAATTTGTGGGACAAAACTCAATTTTGTGGGACAAAATTCAATTTTGTTAATTTTGTCTCACAAAAGTCAATTTTGTATCACAAAAGTCAATTTTGTCTCACAAATGTCAATTCTGTCTCACAAAAGTCAATTTTGAATCACAAAAGTCGATTTTGTATGCAAATTAGTTCACAGAATCCAAACTAAAGAAATTTGCATACAAAATTGACTTTTGTCGCCCAATTTTCAAATTAGGTAACAAAAGTAAAGTCTGTGTTACAAAAAACACTTTAAATTTGTAGTATGCCCCGTACAAACTATAATAACCCTTCCCTTTTCACGAATGTGACTTACCAAATAAGACTTTTTACCGGATTTGTAATAACATAAGCAACACGATGGGTGCCACATGTGGAGCAGGATCTGCTTACACTTCTGGAACACCTGAGATCACCCCCAGGGTTTTGGTTGGATTTGTGTTGCTTAGTCTTTAGTTTGCTATGTTATGTCTTCTGTACTATTATTTGTCTGTTTGTCTTTTTTTCTTTTCTAAAATTTATCTTGTTTGCAAATTCCTTTATGTTACAATAAATAATTATGCAAAAGACTAAGCATATAGATATATATTTCTAATCGTGGGAATAATAATGGTTATCAGATTTATTGAGAGAAAAAAAAATTCAATTTACAAATTTCCGTTTGAAAAAAAATATTGAGCTGACAAAAGATCTTATTTTTGGCCAAAATGAATGAGACAAGAACTCTGTTAAACTTTGTAGTACAGGCCAGTTGTTGTTGAAAACAATAAAAAAAAATATGCTTGTGTCTCCCGTCATTTGATGACCATCACATGGAATATGCACTTGACCTAGTAAGGAAAAGAGTGAAATTTGTGGAAAAATAAACTATGAAATCTTGAAGTTTTAATGGTAAATTTTATACATTTTATTTTAGTTTTAATCACACCATAAACAAACAATGTGCTTGATTTTTTTTAAGAACATTAATTCAGATGGAAAAAATAAAAAGATCTTGTCCTTATGTGAAGTATAATTATTGGAAATTAAGACATTTTCTGGATGTGCAGTACATGTTTTGTTGAACAAAAATTAACACAATATTATAGTTTATAGAATTCTTTTCTATATCATATAGATTTGATGAAATGGCATGAAGGATATGGTACTGTATATATGCTTTTAAACTTTATACATTATTTTTATTCAAATGTTCACATTAATATTTGTCACTTATACATTAATATTTGTAACTTTTAGTATCTTTTAAATTATTCTATTGGGAAAAGGAGTAAGTTCAGCAAGACCCCTTTTTGGCCCCAAAATATAGCAGTTTTACAAAATTGTGAAAATTTCATCTTTTAGTTATTTACTGAGAACATGGAGAAGAAGAAGGCTTCTGCTACATAAATATGGCCTGTTTTTAACAATACAATGCACATATACCGGGTACTAGCATCATTAAGTCATGCTAAATTACTGAAATCTTCACAATTTTAGCATTTTAGTTAAATTTTAGAAGGTTTCCGTCTTAAATGAAAGTGGCCGCATTCGTGTTCATTCATAATATTGAAATGTAAGTTGTATTTGATGATATTACATAACATATATAAAGGTTGAGGATGTTGGTTTTTGTACTCTTCAACTTCATATTTATTTGGCATTTTTATTCGATTCGAGCGTCATCTGAGAGTCTTTAAAACGAAATAATAATAACGTAACTGAATTTGAATAAACTGAATGTGACTTGATTGATAGTGTTACTCAACACGTAATGCAGCTTATTTAAAAATTCTAACCAAATTGCAACACAGTTCTTTATTTTGTAAGAAAAAGGGATAACTGAAGGATAGAACACAATAGCACGGGCACTTGTGTCGGGGTTTTTTCTACCTTAAACCTTGATATATTAATGCTGAGGCCTGTAAGTTGTCTCTGATTAAGATATATTTGTAAAACAACATATTCAAAGACGAGTATATAAGTCACATGATTTGTTTCAGAGACAACTGCCTGTGTATAAAGACTGAAAATTGTATTTCACAACAAGATTGGGATGTTATAAACGAGGAAAATACGTTGAAATGATAAATTAAACTTAAATTTAAATTTACCATATCAATCTGTAAACTGAGGCTAATACAACAAATATTGCAATATCTGAATTATGTATTGGTCCTCTGCAGTATCACAGAAAATAATGAAAGGTTATTCTCGTCCGCCATCTGGTCAATAGTGATATTGCGAAGAAATCTGTATTTTCTTCTTATATAATATGCGTTGTAAGTATGAATTATAATATGTGACCACTTTCAGAAAATATGTGACCTCCTTGTTAACTGACGTGTCACAAGTTTCCTTTCCGGAAATCATTCAAACCGTATGATTCTTTACATAACGAATATAACGACTCTTATAGCTTGATTTTTTCAAATATGTTTCGTTTGATATTTACCTGTTTGTTATTAATCTTTTATTGTGAATGTAAGATCCTGAATCCTGTGATATTAGGTAATGTACATCTTTGTTTTAGAGATTACATAATTTAACAAATTTGTGACTTTTGAACAGGGTATACTACTGTTGCCTTTATTTACAGGTAATCGGACAAATGCACATACACATGCCAGATGTGAAGCATCATTAGCATTAGTAAGAAAAACATGACGTTACTAACTTGTTTATTAGAAAACATGGAACATTTCAAAATTGTCTCAAATTTACATCTTCTTTTTTCAATACAGTTCGATGTTATAAGGTATAAATCCCATAACATAAATGTTTTAGAAAAAAAATTGTTTTGTTTTTGCTGATCATATAACAGACAGATAAAATATCCAGCTTGGCACGTTATTACTGGAGACCTCAACATTGTCAAAAACACTTCCCTGTGAAATTTGTAATCCAAAGGTCCGACATATCGTGAGCCTAAATCCATCAATTGGAAATACAACTTCAAAATACTGATCGATTCAGTCGAAAATTATGCCAGGCAATGGGCTAAACGCGAGAAAGAAGACGTAGATACTATTTCCGAATGGATTAAGGCTGTGAGGTTGTTGATACAAATCCGAATTAAGAAACTAAATGGGTCTATCAATACCCACGCTACGTCAATTTTTAAAGATCAAAATGTTGCAAAATACTTGTCCTACCTCCACGACAAATATGTTGTTGTTCCCGCAGATAAAGCCCCAAACAACATCGTTTTTGTATTTAAATATCATTACAAAAACTACTTAATAAATGAATTAGGTATTGACAATTTATTTGGAAACTCAACATATACCCTCATGACACTTACAAAAGAGGAAATCCTGGATAATCATAGGTCTGTTCCATGTTCCTTTGGAATTTCAATCAAAGATAAAGAACTGGATCTTCCATCACTGTATTGGATATCTAAACTACATAAGTGTCCATACAAACAACGGCAAATTGCTGGATCTTCCAAGTGCTCCACGAAACCTCTTTCTAAATTATTAAAATCTTTTTTTATCAGCAATCAAAGCCGGTTTCAAAAGTTATTGTGAAACTGCATATTCTAGAGGTGGCGTGAATCAAATTTGGATACTAAAATAATCCAAAGATCTTTTAGAGTACATACAATCCAATTCTCTCTCATCTTGCAATAGTATTAAAACATTCGACTTTTCTACACTTCACACAAGTATTCCCCATTCCAAATTATAAGACAAATTGAAACAGTTGGTATTACTTTGTTTCATTAAAAAGAATGGCGAACGTAGATACAAGTATCTTGTCTTGGGGAAGGATAAATCCTACTTTCTAAAGAATCACTCTGATTCAAACAAAAAATTCTCCGAAACTGAAATTAT
Source organism: Mytilus edulis (assembly GCA_019925275.1). Taxonomy (NCBI): domain Eukaryota; kingdom Metazoa; phylum Mollusca; class Bivalvia; order Mytilida; family Mytilidae; genus Mytilus; species Mytilus edulis. The sequence goes on from CM034352.1 coordinate 67,231,503, forward strand.
CAAGATGCTTGATTTCTTGATTGAAAACATATTTGTTACGTTTGGAGGACGTGTTTTTCAACAGACTGTCGGGATTCAAATGGGAACCAATTGTGTCCCTCTTTTTGTCGACTTGTTTCTTTATTATTATGAGGCTGGCTTCATACAGGAATTTTTTTAGGAAGAAAGATAAGAAGTTAGCAACATCCTTTAACTTGATGTTCCGCTATATAGATGATGTTCTCTCACTAAATAATACAAAATGTGTTGACTGTATTGAGCGAATCTATCCCATCGAACAAGATATAAAGGATACTACAGATACAGTTAAGTCTGCCTCATATCTTGACTTACATCTAGAAATTGAAAATGAGGGTCGATTTAAAACAAAACTTAACGACACAAGAGATGATTTCAGCTTTTCAATTGTGAACTTTCCATTTCTATGTAGCAACATTCCAGCAGCGCTTGCATACGAAGTATATATCTCCCAATTGATACGATATATCCGGGCTTATTTTTCCCATCATGATTTCCTTAATAGAGGATCGCTGCTCACAAGGAAGCTATTAAACAAAGAGTTCAAAGTTGAAATCATCCCTTCGTTAATTTTACTGACGACATCACGAGTTGGTTGACCGTTATTGAATAACCGTTTCACAGATGATATCGGATATGTTCCTTATGTCGAAACTACAACAACCCTTCCCTTTTCACGAATGTGACTTACCAAATAAGACTATTTACCGGATTTGTAATAACATAAGCAACACGACGGGTGCAACATGGGGAGCAGGATCTGCTTACACTTCTCGAGCACCTGAGATCACCCCCAGGTTTTTGGTTGGATTTGTGTTGCTTAGTATTTAGTTTGCTATGTTGTGTCTTTTGTACTATTATTTGTCTGTTTGTCTTTTTTTCTTTAGCCATGGCGTTGTCAGTCTATTTTCAATCTATGAGATTGACTTTCCCTCTGGTATTTTCGACCCTCTTTTGCAGTCACATGCCTAATTTTTGGAAAATTTAAATACCAAAATGGCAAGAAACATTTAGTACCTATTGTTAAAGCTAAATGAAAATATATGTACATATATTTATAATAAGATTAGGAAACTTTAATCAATTCCGTAATTATGATACTACGGCTGAGGCATCCTAAAAGATATATATGTTTGCTTTTAAAATACAACATTAATAAGTGCACATACTCTTCCGGACAACCTTAAAAAAATGCATAGAAAAAACGAAACCAAAGGCTGAGCTTCATACAAATAGTGTTCACACGTTCAAACTTGCACTATAAACTCTAACATGTATATTTTAAAGCATTTAATTCTTAAGTATTGGTTTAACTCAAAATAAACCCATTTTCACTGAAGAACAATGATTATTTTGTTTCTTGTTTGCAAATTCCTTTATGTTACAATAAATAATTATGCAAAGACTAAGTTGCATACATATAGATATATATTTCTAATTGTGGGAATAATAATGGTTATTGAGAAAAAATATTTTAATTTACAAATTTCCGGTTGAAAAAAAATATTGAGCTGACAAAAGATCTTATTTTGGCAAAAATGAATGAGACAAGAACTCTGTTAACCTTATAGTACAGGCCAGTAGTTGTTGAATACAACAAAAAAAATATGCTTGTGTCTCCCGTCATTTGATGACCATCACATGGAATATGCTCATGATCTAGTAAGGAAAAGAGTGAAATTTGTGGAAAAATAAACTATGAAATCTTGAAGTTTTAATGGTAAATTTTATAGATATTGTTCTAGTTTTAATCACACCATAAACAAACAATGTGCTTGATTTTTTTTTTAAAACATTAATTCAGATGGAAAAGATAAAAAAAAATCTTGTCCTTATGTGAAGTATAATTATTGGAAATTAAGACAGACATTTTCAGGATGTACAGTACATGTTTTGTTGAACAAAAATTAACACAATGTTGTAGTTTATATAATTCTTTTCTATATCATATAGATTTGATGAATGGCATGTAGGATATGATACTGTATATATGCTTTTAAACTTTATACATTATTTTTATTCAAATGTTCACATTAATATTTGTCACTTATACATTAATATTTGTAACTTTTAGTATCTTTTAAATTATTCTATTGGGAAAAGGAGTATCAATTAGTTTATATGAAAGATTTTAACTGATTAAGTCATTAAAAACGCTCCGATTCAAGCTTAAATATGAAAAATCTATCACAAATGCCAAAAAACGTCACTTTTCTGACTTAATGATGCTAGTACCCGATATATGTGCATTGTGTTGTCAAAAGCAGGCCATATTTATGTAGCAGAACCCTTCTGCTTTCCAGTAAATAACTAAAAGATTAAATTTTCACAATTTTGTAAAGCTGCTTTATTTTGGGGCCAAAAAGGGGTCTTACTGAAGTCAGGATGAGTAAATTTTGTCCTTCTAAAGTTGAGCTATCTGGTCCTGTAGTGACCTACTTCATGTTCTTGCTTGTCTAATCATACTAGTCTTCATAGTTTTCTTAATGATACAGAAAATTCATGATACATGACATTATGATTATTGATGCATGAATAATATCATCAATATTAATCAAATTGTGACCTTTGCATTTTGAATGGAGTCTTGTCTTTGAGGAGAAAATTATATCTTCACCATTTTACAGATGACAATGGATTCATAAGGAGCTGTTGTTTTATAATGATTTTCTGTGTCCAAATGCATTTCGGTAATTCTGAATTTTCTTTTAAAGTGCTCATGATAAAAGGCAAACCTTCATGTAAAGGTACATTATGTACATGTAATGCACCCATAAGCTAATATTGGGCCTTAAATTGAGATTTTTATCAAATTTGAATTTTTGGATTTCAAACAAATTTAGGCTTAGAAAACAGTGCGCGCAGGCTAAACAAACATTATTTTAAAAGATATTTTTTGTTGATGTTTGCTACATGGTTTTTGGTCCAAATTATCAATGAAAATGTAACTGTTTTTATCGAAATTTTGAGAAAAATAAAAATGTCTGTTATTTATAAAGTCATGAAAAGATTGCCAATACATAAATTTTCAGCAAATAGACGTGTTTCCTTACTAGTCATAGTTTTAGGTATGATTCATTGGAATATTGGTCAATAAATCCTTATTATTTTTGCTAAAAATAGGGACCTTATCCTTTTCATCACACGTTGACAATGATGTGATTATTTGAAGGAGATGGTCGCTAGTCTTAAATTGTCTAGACTTTCTATTTTTCCTGTCGAGGATGATTGAATTTTTGCATGCGTAGTGAATTGCTGTGGCATCAAAACATTCATGTGGTTTATTTTTTCCTTTAAAGTTTTGGACTTGGTGATATACATTTTACATGATATGAGAAAAGTAAGAATGAATGCTGGACACATCATAAAATATAGAAAAAATCTTTACTTAATTTTTCATTTCTTTGAATATTTTGTAGTACCTGGTGATGGTGGAAGTCAATTTGTAGCAAAACTAAACAAGACAACTGCTCCTCATTCTTGGTGTGCTCTCCATACAGATTACTACTTTAGTTTATGGCTAAATCTCGAAGAGTTAGCTCCCCTTGTAATAGATTGCTTCACTAATAACACGAAGTAAGTCAAAGGAAAATGTTTTCGAAATTTTGCTATTTAAATTGATACCAGATACATTTTTTACATGTACATGTACAATTTATAAGGTTACTGTATAATATATATAATACAGCATTGACTATGTTTGAAAAAATTAAGAATTACTTTGTTAAATAATGTAAACAAAAAACATCAGGAAAAACATGTGTTCCTGTCACTCATCCTGAAAATGACTTTTTATAATAAGACCAAATAAAGTAATAACTTGGTGATTTTAGTTGCAAATAACAGCTATTGATAAATAGAATTAAATACATTGTACATATGCAATATTTAATTTAAAATGTACATATATTGAATGATACAACTTTCGCTGTTTGTAAGACATTTTGTCTATTGCAATTTTTGTTATTGTTAGATATGCAATGTATGATTGATCACGCTTTTCTGGACTCAGTGCAGTTTAGAAAATGTGATACCATCTTGCCACCATGGCAGAGAGGGGACTTATTGACAAGATGGTATCAGTAGTTGAACTACTGTATCATTAGCCTGTCAACACTGATGTTGTGAGTTTGAATCCCCCGTATGGCAGGTGTGCTCCATTCCAGTCTTAATTGACTAGAATTGTCAGTTTTCCTACCATAGGTCTGTGGTTCTCTCAGGGCACTTCCTCATCCTACACCAACAAAAATTACCGCTATCAAATAGTACAATAGTGTTGAAAAACGCATTAAATATTAATCAATCAATCAATCCTCACGACATATTAGTTGTATAGGGAAGTGGACTATGTGTTACCTCTTTTTTAAATAATTATATTAGTTGTTGATGCTTCTTCATCATGATGCATCGTACTTTACGATGTCTGCCATTGCAGGAAATATAATCTTTTCGTGCAATGGATAAGGTTTGCAATAGAAAACTGTTTTTTGTCAAAGACCATGAATGATTGTTTTGCAAATGTCGTTATGTCAACTGGCATAAAATTGAGGTTATTTTGATGTTCACATGATATATTGATATATTTGGTATGGAAAATATGATATATGTATAAATGTTTTCAGGTTCTTTCATTACCCATTGTTTGTTTCATTTATAACCTCATGCAATACAAATTTTGCATATGTTGTTTCAAAATTTCAGAGTGTTATATGACAGAGAGAAACATGTAACCCGCAATCCATCGGGTGTTGAAACAAAGATTCCAGGGTGGGGAGATACGCGGACGGTGGAGTGGCTTGACCCTTCACACAATAGTCGGAGTAAGTACATGACGTAGGTATGTCAGAGTTAGGGGAAGAGAACAATTAATTTGGGATGAGTTGCTGGAATGGGTCACTATTTCAATCATAAGGATACATATGATAAGGTTGGAAAAAGTACGATTTAATATATGACAAGTTGCGGATTGAATCATAAATATCTGAAACTAATCAGATGTTGATTTTACATATATTTATAGTTATCTCTCTATGAAATAGCTTAATCATGATATTTATAGGTATCTTTTTCCTAAAAATAATATGAGATAGTTTGTATTTTTGTTATTCAAAATATATGTTAAAAAAAAGGCAGGGGTATTGGACTCAGTTGGTAACCCCTACTAAAGCAGGTGATCAGTTCTAATAAGTGTCAGATCTCGATCATTCAGACCAGGATAATCCGTCTGACACATGGGTAATACAGGCAGGATAATCCTTTGCATATCAGCTTCTGGTTTAGTTTTATATGCAACTTACGTCATGATGTGTTAGCTATGAAAAAGGAATAGGTACATCAAATAACAAAAGACACCTCATCCTAAGTGTTAAATCCATCTTCAACTTCTTACTTTTTTGGGCTTTTTTATTTTCTTGATTCGATAGCCACTGATGAGTGTTTTGTAGACGAAACGCACGTCTGGCGCAAATACAAAATTTCAATCCTGGTATCTATGATGAGTTTATTTGCAACATTGAGTTGACTGGAGCATAAAAGAATCATTTATTCACAACATATATGATTTGCACAAAACCTTAAAAAAAAGTCTATATATATATATATTTAGATAAAATATGGCGTTTTAGAAAAATACACTATGATGACATGAAATACAGAGTCTTTCATAGACAGATTTCTCAAAACAAATGTTTTGGTTTTTTTTTCAGCATATTACTTTTCATCCATTGTGAAAGCCATGGTAAAATGGGGATATGAGAGAAACGTATCAGTAAGAGGGGCTCCATATGACTTCAGGAAAGCTCCAAGTAAGCGAAATAACTTAATAATTAAAAAAAATACTGTAAATTCATAAATTATTGTTGACATTTATTGTTGCCATTTTTAAAAAATGAAAAAAACGCTATATCAATTAATGTGACATACCAAATTAGACTATTTAACGGATTTGTAATAACATAAGCAACACGACAGGTGCCACAGGTGGAGCAGGATATGCTTACCCTTCCGGAGCACCTGAGATTATACCCAAGTTTTTGGTGGGGTTTGTGTTGCTTAGTCTTTAGTTTTCTATTTTGTGTCTTCTGTACTATTATTTGTCTGTTTGTCTTTTTATTGTTAGCCATGGCGTTGTCAGTTTATTTTCTATCTATGAGTTTGACTCTCCCTCTGGTATCTTTCGTCCCTCTTTTATTGCATTTTCAGGAAAATCTGCATACAGATATACGATAAGATATCAGAAAGTCATGTCCCATTAATGTTATACTCACCAGTTGCATCATTCGCATTTATAAAACCTTGGCACTAATTTATGAATTTACAATATTTCACATAGAAATCAAACTTACTTTTATGCCATTAGTACAGGTGGAAATACTTTTTATAAGTCCTTATGTGTGTCAGTAGTCATATTGGTGATTTCCCACCTTGAATTGGAATGTCGTGCGTTTGATATCTGGTCATTGAACTTAAAATTCATAGTTTACAAGAGCAAGTACAGGTCAGCTTGACCTCAATTCAGAATAATTATGTTATGGTAGAGTGACACCTTTACCTGCAGACTCTAAATTTGTGACTTATCATAATTAAAAAATCATGTTGAATGTGATAGCTAATGGCTGTTTCAAAGGAAAATGCAGTTTTGTTCAAGAATTACAATGTACCATCCAAAGACGTTTTAAAGAAATCAAAGTATATTCGTATTGTGAAAATTATTCTTCACTATGATTATGATGACCAGTGATAAAATATTTCTGCGCTATATTTTACCTATATCTTATATATTTTAACACTAAGGCCTTATTTTTTATTTATAAAGTTTTTGTTTTTGAATAATTACTATTCAAAATCGTATGTTTTCAAAACAGTTTATTTTGATTTGAATAAAAAATGTTATGTGATAAACAAACCTAAATGCATGAAAGTCATAAATTATGAAAAATTAGAACAAATCCAATGTTACAACACAAATCATATACAAGCAGGGGTATAACTTCGCGATTTATAATGTGAAGTGCCCAAAAGACGGGTTTTATTTGTATGAATAGTCATAAAACAACTAATATGTGACATTTGTTGTATTTTGACCTGTCAAATTGAAAAACATAATCATCTTAGGGCCAATTGTAGCCCTTCTAGAATCTTCTGCTTTGTAATTAAACCTTATTACTGATAGGAGTTAAACTAAATTTTGTATATGTTAGTGCAAGTAAACATCGAGTGCAACAAACTTGATATTTAAATCCAATATGTAAAATGTCATAACAAAGATTATGTTAAAAGATGTCGACGCATGTGCTCTTTGTTTCCTGTCTACAAATCAATGTAAATTTACCCGTTTTCATCGAGAAAGACCTTTTGTTTTTTTTTTCTGATTATTATTTTTTTTTTCTTCTGCCGTCTGGGATGCTTTTTTGTCTTACAACATATCGAATGGATTTTTGGCCAATGATGTTGCACAGTTATGGGGGATTCAAAACTCACCCTGTGTAAACGAACACTTATTCTTATAGAAGTTATTTCCCCACGTCCCCTTTTTTTTTGTTATCGCTATATCTCTAAAACCGTATAAGATTTTAGCAAACTGTTTTCAACAAATTGTTCGTCTACTCTCAAGAATGATTTGATTAATTTTTACTTGAGTAATCAGAAGACATCTTAAGGGAGTTATTTCCCTTTGAAAATTTAAGATAGGCGATTTGTTGGACAAATTCATACAGTTTAAGTCGTAGAGGCCTACAGTCTTTTAATATGAGATCCTTGGTCCATTTGAAGGAAAGGTCAAGGTCAAAGGTCAATGTCATGTAATAAATTTTGAATTTTGCTTGTTATCGTTATTCCAAAGAAACTGTGACAGTAAATGATATGATGTGTTTGCCAAATAACTGTTTACAAAAAGGAGCAACTTCAACCTATTTAAGTCGAACAGTTTTGGTTATTCCTTATAGGAGTTTTCTCCCCTTTTGTACTTGAAATCAGTATTTCTCCACAACCATACAAGTGATTGACCTCAGGTCTTCCGATTTGAGTTCACTGACTTATGACCTTGAAATTTAAGTCAAGGTCGAAGGTCAAGGTCATGTTATAAATTTTTAATTTTGCTTGTTATCATTATTCAAAAGAAACTGTTACAGTTAATGATATGATGTGTTTGCCAAATTACTGTTTACAATAAGGCACAACTTCAACCTATTTCAGTCAAAGTGATTTGGTTAACCCTTATAGGAGTTTTCTCCCCTTATGTATTTGAAATCAGTATTTCTCCAAAAACCATACAAGTGTTGACCTTGGGTCTTTTGATTTTTAGATCCTGACCTAAGAAGTCAAAGGTCAATTTGACGTTCTAGATTTTGACCTTTGCTAAAATTCTTTCTGATTCATTATAAAAATTAAGTCGTGTGCATAACTATTAACTTATTTTTTATATCATTTGATTTACCACATACATCACACGGAGTGACATTTTCTAACATCGTTTTTTAAATTTCATTCTTATTATCGAGGTGGAAAGACCTTCAATGATTCTCTGAAGGATTGGTTTTTATTTTTTTTATTTTTTTCTTCTGCCGTCTGAGATGCTTTTTTGTTTTATAACATATCGAATGGAATTTTGACCAATGATGTTGTACAGTAATTGGGATTTCAAAACTCACCCTGTGTGACCAAACACTTATTCTTATAGGAGTTAACTCCCAACGTCCCCTTTTTCTTGTTATCGCTATATCTCTAAAACCGTAAAAGATTTTAACAAACTGTTTTCACCAAATTGTTCGTCTACTCTTAAGAATGATTTGGTTATTTTAACTGGAGTGATCGGAAGACATCTTCTGGTAGTTATTTCCCTTTGAAAATTCAAGATAGGCGATATGTTGGATAAATTCATACGTTATAAGTCGTAAAGGCCTGCAGTCTTTTGATATGAAGTCCTTGGTCCATTTGAAGGAAATAAGGTCAAGGTCAAAGGTCAAGGTCATGTTCTAAATTTTGAATTTTGCTTGTTATCGTTATTCAAAAGAAACTGTATTAGTAAATGATATGATGTGTTTACCAAATAACTGTTTACAATAAGACACAACTTCAACCTATCTAAGTCGAAGTGTTTTGGTTAACCCTTATAGGAGTTTTCTTCCCTTATGTATATGAAATCAATATTTCTTCACAACCATACAAGTGATTGACCTCGGATCTTTCGATTTGAGTTCACTGACCTATTACCTTGAAATTGAGGTCAAGGTTGAAGGTCAAGGTTGAAGGTCAAGGTTGAAGGTCAAGGTTGAAGGTCAAGGTTGAAGGTCAAGGTCATGTTCTGAATTTTCAATTTAGCTTGTAATCTATATTCAAAAGAAACGGTAACAATTAATGATATGATGTGTTTGCCAAATAACTGTTTACGATAAGGCGCAACTTCAACCCATTTAAGTCGAAGTGTTTTGGTCAACCCTTATAGGAGTTTTCTCCCCTTTTGTATTTGAAATTTGTATTTCTCCACAATCATACAAGTGATTGACTTGGGGTCTTTTGATTTGAGATCACTGACCTATGACCTTGAAATTGAGGTCAAAGTCAGTTAGAGGTACCAAATTACATAAACAAGAAGTTACATTTTCTCACATCTTTTTTTAAATTTCATTCTTATTATCGAGGTGGAAAGACCTTCAATTGTTCTCTAAAGAATTGGTTTTTAATTTGTTAAATATTTCTTCCATATAGAAAGGAACAACAGAACAAATCTATTGGAGTATTGTAAATGGCCAACCTTCATATAAATTGTTTTGTATGAATTTTATCAGTGCTAGTGGTTTTATGGTTTTGTTTTTTTAATGCATATAGCTGTACTTTAAAACCTTCTTACACATCAGAAACAGAGAGATAACATTCTATCAATCTAAAAAAACACCATGAATTGTCTCCCATTGAACATGAAAAATTCATGAAGAAAAGAAGTAAAATAGGACGTAATGTAATGATCTTTGTAAAAACAGAATTTATTGTATAACATTAATTTTGTATTAAAAAGTAAAATGTGAATGCTATTCATGCATAAAGAAAACTGTCCCTTTTCCAGATGAATATGCTGATGTTTACCAGAATTTGAGAAATTTGGTTGAGGAAACATATGCTCTAAACAACAATACTAAAGTTGTCTTGCTATGCCACAGCATGGGGAGTCCTACCACATTGTACTTCCTTAACCACCAGCCACAGTCATGGAAAGATAAATTTATTCAGTCATTTATATCATTAGCTGGTGTATGGGGAGGATCTGTTAAACCACTAAGACTCTTAGCTTCAGGTAAGACATATTTTATTTGTAAAAGGCATTAAATACGTGAGGGTAGATTGAAAGATCACCAACATTTATGTTTTGAAATAGTACAATGTAAAAGATGAAAGCCTAATAATATGTCCAGATTTTTCACTAAAATACTTTTAATTTAAGATTTCCCTAATCTTGTGGCCATAACAAAAATGATATAATTTAAACTGAAGCTACAAACTTGTAATAAACATTGCCGGTATTGATGTGACAATAAATTGATGTATGATGGCATTAAAAAGCCTTTTTCATTTACTTTCTGTAAAAGGATTTTGGTTGATTTCCAAATATTTCTTGAACTGGCAAAATATACTACAAACTAGATATCTTAACCACTGGTGCTTTTTAAATATTTGTTGACTTGTAGCAGTATCAATATTCAGAAAATATTAAATCCATTGTACATACTATGTGAAAAGTAAATTATACAATCGAACTTATATCACATAAATGCGCTATTTCTTCTTTTATAAGTTGTAAACATTCGAAATAGGATTGATATTTCTGGTACCAAAATATAATGCTTCAGGTAAAATATAATTTTCTGTAAAATATTTTTTGTATACGTGAGGGTACATCTTACTTTTTGTATATAAGATAATCTGGGTGTAGCCTTTGTTTAAGCCAACCATCACCAATGAAAAATAATATTTGTATCAATTGGTTCATTTCAGGTGATAATCTGGATGTACCTTTTGTAAAAGCATTAAAATTGAGAGCCCAACAACGTTCCATGCCTAGCACTGCTTGGCTGATGCCGTCAGATATGTTTTGGGGTAAGGATGAAGTCTTAGTTGAACGACCTGGAAGGAATTACACAGTCAATGATTACAAACAATTCTTTATGGATATTAATTTCATGGATGGGTGGTACATGAGACAGGACACAGCAAATCTTATCAAATCACTTACGCCCCCTGGTGTTGAGGTTCATTGTGTCCATGGTTACGGTATTCCTACGCCTAAAACTCTTGTGTATACAGGCAATATGTGGCCTGATTCACAACCTAATGTCAGAACAGAACTTGCAGATGGTACAGTAAATATTCGTAGTCTGAAAGGATGTTTACTCTGGCAAGGGAAACAACCCCAGAAGATTTATCATGTTCCTGTCAAATATGCAGAGCATAGGAAGATACTTAAGAACAAAGATGTTATAGCATATCTAAAGAAAACCTTAACAAGTTGATGTTTGAATGTTAAGTTTAGATAATTTGTGTCCGTTGCTGAATTACCATTTTATTTGTTGGTGCAATATTTATTTGGGGGACTGGAAGGTGGGTTTTAGTCTCTTTCCATTATTTTCCAGAAAATATAGCAGGTCTACTAAAAACCTTACAGAAATCCAAGTTCATATTTATTACACACATTTGACAAACTCTTCAGGAATACTGCAAGGGTAGAGGTCAGATTGTCCGGAATTTTGAAAACCGAACACATGAATTAGAGTTAATGTTTCGGTGGTATTCTAATGTGTTAGCTTAAATATATGTATCATTCCATAGAATATAGGGAAATGATATGAATTATTTAGATGTGATTGATTTATCAATACTACTCTTAAATTTATTTGCTTTTACACTGCTGATGTTTTGTATTATTCTGTGGAAATAATCCGGAACGTCCATGTAATATCTTGTTCAATTTTCAAAGAAATATGCATATACATGTAGTTAAACATAAACTAGAGGCTCTAAAGAGCCTGTGTCGCTCACCTTGGTCTATGTGCATATTAAACAAAGGACACAAATGGATTCATGACAAAATTGTATTTTGGTGATGGTGATGTGTTTGAAGTTCTTACTTTACTGAACGATTTTGCTTCTTACAATTATATCTATAATGAACTTTGCCCATTAGTAACAGAGAACTATATTTGGTAAAAATTTAAATAAATTTACCAAATTAATGAAAATTGTTAAAAATTGACTATAAAGGGCAATAACTCCTTAAGGGGTCAAATGACCATTTAGGTCATGTTGACTTATTTGTAGATCTTACTTTGCTGAACATTATTGCTGTTTACAGTTTATCGCTATCTATAATAGTATTCAAGATAACCAAAAACGGCAAAATTTCTTTAAAAATTACCAATTGGAGGGCAGCAACCCAACAACCAGTTGTCCAATTCATCTGAAAAATTCAGGGCAGATAGATATTGACTTGATTAACAATTTAACTTCTTGTCAGATTTGCTCTAGATGCTTTGGTTTCATAGTTATAAGCCAAAAACTGCATTTTACCCCTATGTTCTATTTTTAGCCGTGGCGGCCATCTTGGTTGAATGGCCAGGTCATCGGACACATTTTTCAAACTAGATACCCCAAAGCTGATTGTGGCCTAGTAGTTTCAGTGGAGATTTTGTAAAAGATTACTTAGATTTATGAAAAATGATTAAAAATTGACTATAAAGGGCAATAACTCCTAAAGGGGTCAACTGACCATTTTAGTCATGTTGACTTATTTGTAGATCTTACTTTACTGAACATTATTGCTGTTTACAATTTATCTCTATCTATAATAATATTCAAGATAATAACCAAAAACAGCAAAATTTCCTCAAAATTACCAATTCAGGGGCAGCAACCCAACAACCGATTGACCGATTCATCTGAAAATTTCAGGGCAGATAGATCTTGACCTGATAAACATTTTTATCCCTGTCAGATTTCCTCAAAATGCTTTGGTTTTTGAGTTATAAGCCAAAAACTGCATTTTACCCCTATGTTCTATTTTTAGCGGTGGCGGCCATCTTGGTTGGTTGACCAGGTCACGCCACACATTTTTTAAACTAGATACCCAAATGATGATTGTGGCCAAGTTTGGTTAAATTTGGCCCAGTAGTTTCAGAGGAGAAGATTTTTGTAAAAGATTACTTTAATTTACGAAAAATGGTTAAAAATTGACTATAAAGGGCAATAACTCCTAAACGGGTCAACTGACCATTTTGGTCATGTTGACTTATTTGTAGATCTTACTTTGTTGAACATTATTGCTGTTTACAGTTTATCTCTATCTATAATAATATTCAAGATAATAACCAAAAACCGCAAAATTTCCTCAAAATTACCAATTCAGGGGCAGCAACCCAACAACCGATTGACCGATTCATCTGAAAATTTCAGGGCAGATAGATCTTGACCTGATAAACATTTTTATTCCACGTCAGATTTCCTCAAAATGCTTTGGTTTTTAAGTTACAAGCCAAAAACTGCATTTTACCCCTTTGTTCTATTTTTAGCCGTGGCGGCCATCTTGGTTGGTTGACCAGGTCACGTTACACATTTTTTAAACTAGATACCCCAAAGATGATTGTGGCCAAGTTTGGATTAATTTGGCCCAGTAGTTTCAGAGGAGAAGATTTTTGTAAAAGTTAACGACGACGGACGACGACGACGACGACGACGACGACGACGACGGACGACGGACGACGGACGACGGACGACGGACGACGGACGACGGACGACGGACGCCAAGTGATGAGAAAAGCTCACTTGGCCCTTCGGGCCAGGTGAGCTAAAAAAAAACTACACAAATTCCACTGGTTTCCTGAATCTTCAGTAATTTAAGATTGCATGACGTTTCAGTATACCATATAGTCTAGGAAGTTTCTCGCTACATTAAAGACCAATTGTTGGCCTTCGGCTGTTGTCTGCTCTATGGTTGGGTTGTTGTCGCTTTGACACATTCCCCATTTCCTTTCTCAATTTTATCATAGCTAATAACCAGTGGGTTTTTACAATTTCAATGTACAAGAATGTAAAGTAAGAAATATAAATATTTAAAAAATAGATGTGGTACGATTGCCAAGGAGATAGCGCTCCACAAGAGACCAAAATGACACAGAAATTAATAACTATAGGTCACCATAAGGCCTTCAACAATGAGCATAGCCAATACCGCATAGTCAGCTGTAAAAGTCCCCGAAATGACATTGTAAAACAATTGTCAATGGTAACATACTATTTTTTTTGGTGGCCCATTCTCTTGTTGACAGCCATATCACATATTATTTATATTGGTAGGTGATTTTACATAATCTTTACTTGATGATCAATTGGTAAAACACACATGAGTCAAACACCTGTTCTTCATGTGTAATTCAAATGTCAAAACAAAAGGTCAGAGATCTGACATCAGTGTCAGATTGATTTTATGATTTCAAGACAAACTGACCATTCAAAATATTTGCTTGTTTGAATATTTAAAAATGAAACAAGATATCATTTTTATGTTTTTATACGACCGCAAAAAAATCTTTGGGATCACATAAGGTAGCAATAAACAGTTGATAATATAGATTTTATATGCAGTGTATAAAATGGTAAATTATCATTTCTTTGGGTGTATCCATGGCAACAATCTGCATGTATTTGCTATAAAATATTGCAAAAAGGGGGGAAAAGATGTCACATATTTCCCCAAAAGTTGGCTAAAAGTAGAATTTCAATCGCATGAATAAATACCCTATCTGAAACAGTTTACATATATCTTTCAGAAAACCCAATGAAAATCATATGTCTTTCATCTCATTTTTTTGTAAAATTGCGTTGTCTTTGAATTTTTTAACGATGGTTCAATACCACAAAAGAAAGATTGTAATTGATTTTTGGGATCATGGTCCCAACCGTTTATGAATTAGGAGCCCAAATGGGGCCCAAATCAACCATTTTTTCTAGTTTTATGATAATAAAATCTGTGTAGGTATTTTGATTGCTCTGAAACTGTACCACAATGTTTAATAACACAAGTAGAAGGTTGGGATTCAATATAGGGGTTATAGGACCAACAGTTCAGGAATTAAGGGTTAAATAAGGGCAAAAAACAAGCAGTTTTCTAATTTTCCAGACAATAACTTGTGTGTATGTGTATGGATCTCTCTGACATTGTACCACAAGGTTTCATATCACAAAGGAAATGCTGGGATTGAGTTTAAGGGTAGTTGCCCAAAACATGAAGGAATTAGGGCCAAAGACAAGCATCTTTCTAGTTTCCAGACAAAACTTGTGTATAAGTGTATGAAATTGTACTACAAGGTTCCATACTACAAAGGAAAGGCTGGGATTGAGTTTTGTGGTTATTGTTACAATGGGG
The DNA here is from genome assembly GCA_019925275.1 of Mytilus edulis. Classification (NCBI taxonomy): domain Eukaryota; kingdom Metazoa; phylum Mollusca; class Bivalvia; order Mytilida; family Mytilidae; genus Mytilus; species Mytilus edulis. The sequence continues at coordinate 67,246,927 of CM034352.1, forward strand.
GTATTCATATTTGTTTTCAAAACTTTTCAAATTTCTAATTTTGGAAAAGTTTCAAGAAGAAATCTTCAACTGCACAGTATTAGGCAATGGATTTTGTCAGATCTTTTACCATATTTATTTTGTGTCAGACACCTTTATTATGTCAAAACTTTGATCACAATCTAAATTCAGACAGTTTCAAGCTTGAATATTGTGTCCAAATTTGCCCCTACTGTTCAGGGTTCGACCTTTGCTGTCGTATCAGGCTGTGCTCAGCGAAGCTTTTTATTGAATAATAACATATTTAGAAAAAATAAAGAAGTCCTTTAACCAAAGACTGAAGTGAAGATGAATTATTTAAGAAGTTAGATAAAGAGTAGGTAAAAACATGTTGATAAGTTCACTATAACAACTCCTTTTTCTTTGTTAATTTGGAATATGTATGGATCTTTAAAAAAGAATTATATTAAATGATGTCAAATGAGGAGTATAAACATATTCCACTATGTCAGCGTTCAATGAAATGAATGGATGATAAACTTCAAGTTTACTTTTGCCTAGTTGATATTAAATTGTTTAAACTAAAGATTTATGTTTATTAAATAATCTTTTGGGATGAATTGGTTTCTTCAAACTTTTGCTTTGCAGTTGTCTGTCATTTTTTACAATTATTAACTAATTCTATTCAAAACACTTCTGCAGCTTAAGTCTGTTTTTTGTTATATCTACTTTACGTGACTCTGCCTTTATGGATGGATTTTACATAGATAAATACAATTGTATAATATAAGCAAAATGAGGATGTTAAATTTAATGTATGCCTTTTTGTGCTTCTTCGTTACATTTGTTGTTTTTATAGTGATTAAGATGATAACACAATGTTGACTGCTGTACCCCTATTTTTGACATTTTTACTTATTGTGTCTGTTTGTTTTGTTCACGCATCGTTAACAATGTAATGGAATTCGATGCGACTGTCATACAAGTGAGAGGTTTAGCTAGCTATAAAACCAGGTTCAATCCCCCATTTTCTACATAAGAAAATGCCTGTACCAAGTCAGGAATATGACAGTTGTTATCCATTCGTTTGATGTGTTTGAACATTTGATTTTGCCATTTGATTTGGGACTTTCCTTTTTGAATTTTCCTCGGAGTTCAGTATTTTTGTGTTTTTACTTTTTAATGAAGTCTTTCTGAATTGTGTTATTCCATTTGAACCCATGATATTCTTTACTATAGTATTCACATTTATGAGAAGTGCATTTCATTTTATGAATATATGATTGATTCAGATTTCAATAGTGACTAATATATAAAAATTTGGGTTTTCTCTTTGTGTGTGAGTTTTTTGAAAGATTTGTTTTCTTATCTTATCTTAATTTTAACTGTCACAAAATGTATCATGTTGTGTATCAACAAGTTCTATCTTCATTTGATAAATTTTGTATATCCAAAGATTTAAATGGCATACTATATAAATCCTTAGTATACCACAGTCTGACTTGTATCAAATAGTGACATTTGTAAACCTTTTTCTTGCAAGAAAGCAACTCTATTGTATTTTTCTGAGACTAAAATAAAAAACAATATTGTGATTTTCAAATAAAAAGTTTTCAGATGAATGAAACAGCTTGACTTGAATGATTTAATCTTAGATTGATCGTAGTTTGAACTTTTGTTTTTTTAATATTACTCTCTTGAAATTAAATGGTTAACGCATTTGTGAATGCATTGTAATGTAAATCTGTGTCAGGAGTGTAAAATGGTAAATTATTATTTGAAAAATAAATATGAGTTTTACCATTCCAAATTTGCCACGTTTGATTATTGACTGTAAATATATTTACTCAGTTTAAATGTACTCTTAACTTGTCAATATTTGTTCTATTATCTTTTTTTTTTAATTAAATGTAAACAAAATAGTTATATGTTTTTATTCGCCTTTTTACAGGACATATTATGGTAAGCCATTTTCTGTCGTCACCATACCAGACAATAACTCAAAAACACTTGAACCAATTGTTATGAAACTTTGATGAGTTGTATATATCTATTCAGTATTGACGTGAGCTCCCTTTTGGTTTTTTTATAAAAATTTTAGATTTTAAGTTTCTGAGTTTTAAATTTTTTCAATAAAAAAGGGGGAATTTTCCAGTTTCCGAAAAACAATAACACAAAAACACTTTCATCAATTTGCAAGCAACTTTGCTGAATTGTTCATATCTATCGACGTAAAGTTCCCTTTCGATTTTTATAAATTTTAGATTTTGCGTTTCGGAGTTATTCATAAAAAAGGGTGGATTTGCCAGTTTTTTTTGGTCAACACTGTGCAGTTATCATGAAACTCTGGTGACTGCTTTATATCTTTTCAGATAACCTCCCTTTAGTTTTTCATGATTTTCTGATATGACACTTAGAAGTTATTGAACTTTATTCTTTGAAAATTTGAAAGGCTTATCATGTGCTCATGGCGCAGCTGTTTATTGATAACAAATTTGATTTAGAAAGTCATCTTATTTTTTGGTTCTATACCTTTTGACTAAGTTCAATACCTACTGAAAAAAAATTGAAAAGGTATTATGTTTGTGTTTATGGGTATGTGTCTTATTGACATATACTCAAAATGACCTTTTACATTGTCGAATTTTGGAGAAAGTTCATTTTTAGGATACGTAAATGACACGAAGAGGGATTAGAAGGAAATTATTAATTTCAAAAAACTGTTAATTTGCTAGTGTATAAAGAGAATGTTAACTTCACCAGTTTTTACCAATGAATTCCTTCTAAAAGAAATAGTTGCAGTCTTATACTTTCAAGTACATTTCAAATGCATTCACCTGGAAAAATCTTGTTTTCTTATCATTTAATTATTTGTTCATTTATTGAATTGGGTGAAATATTGTCTGCTTTTCATCTAGTGACTAAGATTTAGAAAGCAAATATAGTGTTGGAATCTGGAGGTGTTCAATTCCAACTTTCAGTTCAGTCATTGTTGAATTTTGTTTTGATCTTCGATCTTATCTTCAATAGAAGTTGAAATTTCATGAATTTGTGTTCTCAGTTTTGAGTATAACAATATTGTACGTAAATCACACTACAGAGTCCTTTGTCAGTAGGCACAAACAAGAAATGCTTTCTTAGAGAATTTTGCAATATATTGACCTTTATTGATTTGGATATTTCATCTTCTGAAGAGACTGACCTCTGGTGACTATGCCTAACTTTACGACAGAAGTTACCTATTTAATCCTTTTGTTCCTTTTGTTAAAATTAATTCTCATTGTGGAATTCCTTCAGTCATTTCAAATTCCAAACTTGTTTTTTTATGCACGTGTATAGAGTGACATCTTTGATTTCAATTAATGAAATCAATGTACATCTGGAAATTTTTCCCATACGTTAATGGTGAAAATATTTGTTTAGAAGTATTGTTGCAATTTTATCTATCTTATTAATAATAAGGTATCACGTATGATTTTTAAACTGATTTAGTTTATAGAGATTGCAATTTGTGATACCATTTATATAAATTGATGGTTCTTAGAATATTTTTTTTTATTTAAGTTAAAATTTTGTTTCGATCAACTTTAGAGGACACATTATGGAGGTTAATAAAAATATTTTTGACAGGATTTTCTAATTTGGTACACACAGTATTACTGTTACCACTCATAAAATGTTCAATTCTGTACTAAATTTTTCATTTAAAACAAAGAAAGCGAAGAAATATCTGATTTATGTTTGTTTAGTAAGTGCCATATCGGTTATTGTTCGAAAAAAATAATATACTGGTCAGGATTTTAACCCTGCTTGTCCCTAGATAGAGAATATGTCAATAGTTTTCATGATCGTAACCTATTCTTAAAGAAGTGAAAACAGGTTTTATATATATATATATATATATACAACTCGTCTAAACATCAACCCAACAATGTTAGATCTGTAAATTTGCTTTCGCAAATTTTTGGTTCTTCCCTTGCCGGGATTCGAACCCATGCTACTGTGATATCGTGACACCAAATCGCCTGCACTGCAGCCGTCCCGCTAGACCACACGACCACCTGGGCTCTCAAAAAAAGAGCTTTCGGTGGGCATGTGTTACCTTTCCACGTCAGTTTTAATCTAGCGGCGTACTACAGTACATGATATATAAGGCATGAAGATGTTATTGTTACAGATCAGCTAAATTATCTATAGTAAAGGATCCTACAAATTAATGTAAGATACAGTCACAGAAAATAATTATATTCATAAGTACGTCTGAGTCAGTGACAACCCTACAACAGATGTATCCATCGGATCGCCATCAATGATGGTGATACATGGCTGTGTACATAATGTATATACAACTCGTCTAAACATCAACCCAACAATGTTAGATCTGTAAATTTGCTTTCGCAAATTTTTTGGTTCTTCCCTTGCCGGGATTCGAACCCATGCTACTGTGATATCGTGACACCAAATCGCCTGCACTGCAGCCGTCCCACTAGACCACACGACCACCTGGGCTCTCAAAAAAAGAGCTTTCGGTGGGCATGTGTTACCTTTCCACGTCAGTTTTAATCTAGCGGCGTACTACAGTACATGATATATAAGGCATGAAGATGTTATTGTTACAGATATATATATATATATATATGGGGAAATGCAAAAAAATATCTCATCTACATTTCAAGTTTAACTGTTAGTAAATATTGTATTAATGCACAGTACTTGGACAGGGTTGGAACTTTTGTCCCTTTTTAATATAAATACACCAGGATTGAAATGTTGTTCACTCTACTAACGTTTTGTTTTCCAAAGACTCAGCAGTAAGACAGTACAGTTCGACAAACTAAAAGGCCAAATAAAGTACGAAGTTGAGCATTGAGGACTTTAAAAAAAAATTTCTAAAGGTTTTGCCAAATACAGCTTTGGTAATCAATTTCTGGGTATGAAAATCCATGTTTTTTTTCCAAACATTTAAATCTTTGTAAACAGCTTATCTGTTGTTATGACCATATCAAAAATAATTCATGTCAACAACGAAGTGCTTAATACTGGGCTGATGATACCCTTGGAGAGGAAACCTCAACCACCAGTGGCATCGACCCAGTGGATACAAATAACTCATCATGGATAACAGGGGTAAGTTTTGTACATCAAAGACACTTAAACTATATAGATGGACAAATAAATATAAAATTTGAAGACATATGCAAAAATATAAAAGATGGGGAGTGGATGTAAATACTCAACTGTGTGTAGCTTATAACTTAATTGTATGAGAAAAAGTAGTGATTCATTGATTACTAGTCTGCTTCTAATAACAATGCACCTTTTTTTTTAGATTCGACGTTGATATTTGTTTGTGTGTGCCTTTTAACTTCGACATAATATTTATTAGTATTGTTAAAAAAGTTATAAAAGGTACCAGGATTATAATTTAATACGCCAGACGCGTGTTAAGTTTCGTCTACATAAGACACATCAGTGACGCTCAGATCAAAAAGGCAACAAAGGTTTACCAATGTTTAAAACTTGAAAATCTATTTTACATACATACCAATATATAATATAATAATTAATAAAAAAAAAAAAAGAAGTTGAAGAGTAACGGAACAAGACCAGCAACTCTGACAGGGGAATCATCTCCTGGTATTGATGCATCATCTACCATTCAAATTTAGTGTTAGTCAAATAGGATATAGACAGTCTTGGTAAAATTCCTATTCGGCCTGTTGGTTTTCTTTGATACATATGACAGAGTTTTGCTCTATGAAATATTAAGCCGGTGTTTGTTATATGATTGTTGAATAATTATACAGAATAAGGCACACGATACAAGGGGGCATCATATATTGTGTGTAGAATAAAACCCCACATTATCATTGACATAAAAAGAGAACAAAAACACAAATAGACCAACGACAGTTCAATAAAGGCTAAATCAATACAACAGATTAAATAAAGTGAATAGAATAATTTTCGAGTTCGATGCAATTCCGCCAAAAACTTGGTTTTATTTATATCATTCGTCCGTTTCATTTATATGTTTTGGAGTTTAGTATGACGTCCATTTGTACTAAACTAGTACACATTATTATTTAGAGGCTATCTGAAGCCCACCTCTGGCTGAAGAATTTTCTCGCTACATCGAAAATCATTTATGGCCTTCGGCTGTTATTTGCTCTTTGATCGGTTTGTTGTCTCTTAGATATTCCCCATTTTCATTCTCAAGTTATCTCATTTTTATACTTTAACCTGGAACTCGGTCGTTATTTGTATATTCCGCCGGCTTATTGGATATTTTACGCATTCTTAACACGGTCTTATATATAGGTCCTCAAACTTCTTCATACTCCTCTTAAACAGTCTTATGAATTGGTTCTCATATCTTATGTGCTTCTCGATAACGCTGTTTCGTATACTATACTCATACATGGTCTTACATGTGGATACTTATCCACAAATCATTTCGTAAACACTGTCATATTCTTTGCTTTAATTTTAACAAAATCAATATCAGCAACTAAGATGAATTTAGTACTTTCATGACATAATAAAGTTTTGGCTTTAAGTTAACATTTATTTCATGATTTTTGAAAGTTTTAAATGCATTATTCTTTTTAGTTCACATTTTCAAAGTGGTTTTTAGATGAAAGAAAAATTGCGGAAAACATAATGAAATAAAAGACCTCAATTTTAATTTTATTCTTTTATATATTTTGTCGTTATTTTTAATTTTGCTAAATTTCAAATAAATTTGTAAAACACTCGTCCAATGTCAATATAATCTTAAGACAATAACTCTAGTCGTGTAATTACATAGCAGAAAAAGTTCGCCTGTTGGCCTTTTTCTTTTCTTTATCCCCACATGGGATCGTCGTCTCAAAGTTATATGTTTATGAATTCTAGAAATTTAATTCAATGCTTTATTTATCTAACGAAAATAACTCATACGAATTCGAAGAAAAGCTCGTCGACCCTACAACTATACATTTACTAACAAAGAATATGTATTGCATATTGTACATTGTATGTATTGTATATTGTATATATACATACATCATATTTCAATTTCATTATTTAATATAATTTTAACACTTCGCCATTTAAAGTAACTGGATAACCAGGATATATCATAATGAACCATAAGATATATATAAGGTCAAATTGCTGAATGATATACTTTTTCTGATATATCGAAATCTATCTTTCTGAATATGATTGTCATTGTGAAAAGAATTAGATTCACACAATCAGTCTAACGCCAACATGGTTTTATCTTATACACAAAAAAGAAAATATTGGACGATATAACAGACAATATCATATACCATTCTTCATGATATAAAAATCCTTTTGTCATTCCGTAGTATGCTTTGCTCTACATATACAGTGCATTGATGAACTCAACATGATTAACCCCGTAACATTATGCATGTATGTGCTTGTCTCAAGCCCGGAGCCTGATAGTTGCCGTAAGTTCTGTGTTACATATTTGTTTTTCGTTCATTTGATTTTACATTAATTAGGCCATTAGTTTTTTTGTTTGAATTATTTTCCATTTGTCATTTCGGGGACTTTTATAACTGACTGTGCAGTATGGGCCTTGTTCATTGTTGAAGGCTGTACGGTGATCTATAGTTGTTAATTTGCGTGTCACTTTGTTTCTTGTGAAGAGTTCTCTCATTGGCAATCATACCACATCTTAAAAAGCTGAAAGTGAATAAATGTAATAAGAGCAATACATTAAGTACTGTTGACTTATACGAAGAGTATATTAATTTACAAATACATCAACACTGAAGATATATTTCACGGAGAGTGTCTGGAAAGGTTTATAGCATTGGAAATTAATTAAAAAGATATACTTTAAGGTGAGAAAGATTTTATAGACATGCCCTAATTTTTATTAACCTATTATGTCTGTTTGCTTTGTTTCCACATCGTTGTCAATATAATAAAATTTAATGCGTCTGCCATACAAGTGAGAGGTTTAGCTTGCTTTCAAACTAGGTTTAACCGACAATTTTCTACATAAGAAATGCCTGTACCAAGTTAGGAACATGACAGTTGATATTAATTCGTTTGATGTGTGTGAGCTTTTGATTTCGCCATTTCCTCGGAGTTTTTGTTTTTTCTACTTTTTATATATACACAAAGACATATTCTGTTAATTGTTTTGTTTTATTTTATTTTAATACTAATAAAAATACATATTTTGTCATAAGTGATTGCTTGTTGCTATTCTTACATTGAATTTTCTTAGAAATCGTATTACCTTAAAAAGTTATTCCTTTGAAACTTTTTAATATCATGCATTTTCTACTACACTTTATTAAAACTGTTATGTCACACGCATGATATTTATCGACTATAACAGAATATCTCTGAGTTTATCAATTTTTATGGACTGTCATTAAAGAGATGAACTAGTTTATTAGTTTTCTTTTTATCCGTTTAGTCGTTTTATGGTTTGCTCCTAATTAATATTATAATGTATTAGTATGTGTTGTTTAAAAACGAAGCAGCTTTATTTCTGATCCCTTTAAATATTATTTGATTGAATCATTATGACTTAATTGATCATCGGAAATGTCACAGATTTCCTTTCCAGGAAATGTATCCACCCAGATCTTTAAAAAACATATATATGTACACACATTTAGTTCATATCAATTATGTTTCGTTTGATGATTGTTTACTTCATGGCTGTTAATTATGAATGTAAGATTCTGAATCCGGTAATATTAGGTAAGACCATATTTGGATTTAAATTATTTAGTAATTAGACAATTGTTGTAAATGATAAAATCGTATAGGGTACGACTAAATGGGGGACATTGGATCTGCTAAGTAAGCGGACAATGTTGAAAATGGTAAAATAGCAGAGGTTATGCCTAACGGGAAAATTCTCGTTTAAGATAAATAAGCCAGGCTCAAGCGTCTCCTTTTCAACGATATTATATATACACATGTTTTGGTTGCTGTTTTGATTGGTATTCTTATGTTGAACAGTAATTACAATACCTTTTTTGTCATTTATCATTGCATTTCGTACTTTTAACATTGACCTTGCTCGACAGACGTTGAAAAAATCTATTATTGTTCTTCTTCAATTAAACCGCATTATCACACGTAAAGGCTATCAAACAAACTGATCTCAGTTTTGAACTCTGTCTTTGTCATTGTGTTTGTTTTAACATATATTCTGTAATTTTGCGTTCTTTAAATATAACCTTTTTTCTTTTAATTCTGATCCCTTCAGTTACATTAGTTATCAGTTTATTTTCGTCTTATATGTTTGATGACCCATTGGTAACTTTCGCCTCTTTTTTTAACATTATTTCTATGACTTTATTGATCATCTGCTATATGTCAAGTTTCATTTTCTAGAAATACTTCCAACCGTATCTCAAAAGATACACACCTTTACTTACCTTTTTAAAATGATCAAATATTCCGTATGTACCGGAGGTAAGTTACAGGTCATCCTTCTGTTCGTCAGTTTAAAGCAAAATATGCCTCTTAGAACAATCATAAACATAGGACAAAACGTCAATGAGCTCATAACAGTTATCAAAAGTACCAGGATTATAATTTGATACGCCAGACGCATATTTTGTCTACATAATACTCATCAGTGACGCTCAGATCAAAATAGTTATCAAGCCAAACAAGTACAAAGTTGAATAAACAAGGACTGAAAGTATAGTCAAACCAGGAAAGGTATGCGAGCTTTGCAAAAAGGAAATACATTGCTGATTGTTTCTATAACAGAGTATTTGTTTATGTTAAAGTAAAGATAACTAATCACCCTAATTATTTACAGGTACTAGTATATGATTTAAGTTTAAAGCCACTATATGTTCACGATTTATTTGTTTTACAGTTCAATTTAGAAAAAAATACCCACGTAGCTAGATAATACAATTAATTATTTAATTACTAACACAATTCTATATTAATATTCTTGTAATTGTTATAAAATACATCAAATAACATAATTGCAAACCTAATCTTGATTTATATCAATTTTTTTTAATTTACCTGTTACGTCACTTGTGTGGCGTTGATACAGGCTTATGACGGACAGTTTGTGGTTCTGTTGTGCCGTTTTTGTGGGCTGTCCTAGGTTGTTCTATGTGTTCGTTGTTGTTCTGTGGTTAGCATGTCGAAATTTACCAGCAATACATCCAGGTTCAACCCACCATTGTTTTCCCTTTTTGACAGAATCTCAATTTCCATTATTTTCTTTTATATGTTCTGATGGTTGCAGTTTACATTTCGTCTGTATGGTCTCTTATTGGATTGATTAATGTTAAGTTCATGTTCATGTTTGATTTATATTTTATGTGTGCTACATTAAATTTTAGTCTTGTTGATCTCTGGTGCCAGAGGCACAAAGTTGTAAGCAGGCGGACTCTGTATATCGTTTGTTCGATCATCTGACAAAATTTTCAAAACCTTACCTGACTACATCCTTAAAGACAGATAAAAGTTGATGGTGGGATCAGTATAAATATATATTTTATTTTCCAGTGCCTGGTGATGGTGGAAGTCAAATAGAAGCAAAACTTAACAAAACAACTGCTAATCCATTTTGTTATCGCCATACAGAAGGATACTATAACTTATGGGTTAATCAGGAAGAGTTATTCCCACATACAATTACTTGCTTCACGGATAACATGAGGTATTTCAAAGAAAGTAATTGTATTCATTTGAGTTTAAAGAATTTATCTTCACTGCAGTATTTTAAAACAGCTACATTACTATTGAAGCTTCAGCTGCCATGTTGAATTGGGGTCTTATTTCGTCAATTCAAAGCAATAATACGAAATGCATGTCCGTCACGCAATATTCATCTCTTATTGAATTGAATTATTTTTTGTTCATTCGTGAAAATTGGATTTCATGATATGTTCAATTTCTAAGATACTTTTAGCAGGTGTCATTGGACCATGATCTTGTACTAATGCTTCATTGGTTAGGTTAAGTATTCCTGTTTCATTGGTAACGTTAAGTCCGTTTTCTGGATAAGCTTTAAGTCAATTATTTTGAGTACACAATAATTGTACAGTTTTCATGTCCGTCTGGTAGAGTTGATCTGACCTTGATCTCATTTTCGTTGGGTTTTTTTTACCCTATGAAATTTTGTTCAGATTCTTAAATCAATAGGTCAAATATATTTCAGATAATTGTAAGGTCTACATTTCATTCTGGCAGGTCAGTCAATCAGATGAGACGTTTAAGCGTTTGCTGGATTGTTCTTTTGATTTCCTTGCAATTATGGAACTCGTACTATTTCCTAGTTAGATAGGGGTTCATGAAATTGAAAATTGGCGATACTCAAAATATATAACCTTTTCAATTCGGTTGATATTTGAGTGCACAGGTAAAATCAAAATCTGTAGAATTTATAATGTACAAAATCTTTAGAAGTGTTAAAATCATTTACATTGCATTATATCCAGCAGAGTAATGTGTCGATCATAATACTATGAACACAATCAGTTTATATACGCACATGTTCAGCTTCAGGATGACATGGCGTGAGTATACTGTGCTGCATTTGAATGAGTATTTTAAACAATTACATTTCTTTATTTTACGTGGTAATTCAAATTGATCAGCTTTTATTTCAGGTTAGTTTACGACAAACAAAAGCATGTAACAAGAAATTCTCCTGGTGTTAAAACAAGGATACCAGGATGGGGAGAGACACAGACAGTGGAGTGGCTTGATCCAGAACATGTTGCTGATAGTAAGTTTTAGGAGTAAATAAATTCAATCAGGATGAATTTTCACAAACCATGGAGAAAGTATAAGTTTAACGTGTGTCAAACATAGGCGACTTTTTTTTTAATATTAGGCAGTTCTGGTACTATAAAACGACTTTCGATAGAATATATTGCCCTTAATAACGGTTATTATCCCAATTTTTTTTATAATTTTTCCTATTATCTTTTATTAAAAGAGGGAAACTGTAACTGACAGAACTGATCAACAGGACAAAATCAACAAAGAAGTCAATGATCAGCCGGCTCCTTTTAGGATTTATTGCCCTTTAATGGCGAATTTTGCATATTTATGTGGGATTGTATTTACAATTTTTATTTTAGATCTACAAATACATGCAGGTTAACATGTCAAAACGAATCATGCACTCTATTCCATAAAATGGTTCTTTGCCTTAAAAAACACTAATAACTCTTTTTTTATATTCAATATTTTGGGTATAAGTGTTCTTGGTGAATAAATAACCAGAAATGCGTTTTGGACGTAGGAAATCAAGAAAAGAATTTTGTCTATCAATGTGTGTGATTTCTTGATGATATCAAGCGCTATTGAAATTGAAATAACAAAAATACCGAATTCAAAGGAAAATTCGAATCGAAAGGGACCATATCAAATGCCAAATCATAATCTCAAGCACTTCAAACGAATTGAATACAACTGTCCTGACTTGGTACAGGCATTTCCTTATGCAAAACACTGCAGATTAGACCTGGTTTTGTAGCTAGATAAACCTCTCTTTTTGTTTTGATAGTCGCATACAATTCCATTATATTGAAAACAATGGGTGAACAAAACAAACAGACATAAAAAAATGTCCAAAATAGGGGTACAGTATTCACTTAGTGTTATAATCTTAATCATATGAAACAAACAAATATGTCAAAATATAAAATATTTGGCTTATAGACAAAGCACATAAGCAAATTTGAAAGACAATTATAAAACAAATTGATCACAGCAGAGCAACACATCGGAGGGATGCATGAGTAATATTTTTTCGTAGTTATAGTAGATGGAGAAAAGCTAGTTTGTAGCAAAATTTTCCAGCAGGCCAATCTTAAATTACACTTTAAAGCGTTTTTAAAAGGAAACTTTGAAATATTGCACTGTATAGAGCACACCAAAACATTATTGTATTAGTGTGCTCTATACAGTGTATTGATAATAGTTCTTTTGTTTCCTATTGATTTTGCATTGCTGTCTTTTAAACATTATTGTTTTGGTGTTCTCTATACAGTGTATTGGTAATAGTTCTTATTTTGTTTCCTGTTGTTTTTGCATTGCTGTCTTTTAAATTTTTTGTCTACATATTTGTAGCTGGCCACGCGCGGTTATTCTAGTTTAAACTGTTTTTAATTTTCTAAATGAGAGAAAAAAAACACAAAGCGTTTTTTTATCAACATTATTTTTTTTTAGTTCTGTTAGATGGATGGAAAAGTAGTAAGTATGAAATAAAGTTATTTAAGACAAATGGTGAGCAGTTCTAATAAGTAGGAGATGTAGGTAAATTATGCAACGAGTCATGCTATAGTTTTGGAAAATTGGGAAATTGCTGAAATTTTTTACCATGCTAAGGCATAAGTGGAACACTATGAAAACATAGTGTATGAAAGAACTTCAGTTTTTTATGTACTTTTTAAAACGTCAGTTTTACAAGCTTTGAATGCAATCACGATTTTAAATGCTGAAAACAAGACGATATATTCATTTTCATGTATGTTTCAGCATCTTACTTTTCCTCCATTGTAAATGCCCTGGTCGAGTGGGGATATGAGAGAAATGTATCAGTAAGAGCTGCTCCATACGACTTCAGGAAAGCTGCAAGTAAGTGTAATAAATGCATTTAAACTTCACGTCGGAACAGACACACTGCAACATGATGATTTACCAAATCATAGTTCAATAATGGTCTTGGCCTCGAAATACTTGACAGTATTTCAATTACCTTTGTAGAAAAGAATTTAAAAAGGTTCATTGTACAAGATTGTGTCTCGTTTAAAGTGCAAAACTAAATTTAAATTAACATGAAAACAATTTATACAATCGTTAAAATACACAAAAAACACCATGAAAGAAACAGCAAAGTAGATAAAACCATTTTAATGTTCATTTTGTTATTCAAAAGTTGGTGATTTATTGTTTTTCGTGTCGAAACAGATGCGTTAAAGGGCAGCGAAAAAGAGCATTTCACAGAATATAAATTTGTAAGGGTTCTGCGGAACCCAGTGGCTTCTTTTGCTGTTAATCGCAGACTCAACAAAAATGAGGAAAAAAAATCAATAAAAACATTCCTCGCGATACTTTTGATTGTAAGAAGCTTCTGTCCAAGTTTGGTAAAAATCCAGGATAGTTTATGAATCTGAAAAGTGTTTTTAAAAATTTTAACCACAGAGTGAATGTAATGTTATCTGATCGAAAAACTAAGTTCGTTTAAAAGTAAAATACAGATAAAGAGGTACAAAATTTTAACAAAATCTTCTTCTAGATTCTATCTCATGATCATAAACAAGCTTCTGTCCAAGTTTGGTAAAAATCCAGGATAAGAAAGTTATTAAAATTTTAAAAACTTTAACCTCAGAGTAAACGTAATGTTTTCTGGCAGTAAGACTAAGTCAATTTATGAGTAAAATACGAAAAAAGGGTGTTTTTTTTACAAAAATTACTTCTTGGTACTAAGCTTCTGTCCAATTTTGGTACAAATCCAGGATAGTTTCAAAAAGTTATTTAAATTTTAAAAACTTTAACCACAGAGTGAATGTAATGTTTCCTGGCAAAAAAACTAAGTCCATTTATAAGTGAAATACGGAAAGAATGGAATTCTTTTTTACAAAATTTACTTCTGGATATTATCCTCATTTTAAATTATAATATGTAGTAATATTTAATTTTTATCGCAGTTTTACCAATAATTTTGTTTTAGTCGTTAGACGCAATTTTTAAACTAGGTGTATTTAACAGTCTTACATTTCTTCAATTCTAATTTATATTAGTCCATTTAATTTATCAAGTTTGCAAATACATGAGATTTCTTATCATTTTCTTTTTTTGTTTTTTTTTTTTGGTTGTTTTTTGTTGTTACATTGTGTGATTGAGCTGTTTTATATTATATAACAGTGTCTCATAAGTCTTTATACATTGTTATAGGCTGGATGTTGAAATTTTTTTTTTATGTGATTGTACTTGTGAAAATATCTTACTATTGTGTATGACCAATACATGACACTTTAATAAAATAAATTTATCTTATCTTATGATCATAAACAAGCTTCTGTCCAAGTTTCGTAGAAACCCAGGTAAGTTTAAGAAAGTTATTAGTTATCAAAAATTTAACCACAGAGTAAATATTTGTGGACGCCGCTGCCGACGATGACGACAACGCCGACGGAATGTAGGATTGCTATGTCTCGCTTTTTCGCCAAAGTCGAAGGCTCGACAAAAAGGAATGAAACTTAAACAGTAAATGTCGTTGTTAATATAATAGTTATCAAAGGTACCAGAATTATAATTTAGTTCGCTAGACGCGCGTTTCGTCTACATAAGACTCATCAGTGACGCTCATATCAAAATATTTATAAAGTCAAACAAGTACAAAGTTGAAGAGCATTGAGGATCCAAAATTCCAAAAAGTTGTGCCAAATACGGCTAAGGTAATCTATGCCTGGGATAAGAAAATCCTTAGTTTTCAAAAATTCCAAGCTTTGTAAACAGGAAATTTATAAAAATGACCACATTATTGATATTCATGTCAACACCGAAGTGTTGACTACTGGGCTGCTGATAGCCTCGGGGACGAAACGTCCACCAGCAGTGGCATCGACCACAACGACGAACAAAAAATGGTGCAATTATTTGAAAATTACACGAATGTTATCGTAGCTTTAATTGTTTTTAAGATAGTATATTCCAAAGTTGAATACACGAAATCTCACTACTTTATTTAGTAAAGAGCTAGGTACTATGCAGATAATTTGCATGAATTGATGAATTATGAGATCCTAGGCTAGTAGGAAAAAGTTTAATTTCTTGTAAGTGATATTGACATAGCTGTGTAATATTAACCAGTGCTAGTGATATATTAATTTTTTTTGTCGAGCCTTCAACCTTTGGCGACAAAAGCGAGACATACCGATCCTACATCCGTCGTCGGCGGGGATCCACAAATATTCACTCTGTGGTTCAAGTTTTTGAAATTTTAAATTCTTTCTTAAACGATCCGTGATTCCTCGCAAACTTAAACAGAAGCTTGTTTATTAGCATTAAGATAGTACCCAGAAATAAATATTGTAAAAAAAATCCTGTTTATCCGTATTTTACTTATAAATGGACTTAGTTATTTGCCAGTTAACATTACATTCACTCTCTGGTTAAAGTTTTTGGAATTTTAATAACTTTCTTATACTATCCTGGATGTTTACCAAACTTGGGCAAAAGCTTGTTTATGATCAGAAGATGGTATCAAAAAGTCAATTTTGTAAAAATAAAACACTTTTTTCCCATTTTACTTATAAATGAACGACGTTCCCTTGTTACCATCTTACGGTGTTTATATATCTCAACTTGTACGATTCGCTCGTGTATGTAACAATGTTTTAGATTTTAACGAGAGAAATGTATGTATTACTGAAAAATTATTACACCAGGGTTTTCGATATCACAAACTAGTCAAAACATTTACTAAATTTTATCATCGGTATAAGGACATCATTCATAAATATAGCTCAACATGCAGACTTCTTATATGTTCAGGTATTTTACATCTAATTTTTTATGGAAATATTCTTTATAAAGCACACAGGTGTCAGTGTTCACCTCAAAAACTAACAAAACCTTTGAATAGACTTATTAAGAAGAGATATAGTTACGATACTGTTGTCAGGTCATTAAAGATTGCATATTTTGGCGTTAATATTGATTCACTTATAGGGTCTTTGCATCAGAACTAAACACATTTATTCAAAAACCAGTTGTTGGCATGACACGGGTTATGTTCTTCTCATATATGTTATGATGGTATGATCCTAAACCCCTAACGGGAAGGATTGTGCCTGATGTTCATATGATGAAATCATAATCTTTCAGTCAGTTTAATTGAAGTCTGGAGCTGGCATGTCAGTTAACTGCTAGTAGTCTGTTGTTATTTATGTATTATTGTCATTTTGTTTATTTTCTTAGGTTACATCTTCTGACATCAGACTCGGACTTCTCTTGAACTGAATTTTAATGTGCGTATTGTTATGCGTTTACTTTTCTACATTGGCTAGAGGTATAGGGGGGAGGGGGGAGATCTCACAAACATGTTTAACCCCGCCGCATTTTTGCGCCTGTCCCAAGTTAGGAGCCTCCGGCCTTTGTTAGTCTTGTATTATTTTAATTTTAGTTTCTTGTGTACAATTTGGAGTTTAGTATGGCGTTCATTATCACTGTACTAGTATATATTTGTTTAGGGGCCAGCTAAAGGACGCCTCCGGGTGCGGGAATTTTTCGCTACATTGAAGACCTGTTGGTGACTTTCTGCTGTTGGTTTTTTTTTTTCTATGTCGGGTTGTTGTCTCTTTGGCACATTCCCCATTTCCATTCTCAATTTTATTATTTGTCTGCCAGTTAAAATAACATTCACTCTGTGGTTTAAGTTTTTGAAACTTAAATAAATTTCTTAAACTATCTGGGATTTCTACCAAACTTGTACAGAAGCTAGTGTATGATTAAAAGCTAGTATCTGAAAGGAAATTTGGTAAAAAGATATTTCCTGTTTTTTCAATATGTTTATCCAATTCTTGAACCAATGCGTGAGTATATCATAAACTTAGTCTTCTGTGCCCGATTTTATCATTTTTTACGCAAATATCTCGTATAATCGTCAATTTTTTTCTTCTCCTCTGTTTGTCATGATTTAACAAATATGGAAGCTCATTAAATGCTGTGTTTTGACTAAGTTTACCGATGGACCGATTACTTATTTCTTATTCCTTATTCATTACTTATTCCTTATTCCTTACCTATTCGTTACTTATTCCTTATTCGTTACTTATTCCCTATTCGTTACCTATTCGTTACTTATTCCTTATTCCTTATTGGTTACTTATTCGATTTTTAACATTTTTCTCGCTTTTTAATTCTTTATATACTTATCTCTGGTAATATGTTTAAGTAAAGTTATCCTTTTAACACATAAGTGTCCGTGTTTGTTATTAACAGAACCTGTTACTTTATATTCGATACTTATTTGTTCCTTATTCGATTTAAAAACGTTCTACATTTTAACTGCTTTATATTCGTATATCTGGAGTTAGTTCTTGGTCCAAAGAGGTAAAATAACCATATTAGCGCTTGTACACCGTTTCGAAGATAGACTAATACCTTGTTTTTAATTCGTTCCTTATTTGCTTATAATAGGTGTGTTATACGTTGTAACTTTAAAAAAAAAAAGATTTTCAATTTTTGTCGTGTCTCTGGTGGCAATTATGGGTTCTTAGAGGTAAAATAACCTAGCGCGTGTGTACCCTTTTCAGTTTTTTTCTTGTCTCTAGTGGTAGTGCTTTGTTCTTAGAGCTGAAATAACCCTATTAGCTTGTATGTACCCGATTCAGCGCTCGACTGATACTCTGTTACTTATTTGTAACTTATTCGTTTATAATACGTTTGTTTTACGTTGCATCCTTTAAAAAAGAGATTTTCAATTTTTTCATTGTCTTTAGTGGTAGTTATGTGTTCTTAGAGGTGAAATAACCATATAAGCGCGTACGTTCCCGTTTTTGCGCTGGACTGATACCCTATTACTTATTTGTTCCTTATTCGATAATAAAACGTGTGTTATACGTTATACTTTTATAAAAAAATATTTTCGTGTCTCTGATGGTGACTATGCGTTTTTAGAGGTGAAATAACCCTATAAGCGCGTATGCACCCGTTTCAGCGCTCGACTGATACCCTGTTACTTAGTCGTTCCTTATTCGCTCATAATGCGTGGTGTTATTCGTTGCACTTTTATAAAATAGATTTTCGTGTCTCTAATGGTAACTATGGGTTCTTAGAGGTGAAATAACCCAATTAGAACTTATATTCCCGTTCCAGCGATTGGTTGATACCCTATTACTCATTCGTTCGTTATTCGCTTTTGATATACGTTGCACCTTTGAATAAATCGATTTTCAATTGCTTTCATGTCTCTGGTGGAAACTATGTGTTCTTAGAAGTGAAATGACCCTATTAGCGCGTATGTACCCGCTTCAGCGCTCGACTGATACCCTGTTACTTATTCGTTCCTTATTCGCTTATAACACGTTTGCTATACGTTACAGCTTTTAGAAAATATATTTTGTCTCTAGTGGTAGTTATTGGTTCTTATAAGTGAAATAACCCTATTAACGCGTATGTACCCGTTTCAGCGCTCGACTGATACCCTGTTACTTATTCGTTACTTATTCGCTTTCAACACGTGTGTTATACGTTTTACTTTTGAAAAGAAATATTTTCGTGTCTCTGGTGGTAACTTTGGGTTCTTAGAGGTGAAATAACCATATTAGCGTATGTTCCCGTTTCAGCGTTGGACTGATACCTTGTTTCTTGTTCGTTCCTTATCCTCTTATAAAACGTATGTTACATGTTACACTTTAAAAAACAGATCTTCGTGTCTCTGTTGGTAACTATTGGTTTTAAGAGGTGAAATAACGGGTACTAAGAGGTGAAATAACCCTGTTAGCGCGAATGTACCCGTTTCAGCGCTCAACTGATAGCCTGTTATTCATTCGTTCCTTATTCGCTTATAATACGTGTGTTATACGTTGTACTTTTAAACAGAAATATCTTCGTGTCTCTGATGGTAACTTTGCGTTTTTAAAGGTGAAATAACCCGATAAGCGCGTATGTACCCGTTTCAGCGCTCGACCCTGTTACTTATTCTTTCCTTTTTCGCTTATAATACGTGTGTTATTTGTTGCACTTAAAAAAAAAGATTTTAGTGTCTCTGGTGGGAACTATGGGTTCTAAGAGGTGAAATAACCTTATTAGCGCGTATGTACCCGTTTTCAGCGCTGGACTGATACCCTGTTACTTATTCGTTCTTTTTTCGCTCAATACGTTTGTTACATGTCGCACTCTTTAAAAAAGATATTTTTCATTTTTTTTATTGTGTCTGGTCGTAACTATGTGTTCTCAGGGATGAAATAACCTTATTAGAACTTATGTACCCGTTTCAGCGCTCGACTGTTACCCTATTACTTATTCGCTTATAATACGTTTGTTATACGTTGCACCTTTTAAAAAATGATTTTTAATTGTTTATCTTGTGTCCGGTTGTAGATTCAGGTTCTAAGAGGTGTTATAACTCTATAAGCGCGTATGTACCCGTTTCAGCGCTCGACTGATACCCTGTTACTTATTCGTTCCTTATTCGCTTATAAAACGTATGTTATTCGTTGCACTTGAAAAGAAAAGATTTCAGTGTCTCTGGTGGTAACTATGGTTTTTAAGAGGTGAAATAATCTTATTGGTGCGTATGTACCCGTTTCAGCGCTCCACTGATACCCTGTTACTAGTTCGTTCCTTATTCGCTTATAATACACCTGTTATACGTTGCACCCTTTAAAAAGGGATTTCCAATTGTTTTCTTATCTCTGGTAGTAATTTTGTCTTCTAAGAGGTAAAATAACCCTATTAGCGCGTATGTACCCGTTTCAGCGCTCAACTGATACCCTGTTACTTATTTGTGCCTTATTCGCTTAAAATACGTGTGTTATACGTTGTACTTTTAAAAAGAATTATTTTCGTGTCTCTGGTGGTAACTTTGGATTCTAAATGGTGAACTAACCATATTAGCGCGTATGTACCCGTTTCAGCGCTGGACTGATACCCTGTTACTTATTCGTTCCTTATTCGCTAATAAAACGTGTGTTATACGTTGTACTTTTAAAAAGGAATATGTTCGTGTCTTTTGTGGCATCTATGTGTTCTTAGAGATAAAACAAGCCTATAAGCGCGTATGTACCCGTTCCAGCGCTCGGTTAATACCCTGTTACTTATTCGTTACTTATTCACTTTTAATACGCGTGCTATACGTTTCATCTTGAAATAACTCGATTGTCAATTGTGTTCATGTCTCTGGTTGTGAATATGTGTTCTTAGAGATGAAATAGCCCCATTAGCGCGTATGTACCCGTTCCAGCGCTTGGGTAATACCCTGTTACTTATTCGTTCATTATTCGCTTTTAATACGCGTGGTAAACAATGCACCTTGAAATAGATCGATTTCCAATTGTGTTCATGTCTCTTGTGGACATAAAAAAAGTTTTTACACAAGACTGCACACGCTTAAATGTATCGCCTTCTTTACTAATCCTTGATATTAAGTTGATTATCCTAAATATAAAGCTTTGCTTCAGCTTTCACATAAACTTAACATGATCCAAGAAAATGAGGTCATGGTTATATAAACCAAACAAGAAATACAACTTACAATCATTCATTGATATACTAAGTATAGTTGACCTATTGCTTATAGTTTCTATGGAACCAAGAAAACTCTCCAGCAATGAACAGTGCAAAAAAAAAACTGTTAGACTGACATGCACATCCTAAAACATTTCCACACACCAAAAATAGTTGATCTCTTGCATATAGTGTTATAAAAAAAGTTCAAATTTCAAAACCTTTGACCACTGAACCATAAAAATTAGGTCAAAGTCAGATGATATCGTCTCTAAGAACACATATTCACCACAAGAGACATGAACACAATTGAAAATCGATCTATTTCAAGGTGCATTGCATACCACGCGCATTAAAAGCGAACAAGTAACGAATAAGTAACAGGGTGTTAACAGAGCGCTGAAACGGGTACATACGCGCTAATATGGTTATTTCATCTCTAAGATCACATAGTTACCACCAGGGTCATGAACACAATTGAAAATCGATTTATTTCAAGGTGCAATGTATACCAACCGTATTAAAAGCGAATAAGGAACGAATAAGTAACAGGGTATCAGTCAGACACTGAAACGGGTAAACACGCGCTAATACGGTTATTTCATCTCTAAGAACACATAGTTACGACCAGAAACAATAAAAAAAAAACGTTAATCTCTTTTTTAAAGGATGCGACGTATAACAAACGCATTGAGCGAATAAGAAACGAATAAGTAACAGGGTATCAGTCGAGCGCTGAAACGGGTACATACGCGCTTATAGAGTTATAACACCTCTTAGAACCTAAATCTACAACCACAGACAAGAAAACAATTAAAAATCCTTTTTTAAAAGGTGAAACGTATAACAAATGTATTATAAGCGAATAAGTAAAGAATAAGTAATAGGGTAACAGTCGAGCGATAAAACGGGTACATAAGTTCTAATAGGAGTATTTCACCCCTAAAAAACATAGTTACGACCAGAAACAATAAAAAATATGTTAATCTCTTTTTTAAAGGATGCAACGTATAACAAACGCATTGAGCGAATAAGGAACGAATAAGTAACAGGGTATCAGTCGAGCGCTGAAACGGGTACATACGCGCTTATAGAGTTATAACACCTCTTAGAACCTAAATCTATAACCACAGACAAGAAAACAATTAAAAATCCTTTTTTAAAGAATGCAACGTATAACAAACGTATTGAGCGAACAAGGAACGAATAAGTAGCAGGGTATCAGTCGAGCGCTGAAACGGGAACATACGCGCTAATAGGGTATTTCACCTGTAAGAACCCATAACTACCACTAGAGACAATGAAAAAACAGAAAATCTCTTTTTTAAAAGCTGCAACGTATAACAAACGTATTATAAGCGAATAAGGAACGAATAAGTAACAGGGTATCAGTCGAGCGCTGAAGCGGGTGCATACGCACTAATAAGGTTATTTCACCTCTAGGAATACATAGTTACCACCAGAAACTTGCCAGCAATTGAAAATCAATTTATTCTAAGGTGCAACGTATACTATGTGTATCAAAAGCGAATAAGGAGCGAACAAGTAATAGGGAATCAACCGAGCGCTGGAACGGGAACATAAGTTCTAATAGGGTTATTTCACCTCTAAGAACCCATTGTTTCCACCAGAGACAAGAAAGCAATTGCAAATCTGTTTTTTTAAGGGGCAACGTATAACACACGTTTTATAAGCGAACAAGATTATATAATATAACGTGTTTAGTACAATTTAATGCAGGGGAAAGTTATGAACAGTACAACGGTAACGCTAATATGGTTATTTCACCTCTAAGAACACAAAGTTACCACCAGAGACACGAAAATCTCTTTTTTAAAGTGCCACGTCTAACACACGTTTTATAAGCGAATAAGGAACGAATAAGAAACAGGGTATCAGTCGAGCGCTAAAACTGGTACATACGCGTTTATAGGGTTATTTCACCTCTTAGAACACATAGTTACCACTTTAGACACGAAAATCTTTTTTTTTAAAAGTGCAACGTTCAACACAGTTTCATAAGCGAATAAGGAACGAATAAGTAACAGGGTACCAGTCGAGCGCCGAAACGGGTACATACGCGCTAAAAGGGTTATTTCACCTCTAAGGACCCATAACTACTACTAGAGACAATGAAAAAACTGAAAATCTCTTTTTTAAAGGGTGCAACGTAAAACAAACGTATTATAAACGAATAAGTAACGAGTAAGTAACAAGGTATCAGTCGACCGCTGAAGCGGGTACATACAAACTAATAGGGCTATTTAACCTCAAAGAACAAAGCACTACCACCAGAGACAAGAAAAAAATGAAAATCTTTTTGTTTTTGTTTTAAAGTTGCAACGTATAACAGGCGTATTATAAGCGAATAAGGAACGAATAAGTAACAGGATACCAGTCAAGCGCTGAAAAAGGTACACACGCGCTAAGAAGGTTATTTTACCTCTAAGAACCCATAGTTGCCACCAGTGACACGACAAAAATTGAAAATCTTTTTTGTTTAAAGTTACAACGTATAACACACGTATTATAAGCGAATAAAGAACGAATTAAAAACAATGATTTGGTCTAGCTCCGAAACGGTGTACAAGCGCTAATAGGGTTATTTTACCTTTTCGGACCAAGAACTAACTACAGACATACGAATATAAAGCAGTTAAAAGGTAGAACGTTTTTAAATCGAATAAGGAACAAATAAGTATCGAATATAAAATAACAGGTTCGGTTAATCACATATTAAGAACTATTACCAGAGATAAGTATATTAAGAATTAAAAAGCGAGAGAAATGTTAAAAATCGAATAAGTAACGAATAGGTAACGAATAAGGAATAGGGAATAAGTAACGAATAGGTAACGAATAAGGATTAAGGAATAAGTAACGAATAGGTAACGAATAAGGAATAAGGGATACTAGTAAGTAACGAATAAGGAATTAGGAATAAGTAACCAACTTAACGTCCATAGTTTACCGAATGTCACATGATAGTCAACAATCAACAAAAAGCATGAATATTGAGAACGTGTTTAACACGTACAATCAGATAATAGTTTATTTCAGTGACAGACCCATGCGTATTGCGATCACCGGATTTTTACGAGAAGGTTCACGCTAAGGTCACTTTGCATACGGAAAATATGTCGGCGAATTGCTTCCTGGAAGCAAGCTATAAAAAAAAAAGTTAATTGCTTCTAAATGTGGACAAATACAAGAATTTTCTTCAGACAAAATTTATGTACATAAGTTAAAAATTTAAACTATCCCTTTTGTTATAAAACACATATGCATCATTTTTTTTTAATTTGAGGATTCATATGACTTGAAGTTCCTAAAACATTTATTAGCTTCATAAAGTAGGCAAGACACTGGGTTCCGCGGAACCCTTACAATGTTTTTAATATTTTCATGATCAGAGTTGTTCTCTTGCTGATAGGTTGGAAAAAAAATAGTTATGAACGGAACTTATCAAAACACTCTTCGGAAGAACACAGAAATAGAATCCCATTTATAATACTAGTCATCAATCAAGGACAAAAAAACAATGTCCCCCTTTCTTTGTACTTTTCAGATGAATTTGATGATTTTTACAAGAGTTTTAAAGCTTTAGTTGAGGAAACGTATGCTCTCAACAACAATACAAAAGTAGTCTTGGTAGGCCACAGCATGGGGAACCCTACTACATTGTACTTTCTTAACCATCAGTCACAGTCATGGAAAGATAATTTTATCCACTCATTTATAACATTAGCTGGTGTATGGGGAGGATCTGTCAAACCACTTATACTCTTGGCTACAGGTAAATAATATATATGCGTCACAGGATTGGTTAAAATATAATATCACATTATGGTTTTAAGATCATATGATCTTACAAAGGACCTTATTTAGAATATTTTTCACTAAAAATTTGTTACAATTGAGATTATACAAAACTAACAACTTTTATAACAGTTTAATGTATTCACAATAAATGTGTTTATTACAACATTGAAAAGACACGAGCATTATTGTACAGAGATTTCGGTATATTTTAGCTTGCAAATAAGAGAACATACTACTACTATCAAAATAAATCATGTTTGCAATATCAATATTTTGAGAACATAAGTTCGTTATTTTTCATTTCTTTTTGCGTCATTTCCTGACTTGCCAACTTAGTCATTTTAGAGGCGGAAATTTCAAGATTTAACTTAGTAATTCTTTGAACCTTCACAGTGTATGTTGTTTGTGGACCGTTGTTATGGATTTTTTTAAATACTTTTCCCAAGTTATTTTAATTATCAAACGCTACACAACCAAGTTACTTGCGTATATGGGCAATTTGTTAATTACGGACTATAACAACCACTGAGCAGATTTCAGACTTTTCACAGCTGCTTGAATTCATTACGGGGTTAAAATAGTTTCCTAGAATTTCAAATTCGCTTTTAAATCAAAGGAGTAGGCCCAGTAAGAACCCCTTTTGGCCCCAAAACATTGCAGTTTTACAAAATCGTTACAATGTAAACTTTGAGCTATTTTGTGGAAAGTAGAATACTTCTGTTACATAAATATATGTTGTTTTTGACAATACAGTATCGTGTACTAGCATCATAAAGTCATGCTGAATAACTGAAATGTTCGAAATTTTAGCATTTTGGTCAATTTTTAGACGGTTTCCGTCTGAAATGGAAGTAGCTGCATTTGTGTTCATTCTTGTTTAAACGTTAATTGTATTTGATGATAATACATAAACATATATTAAGATTGAGAATAAAACACGGATGCGGCCACTTTTATTTTTGACGAAAATACATTTGATCTGAAAAGTGAAATTTATGGCACTTTTGATAGATTTTTCATATTTAAGCTTGAATTGGAGCGTTTTTAATGACTAAATCAGTTCAAATTTTTCACATCCACTAATTTGTTCGACTGAGGTAGACACTTAAATGTTTAAAAAATCTTTCATCGGATGAACCTAAACTTTAAGGCCAAAATCGGCCCTTTACCGGACCTACTCCTTTAATCATAAACTAACCTGTTAAAAGTAAAAATGAGGATCATACTTTTAATATCTGGCACACAAGAAATAATAATTAACTTGCTGGAGAATGACGTTTAAATATCCCTCACATAATTTTATCCGCGCAATTTTAATAGAACAAATTAATAATAAAACACTGTCCGGGTATAGCTCACTAATTTGTACCATACAGGAAAGAAATTATGACCATCTTCTTTTTAACTCAGATAATATCAATTGTGCAAATAAGAATGAATATTTTTTCTAAGTGTTTGCTTCTTACTTATTTCTTGAATATTTACCTGGTTCTTGCATGTGCATTACATTTCCTCCAAATTCAACAAACTATATTTCTTTTTTTTTCAAAAAAAATACTTAAATAATGTTCAAATGTCATCCTAGATTCATATAATGACTGAACTTTGAACAATTCATTTCAGCAGTATCAATTCATTTCATCAAAATTATACTTTCGTAATTTTTTTTCTGAAATTAGTTCTATCAAAACTTTTGATTTTTCAACCCTGAAAACCACTATTTCCAATGTAAAATTGAAAAAATTCACAAATGCTTTTCAACATAAAAATGGTACCATACGCTATACATTTATTGATTTGGGATACCATACGGCATATGTTGTTAATAGTTAACAAAAAGGTTAAACATATTATACAGAGAAACAAGTGCTGGAGTTTCTTATTGACAACATATTGGTTGAATTTTGAGGTAGACGTTTTCAACATACTATCGGCATTCCTATTGGAACGAACTTTGCGCCTCTCCTTGGCGACCTCTTCTTACTTTCATATGAGTAGAAGTTCCTTCAGACATTTGTCAAAACAAGAAGATCAAAGAAGCTATATCAATTAATGTCACATTCAGATATATTGATGATGTTTTTTCCATTAAAAATCCGCACCTTTCTGATGAGATTCCATTAATATATTCCCAAGAACTCGATAGTAAAGAAACAACAGACACAGCTTCCTCTGCCTTATTTCTTGGTTTATACCTCGAATTTGACATACTCGGTAATCTAAGTACCAGAATCTATGACACATATTTGTTTGTAGTTATATGTAGTGATTAAGATTACCGGTAAAGCACAATGTTGACTGTTGTGTCCCTAATTTTGACATTTTTACCTATTATGTCGGTTTGTTTTGTTCACACATCGTTGTCAATAAAATGTAATTTTATGCGACTTTTATTTAAGTGAGAGGTTTAGCTAGCTATAAAACCAGGTTTGATCCACTATTTTCTGCATAAGAAAATGCCTGTACCAAGTCAGGATTATGACAGTTGTTATCCGTTCGATAAATGTGTTTGAGCGTTTGGTTTTGCCATTTCATTACGGCCTTTCCGTTTTAAATTTCCTTCGAAGTTCATGTTACCTTTCACTAAATATGGCAATAAAAGTTAAAAGAATTCACTCCATAAAAGCAATACACACATGTAAACAAAATTGGTTGACAAATTCATGTTGAAATACACGTCTTCACAAGTACGATTGGTATATTGCAGGTGATAACATGGGCATTTCGTGGCTTTGGCCATCACAAGTTAGACATCAACAGCGATCCATGCCTAGCACTGCTTGGCTTATGCCATCCGATAAGTTTTGGGGAAAGGATGAAATACTTGTTGAACAACCTGGAAGGAATTACACAGTAAATGACTACGAACAATTTTTTATAGATATGAATTTCACGGACGGGTGGTACATGAGACAGGACACAGCCAATCTTGTCAAATCACTAACACCCCCTGGTGTCGAAGTTCATTGTCTCCATGGATACGCCGTTCCAACACCAGCAAAACTTGTGTATACAGGCCACATGTGGCCTGATATATATCCAAATGTAACGATGGATGGTGGAGATGGTACAGTGAATATCCGTAGTCTTCAAGGATGTTTACTATGGAAAGGAAAACAACAACAGAAGATTTATCACCATCAAATCAAAGGGGTTGGCCATATTGAGATTCTGAAAAATAAAGATATTATAGCTTATTTAGAGAAAATCTTAACAAGAGGTCACACCTCGCCTACCCCAGTTTCATGGTGGTGTTTGTTTTGCACAGTCCTCTTTCGATTAGGTTATTATGTTTTTTTAATAGCTTTTTATCTTTTAGTATTTATTTTGTTTGCTGGCATATTGATGTTATTTTTATTTTGGCCAATGACTTGGTTTAATCCCATTCGTATCTTTCGCCGTTTTGTTTAATATGTTTTTGTTTGAAAGTTAAGATTAAATAGTAAGTGTCAGTCAATGAAAAATTAGGTTATTGTAGAAACCAATAGGGGATTTTTGTTATGAAAACCTCCTTTAATTGGCTTGAACTAAAACTAGCAATTTAATGGCTACTAGTAAATGCGCCAAAATTGATTAAAAAAATATTCTCTTTTTTGTGACTTAAATATAGAAAACATTTTTGCTCAACAAATGAATATAGAAACAAGTCTACTTTTTTCTGTAATTTTGCAAAAAAAAATATTCTTGAAACAAACAGTTATCTACATAAGGAAATGACGATTCCAAGTAAGAAATATGACAGTTATTTTCCATTCATTTGATTAGTATGAGTTTTGATTTTGCTATTTAATAAAGGATTTTCCGTTTTTAATTTTCTTTGGAATTCGGCATTTTTGCTATTTAAGTTTTTTTTTATATATATGATCATATATTATACGAATAAGTATAATTTTATGAAACTGATTGATGATATAAAAGTTTTCTTTTGCCTAGAGATTTTAGCTCCGCAGTCGATTCATCGTGTTTTTATAAACACTGCATCATCTCCTTTCATATCATCACTAAACTGATTTAATGACAGTGGTTTTCAATGCGAATCGTGTGTCTATTACCGTTAAATTTTCGAAGCAACGCGTTATATTGTATAGATAAGTTGTACGTGTGTTAAATTTCTGATGTCACCTATCGTTTTTGTTTGTATATTTGTTTTTTTCTTATTTGTTTGTATATATTACAATGTATTATTAGCGATTGTGTAAATCATTATATTTTTTGTAATATTTTATAATTACATACTGTACAGTTAAAAGTTAAAATTTTGTTCTTAATTCAGTCACATAATAAACGTATCCGAAAGGGATACTTTATTTCCTTCATTAAACAGAAAAAGGGAAATAAAAAATAAAAATAAACAGAAATGATGATCAAAAGTACCAGGATTATAATTTAGTACGCCAGACGCGCGGTTTCGTCTAAATAAGACTCATCAGTGACGCTCATATCAAAATAGTTATAAAGCCAAGCAAGTACAAAGTTGAAGAGCATTGAGGATCCAAAATCCCAAAAAGTTGTGCCAAATACGGCTAAGGTAATCTGTTCCTGAGACAAGAAAATCCTTAGTTTTTCGAAAAATTCAAAGTTTTGTAAACAGGAAATTTATAAAAATGACCACATAAGATGAAAAATTGTTATAAAAAATACAGTTCCTTCAAAATTGTATAAATAAATGCATCTCAAAAATAAAAAATAAAGCCTTTTGCTTTTTTCACAATGTATTTTAATTGATGACAGCACATATATTTTTTTTTATCTAAGTATGTATTCATTTTCATTTAACGGTCCAAGAGTTAAAACGGTATGCAATATTTGTGAAGTTACTCGTTATTTACTTGATAAGGTGGAAAACCCATGCAGATGTAGTGACAGGATCATCTTAATTCTTCACGATTAACCTTATCAAAGATACCAGATAAAAATAACTTATACACCAAACGCACATTTCTTCTTCAAGATACTCATCAATGACCTTCGAATAAAAAGTTAAAAAGTCCAAATAAATACGAAGATGAACATGTTGATGACCACTGAGAACAAAAATTCCGAAAGTTTTTGCCAAATACAGCTATTAAAGGTTATATATAAACTCATCATAGATACCAGGACTAAATTTTGTATATACGCCAGACGCGCGTTTCGACTTATCAGTGACGCTCGAATCCAAAAAAGTTAAAAAGGCCAAATAAAGTACGAAGTTGAAGAGCATTTCCCAGTTTAAAAAGATGTAAGCACTTAAATTATAATTATGAACATATCAACTATAATTTATGGAATTTTCAGGTTTGATGCTCTTCTGGCATGAATGTGCATTACAATATTGGTTGATCAGTGAACTGTTGAATATTGCACAGAAATATTAGGCCAATCAATCTGGTCATAATTGAAAACATCAAAGTACCAGACCGTGGTTTTAAAGTGTACTCATTTATAATTTGAAATGTAATCTGGTTTCCAATTAACGCTATTCACCATTACATTCATCGACCTTTTTATACATTTTTTTCGTGATAAAGCCGTATTACATGGTCATCATTCTTGTTCTTTACATTTTTCTTTCATTTTCTAAACTTATTTATCTCTATATTTTTTTAAGTAATCTTTCATATCAGTTTTATAATTTCAAGATCTTAATTTTTTTTAAATATTAGAGATAATTTTATTATAGTATCTTAATTCATGGTTGTCAAATTAAAATTTGAGTTCCTTCCCTTAGAACAATGTCTTTCTATTGATCTCATTGTTTTCTGTGATATCAATTTAACGTGGCTCGGTACTTATACTTATACATCCCGTCAATGTGTTTGTATTATCTTTCATTTTTGCTTTTGTGTTTTGTATATGCGACTTTTTGTGTTTCGTTGGTTCTTATAACCCGACTCTGTACTTTAAAAGATCCTGTCAGTATGTTATTGTTCTATTATTTGTCATTATGTTATATTTCTATTATAAATTAGAAAATATGTGGAACCACACACGTCAAATTTATTTAATTACGTAGAGGAATGAACCATTTGTGGATTCTTATAAACCCTATAGAACTTTTTACTTACTTAATACTCTTCGTGCGTACTTGCACATGAGACCACTACCAACGCCCTCCATTGTTGCCTGTCTTGTGCCTTTCTTTCGGCTTCTCACCATGTAATTCCCATGATTCTAAGTTCACTCTCTATTGTACGTCGCCATGTTTCTTTCGATCTCCCTCTCTTTCTTTTCCCCTCTGCTGGTGTCCAACTAAGAGCTATCCTTGTGATGTCATGTTTTTCTTTTCGTAGAACATGGCCTATCCATTTCCATCGCCTTTTTTTAATTTCTGCTCTGATGTCTCGTTGTAAGGTTTATAGGGTGTATAGTTCTTTATTACTGATGGTTTTTGGCCAGAAGATCTTGCAAATTTCCCGAAGACATGTATTGTGGAAAGATGACAGTTTGTTGAAGTCAGATTTTATAACCCTCCATGACTCTGCACCATATAGCAAAACTGATTTTACATTGCTATTATAGATTTTGATTTTTGTGGACCAGGATATTGATGTTGTTTTCCATATTATTCGTAATCTGCAGAAAGAAGTTATGGCTTTGTTGATCCTTGCGATTATATCTTTGCTAGTGAAGTTGTCCTGGCTTATATTAGTACCTAGATAAGTAAAATTTTCCACTTCTCCTATGTTGTCTCTTTTAAGTGTTATTGGTTGTTTACTAGTTTTGTCATTAAGGCTAATTATCTTTGTCTGTTGTGTGCTTTTATCTTTAAACATACAGATAGAGCAGTCTCATGTAGTCTTGATGTTTTGTTCTGCATGTTTGCTCTAGTTGTTGATAATAGGCATGTGTCGTCTGCAAATTAGATCTTCTAATATTGTGTTCATCGACCATCTTATTTCAGTTACTCTGTTGCCAAGTGTTCTTCTCATGCACCAGTCGATGACAATGAGGAAAAGAAGGGGATAGCCGATGCATCCTGGTCTAACTCCAGATTGTACATTGAACCAGGTGGATTGGGTTCCATTGTGTAGGACACAGCATCTGTAGTTGCTGTAAAATTATTTGTTTCGGCTTTCAAACTTTTGTATCTGGGCGTCACTAGTAAGTTTTGTGTGGACAAAATGCACTTCTGGCGTATTAAAATTTTAAACTTGTTGCCTTTTGTTAGCTATTATTCGTGTGTTTCTTTGTCAATTATGTTCTCCTATTTATTTATATTGTAGTCCTGTAATGTTGTGTTGTCATTTTAATGTTATATTTCACATGGCCATAAAAGAGGGAGGTTTGGCATGCCACAAAACCAGGTTCAACCCACCATTTTTTCCTTTAAAAATGTCCTGTACCAAGTCAGGAGTATGGCCATTGTTATATTATAGTTCGTTTTTGTGTGTGTTACATTTTAACGTTGTGTTTCCGTTGTGTCGTTTGTTTTCTCTTATTTGTGAGTGTGAATTCACATTACTATAAGACGTGTCACGGTACTTATCTATCCCAAATTCACGTATTTGTTTTTGATGTTATATGTGTTATTCTCATAGGATTTTGTCTACTGCTTAGTCCGTTTCTGTGTGTGTTACATTTTAATGTCGTGTCGTTGTTCTCCTCTTATATTTAATGGGTTTCCCTCAGTTTTAGTTTGTAACCCCGATTTTGTTTTTTGTCCATGGATTTATGAGTTTTGAACAGCGGTATACTACTGTTGCCTTTATTGATCATGTTAATTATTTTCTCAGGTATGCCATACGTTCTCATTATTTCCCACATGCTGTCTCTGTCCAAGCTATCAAAAGCCTTTTCAAAGTCCACAAAGTTTATGACGATGTTGTGTTGCCATTCTATGCACTACTCAATGATGTTTCTGAGTGTGAATATGTGGTCACTGCACCCTTTATTGGCTCTAAAACATGCTTGTTCTTTCCGCAAGGTGTCATCTAAAGCATCTACTATTCGCTTGGCAATAACTCTAAGGAAAACTTTTGCAGGTACAGATAGTAGAGATATACCTCTCCAGTTGTTGCAATTTTGCATGTCACCTTTCTTGGCAAGTTTAACTCGTAGTCCTTCTTCCCAGTCTTCATGTATAACTTCTTCCTCCTATATTCTGCTAAATAGTGTTTGTAGTACTAGTATTGATGCTGTTGTTTCTACATCTGCCTTAATGAGTTCTGCACTGATGTTGTCTACTCCAGCTGATCACTCATTTTGAGCTTGCATAATGCTTTCTTTATTTCACCAAGTTCAAATTTTTCTTCTGATATATCTATTTCAATTTTGTCTTCAGTTTTATCGAATTGAGCTGGTTTGTCTGGTGGTTCTCTGTTAAAAACTTCCAGTAAGTGCTTTGCCCATCTTTCAAGTTTCCGTGATTCTGATGTTAGTACCTCTCCATTCTTGCTTAAAACTGGTGTGTCATTGTTGTTACTTTTCCCACATAGCTGTTTAGTGATCTTATATGCAGTACTTAGTTCTCCATGTTTGCATGCCCTTTCTGCTTCATATGCCAATCCTTCAATGTATTGTAATTTGTCTTCTCTAGCTTTTTTCTTAACTTCTTTATTACGTACTGAGTATTCTTTTTGTGCTTTTCTTTCAACCTTTCCGATCTTGCTTGATTGCACTTACTTTTTGTAGATCTTCTCTTTTCAATAACATTCCAGATTGTATCTGAAATCCATCTTTTCCTTGTACTGTCTCTAATTCCAAGTACATTCTCAGCTGTATCGTTAAACATAGTTTTTACTTTGTTCCAATGTTCATTTAGATCAGGACCAATGTTGTCATTGTTTTCACTGATATTTTGTAGTGTTTGGTATTGGTTTCTTATGCTGATGTTAATTTTTTGTCTTATCAGGTTGTCTTTGAGGCGGTGGATGTTATATGCTTTTCTGTTATGCTGTGGTCTGACTACCTTTCTCAGTTTAAGTTTAATTTTCCCAAGTAGAAGGTGGTGGTCACTTCCATAATCGGCTCCCCTTTTGACACAGACATCCATCAGAGACTTTCTCCATCTTCCATTTACAATTATGTGGTCTATCTGGTTTTGGTCCCTGCCATTTGGTGAGTTCCATGTAAGCTTGTGAATGTCCTTGTGTGGAAATAGGGAACCTCCAATAACTAGATTTTTTTCAAGCCGCATACATCTACTAAAAGTCCACCATTTTCATTGCATTCTCCACATCCATGTCTGCCCATTATTCTTTCCTTAGATGAGTTATCTGCCCCAATCTTTGCATTTAGATCACCATTTACAAGACATAAATCATGTGCTGGTACTTTACTGACAAGGGATTGTAATTTGTCGTAAATTTATTGTTTATTCTTGTCCTCAATGCTAGCTACGTTGGTAGGTGCATAGCATTGAATCACTGACAGTTTTGAGTATTTTGAGTAAAACCTTGCCAAAATAAGCCTTTCATCCACTGGTTGCCATTCTAGAAGAGCTCTTTTGCTTCCTTGCTTAGTACTAAAGCAACTCCCTCATAGTGTTTGTTGTCTGTTCGGCCTGAGTACAGTATGGTCTCACCTGTGTCAGTTGTGATCGATCCTTTGTTTAACCATCGGCATTCACTGACACCTAGTATACTGATTTTATACCTTCTCATCTCATTGACAACTTGTGCTGTTTTTCCCGTCTCATACATGGTCCGTACATTCCATGCCCCTATGCTGAGAACATTTTTTTTGGCGTTAAGAGTCCACACTTCTTGTCCCTAGCTGCATTTCTGCTTTCACTAGACACATTCATTGGGTCATCTGTATGACTTATGTCCTCATTCACACAATTCAGTATTTCTTTTGGTGTGGTTTCCGTAAAAAGCTTTTTTTTTACTCTGCCTGGTGATTAGCCATGCGAGAAACCTACTACCTGCAGGATGGAGTTTTGCTGTCTGGGTTTTCTTTCCCATAGACGATTGCCTGCCAGGCTGATGAGTTCCATCTTCCCAGCTTTTCTTTCTGGGTCTGCTCCCATAGCCTTCGGTCTTCCAAGATCGAACCCCAATGCAGTGGTACTATTTACCCATAGTTGGGACAAGGTTGATGAGTGTAAGGGCGTGTCTATGCGCTGATGGGCCTACACACTGCATCTCTTGGGTCATTGTTGCTCCGAGATCCTCTACAATAATGCCTAGAATGCTAGATCCTAGTTACCATGTGATGTTGCGAGGAGGCATTGTAGAAGTCTTGAATAGTGTAGAGGCTATGTACTGGCAGAGAGACTTACACACTCGGCTTTCTTTTCAACTTTCAATGCAGGCTAGCCAGCGGTGAAAGAAAGCGAGCCTATGGCTCTAACCACACTAGACGCTTACACAATCCTGTGGAACAAACCACCAACACATATAGAACGTTTGGACTATTTTAAATCTCGGTCTATTTCGGAAATTAATTCTTACATACTTTTGATTTTTTAACTCTGTATGCTAACATTGCCAATGTGAAATTTTAGAGTTGTTTGTACGACAAAAAAATGTGACGTATAAATTTTCTGACGTCAGACACGCGAGATTGTTTCTTTTAAAATTTTAACACGATGATGACTGCTGTACCCATATTTTGACTATTTTATTTAGTATGTCTATTTAGTTAACGCATCATTGTAAATATAACGGAATTTGATGAGACTGTCGTACAGAGTGAGAGATTTGGCGCTATAAAACCAGGTTTAATCCACCTTTTTCTACATTTGAAAATGCCTACATACCAAGTCAGGAAGATGACAGTTGTTGTCCATTTCCTCTGAGTTCAGTATTTTTGTGATTTTACTTTTTTTTCTTATGTTTGAAAGACGCGTTTTGTCGACTTAGCAGTGATCGGCATTCGATCCTGTGCCACCATTTGCGCTTCTGTCTTATTTACTTGTTCCTATTTCAGACTTAGAAAGACTTTATGGAGGAGCTTCTCACAAAGAATGATCAGTAGATGGCTTTATTCTTAACTTAACGTTGCACATGAACTATTCATCTGTTTGTATCACCAAAGTTTACTCCTAGTTGTATCATAAGGCTTTGTCATGTTTGCGTTTGCTTACGTTTTTAATTTGTACTTTGGTAGGTGTTTTGCGGATTTTTGTCGAGCAGCAGTTTTTTTCTTGATCAATGTATGGTATACATTTTTTTCGTTTAAGTGGGGTTTTAGTTGATCTTATTCCCTCATCTCATTCGTCAATGTCATGTATATGTACCAGGTAATCGACACAGGCTCCAGAGAGGCTCCAGCTTTAATATGTTATATAGTAAAAGAACTTTATTCTAGAGTTGTCATGTTGTTTTTTTTTTTTATCATAAACCTAATATATCTTTACTGGACATCATAAAGGGTCCCGTCATAATAGAAAATGTCAGACAAAGGAAAGGTGATTCTTGTATGACAGCAATAGTATAAGTGCCACAGAATCCCAAATAGTGATAAACATCCAACACGAAGTGCCCAGAAAGGTGTATGTATATTTAGGATCGCATCACAATCTGACATTGTGACAGATGGAGATAAAAAGAAAACTATAGCCTACAAGATATTATAAAAGAAGGAACATTTTCTTTTTACAAGTTTCAAAAAAAACTTTTCTTGATACAGCAAAATGCCATTTGTCAAATTATAAGAGAATGGAAACAGTGAATATGTCAAAGAGACAACAACCCTACCAAAGAACAGAAATCTTCCCAAATGCCACCAATGAGTCTTCAACGCATGCAGTTAATTAGACAGAAATAAAACGAAACAAAAAACAAAAAGAGTAACTGCTGTGATGTTGTACAAATAATAGATTTTTGGATAGCCGATGTGTAGGGGTAAGCGCATCGGACTGCCTACCGCACAATAGTTACTGGTTCAATCACCGTTAAGTTGAGAAAATATCAGGGACTGAATTTTCGGTTCTCCCTTGACACCATTTGGAAGTCTGGTCTTTAGAAACGCCGATAGTCCGTCGGAAGGGGACGATAAATGTGTAAGAGAGCCATATACCTTGCCCTATTAGATTTCGAAAAAGAACAGGCTAATGCCGCTACAAGACAGCACTCGCACCCGCAAAGTGTAAAGGGATTAATATAATTTGCAATTACTTGTTTCCAAATCCACTGTGAATAAATATCTTTCAATTAAATGTATTTTTTTAAAAGTAATATGTTTAAACAGATTGAACATAACTGGTTAACAAACCATTCTATGTTACAAAGGTTGCAAAGTAAGACTATCAAGTGCAATTCAATTGCAAGCGATTTATTTTACTGTGAACAATCTATTTATTTTATCATTTAATTATTTGTTAACGTTTTGAGTAAGGTAAAATAATCTCTCTGATATTCTCCTAGTGACAAACATTTAAATTTCTTTTCATCAGATGTTTTTCCAAACATGAGTGTTTTATTATGATAGGCGATCTTAATATTGTTTTGATCTTGTGATGTTTAACACAAACGAAACATAATGTCACTAGGATATTGGTGATAAGGTTTATTTTATGGTGTACTACATCAAGTACGTCTTCATATGGTGCCCCTTTAACATCGTCATGTCTAGTGTAATGTAGCAAAGTCACAGTTAAGAGGTGCTTTAGTGGTTTCTTTATTTGGTGTTTATGTTTCGTCTTAAATCCGTGGTCAAAAGAAAATTCCAAACATAAAGGCCCGACATGAAAAAATATGAGACAGTTCCATTTAGAGAACTATTCTAACAGCCTAAATTATAAAAAAAAAAATACTATAAAACAAATAAACCAATGGCATGAGCCAATGGCAACCACTGAACTTTAGGCTCCTGACTTGAGACATGCTTATAAAGAATGTGGCGGGGTTAAACATGTTTATGAGCGCTCAACCATAATGTCACTAGGATATTGGTGATAAGGTTTGTTTTATGGCGCACTACATCAAGTACGCCTTCATATGGTCCTTTTACATTGTCATGTAGTGTAATGTAGCAAAGTCACAGTCAAGAGGTGCTTTAATGAAATCTTTTTATGGTGTTTGTGTTTTGGCTTTTATACGCGGTCAGTCTATTTTGCAGTGATGATTTATTAAAGTCTTAAAAACAGTAGAAAATCTGGACAAGGTACAAAAATACATATAATTTCATTTTGCAATGATTTATTTTTGCAATGAGCGCCCCAAAGGAGCAGAAATATAAATTCCAATACAAGCACAAATTATACAAAACACAAAATTTAATAAGGATTGGTACAATATTGATAAAGTTATTAATATTGATATAAAATAGTATAGAGTACAATTCCATGATGAATAATAAAGAAAATGTTATTCTTTGAACATTTTCCTTTAATAGTACATAAGAAGGTTAAAAATTAAAATAGATAGATTGAACTTGAATAAAGCAAAAGTGATCAGCAAGACAAGATCTAAACTTAACTTGCGTTGTTGAAATCGTCGCTCGAACCATAATTTTTTACGATTTTTGTTTGCGTTTTTGCCGAATATCTGAATTTGTTTTTATAGATAGACGCAAATTAAATTTGCAAAAATTCATAAGCAAGATAAGATATACCAATATGTCTAATAGACAAAACCGTCAGTTTATTCTTATTTCTCTTTTTAAATTACAATTTCTACCTATTTGTATTGTTCTTGCTCTTATCTTGAAACTATTATAAGTAGATCTATAGCCATTGCAAATAGCAAAAATGATCAGACTAGATCTACAAATAATTCAACATATAGCAACAATTTTCAGTCGACTCCTAATTTGAGTTCTTGCTCTTTCAAGATGATTTTTACCAATATTTTACGTGTTTGGCTATTGCCTTGAAAACTATAAGAGATAGATAGACAAAAAATAATGGTCAAATTGGTCAGCATTTGCAGAAACCGTTAGGAGACTCTAAATGACAATGTTTTTGTGTTTTGTGCAATAACCGAGAGAAATTGTAAAAAGAGAAATAATCAACAATACAAGATCAACTAAACAGTTTTTTCGTCATGAATTCTATTCTAGTTCACAACGTGGGAGACTGTCAATTGTACAAGATGCATATATATAGTCCTAAGCGAGCGACACAGGAAGGTCGTATGAATCTCTAGTTAGAATGAAAAAATAATCTAAAGTTTCCTCCTTAAGATCAGCAATCTTTTACGAAAGCACCTATCTGACTCCAATGCGTGTTTCCTTGAAACAAATATTTATACTTTCTTGAGCTGAATATGTTTACAGGCTTTAAATCAGTTTGATAAGATATTTTTTTAAATATGCTTTTCTAGCTGCTGTGGTATTAAAAGTAACGTAGCAACCAAAGCTATTAATCTTAATGTGTGAATTTCCTAAAGTTATATTGGCAGTAACAATCATTTTATTATGTGCTTCATCAAACTAACAGTTCTTAAAGTGTATTGTGTTGCCATTATAGTGAATTTATATTGTTTTGAAAAAAATCATTTATTGACTTTTATAATGGGTTCTACCTGCTCTTGCTATGATATACCTTGGTACATATCTGACATGGATCATAGAAAAGTTTAAAATTGAAGAAAAGGTAATTAATTATGTTATAAAACTGTTTTAAATATTTTTGAACTGCTATAAACTACAGTTTCACTAGGCAGAATAAATGGATGGTGTTTATGTTACTTAGAATTAGATTAGTGATCACGTTTTTTGCAGACACATCTGTTCAGAATGGGGATGTTAATTCCAGTGCCTCATTTAGAGAGAGTAATGCCTCACGTAGAGAGATCCTTTTCAATTCACCCTCATTTTTCCAGTTGTGTACATGTATGTTACTGTTGAACAAGATCAGTGTAGTTTTTACATTCTTATACTGTTCTGAAAACCATCATACTATTTCACTTTATTTTTGTACGATATTATATAGAAAGTATGAATACCATCAAATATATGGATTCTTTAACATCCTTTCCTTAGAAAAGAGGGACGAAAGATACCAGAGGGACAGTCAAACTCATAAATCGAAAACAAACTGACAACGTCGTGGCTAAAAATGAAAAAGACAAACAGACAAACAATAGCATACATGACACAACACAGTGAATCAAAGAATAAGCAACACGAACCCCACCAAAAACTGGGAGTGGCTCAAGTGTTCCAAAAGGGTAAGTAGATCCTGCTCCACTTATAAGTGACATTACTTTAATTAAGTCTAAGGCTATGTGAAATAAAACCGTCGCTTTTAATCTGGCATTATCTGCGTCTCTTCTATGTATGCAGCCATTAGAAGTAAGACAAATAGTTGACATGCTTTCAGACAGTCACTGCACGAGCTGGCACTTCGACTGACAAGAAAGGAAATATTGTAAAAGAGGGGCGAAAGGACCAAGAGGGACATCCAAACTCATAGATCAGAAACAGACAACGCCATGATTAAAAAAGAAAACGACATACAGAAAAATAATAGCACACAAGGCACAATATTGAAAACTGTAGACTAAGCAACACGGACCCAAACCAAAAACTAAGGGTTATCTCAGGTGCTCCGGAAGGGTAAGCAGAACACGCTCCATATGTGACACCCGTCGTGTTTCTTATGTTATCAAAATTCAATTCAAATTCAATTCAAATATTTATTGTCATATAAACTCTGAACAATAAGTTTGTGACAAATAATGTAAACATACACAAAATACATTTAACAAACAAAACCATGAAAACAGTCAATTATAGATGTAAATATATAGATGTAAATATTTTCAACAGACTTGTATATATGTAACCTTATTGACTTTTTCAAGAGCAAAGTGGACACATGCCATTTTGAGGGCACAATCAATAATATAAGTTATCACACACCTGATTCGGTAGTTCACATTCGTGAAAAGGAAACGGGATTGTAGTTACATCCATTCCTAAGGAACATATCCGATATAATCTGTGAAACGGTGTTCCATAATTGTCAACCATCTCGTGATGTAATATATATGCCATTTGACATTACGCATTCAGGATTCCATAACTGTGGTTCGTCATTGTATTATATGACACTGGACATTAAGCATCAAGCCATCTATCCATAACCTTAAGAGTCCTGGTGATTTTCTACCCCTTCAAACATTCCTCTACATTTTAATTTCACACATGTAGTAGGGCAATTCAATTCAATATTTTATTTACACTCAATTATAAGAATTTTTTCAATAGATTTAAGAGTTTCCAATTTTATGGCTTTATTGGGTTTCCCCTCACAAACATGCACTTCTGCATGGATACAGATATTAAAATTTGATGGAACATGACAAAATTAAGCACCTTTTCTATGGTTACTCTTTTTTTTTAATAGACATACATAATTAAATCGATCAGCACTTCATTTTATTTTTATTTTTATTTATGTTATCCAAAACGATAGTTGGATGAGGTGTATCACACAGGGGCGCATCCAGCCATTTTAAAAAGGGGGATTCCCAACCCAGGACAAAGGGGGGTCCAACTATATGTCCCCATTCAAATGCATTGAGCGGCAAAAAAAGGGGGTTCCAACCCCCGGACCCCCCCCCAACCCCTGGATCCGCCAATGATCACATATGATGTTTTCTGAATTACTGAAAGGGTGTAATTACAATGTGAAATTAAACAAGATGTGTGTGACACATTTCCCTCTGATATTTGGTTTATTGGATTTGAAAAATTCCACCTGTTAATCTATAAGAGGGATTATAAATTCAACAATATTTACAAAATCTGAAGGATTGCCAAAATCTGGGGTTTGTCTTCTCATAGTTTAGAATTCCAGAACTAATAATATTTGTG
Organism: Mytilus edulis; assembly: GCA_019925275.1. Classification (NCBI taxonomy): domain Eukaryota; kingdom Metazoa; phylum Mollusca; class Bivalvia; order Mytilida; family Mytilidae; genus Mytilus; species Mytilus edulis. The sequence continues at coordinate 67,288,630 of CM034352.1, forward strand.
TTTACTTTTCTGTAAAATTCATGATATAATATTTTGCATGAAAATGATTTTTGAACAATTTCAAAACTAATTCAATACAATTTTTTTTTAATTTAAATGTGTATACTAGAAATTGGCATATTTATTGCACGCTGATTTAGTTTAAATTCAATTCAATTCAATTCAAAGTTTTATTGCCATATAAACTTTACAGTTTGTGACATAATGTAACAACAACAAAAACAAATAAAGACAATAACTAAGTAACTCAATATATATACACAAATTCAGGTAAATATTAAAGGGTCCCCTGTCCTCAGTTCCATTGACTTTTTTATAAAGGATCCTAGTTTATTCACTTGTGTTGGTGTTGATGGGTTAAGTATATATATAACTTTGTCATTGTCAGTGAGATTAGCAAATGAATTACTTTCTCTGTTAATGCAATCAAAATATGTTAATCTAATATTTGAATTATGAGAACAATTTATTAAGAAATGTTTCTCATCATCTAGTACTTTGCATTTTTTGCAAAGTCTCTCTTCGCGAGGAATTTTAAAATGCCTCCCTTTTTCAATTAATAATGAATGATCACTGATTCTAAGTTTTGTAATTAATTTTCTAAATTCAAAGTTTGGGTTAGAGAGGTAAGGTTTGATCAATAGATTTGGCTCAAGTGCTTTATAAAAATTTAATTTACTTTTATCATCAATAGATGTTAACTTATTTATCAACAGGTTGTTGTAGTATGAGTTTATTTGGGGTTTAATATAGCTTTTAATATTTTTTAATTGTTTTAAATTATCACAGGTTTTTAGTCTATCTATATCAATGTTAGATTCAGAAAGAATATCTTTTGCAAAAGTGAACCATGAATAGGTGCCACTAGAATCCAAAGTTTTAGTTAATTGAAAAGATTCATGTAATAAGGGATTCAAATTTGAGGTGAAAAGCCTTGCTAAATACATAATAGTTTGGGTTTTTATATGACATTCAATAGGCAGTCTTCCCAATTCGTTCCTTGTACCAAAATTTGAGGCACTTTTATTAGTGCCAAGGGTAAACTTGCAATAACCAAGATGCAAGTTTTCTATTGGAGTCTTGTCAATAAAATTAAATGGGTCCACAATTTTTCCAGAAACCAAAGCTCTTTTTTTAGCTTTGAAATATGTTATATATGAGTCCAAATATGTTATTTCAGAATTATAAGTCAATATAGGTCTCACTAAGGTGTCAAATAAGTTATTTGACACTCTGATAGGAAGGCTGCCAAGAGAATTAGTATATGTTTTAATAGAGAACAAAACCTTTTTTGCCTTTTTTGTTAATTCAGCTGTACTATGACTGAGATTACCATTTGATTTAATCAGCAGACCTAAGTAAGGATATTCTGAAACATTCTCTATTTTTTTGTTTTTATATACAAGTATAGATGCTTCAGGCTTTTGCTTTGTTGTTGAAAAGACCATACTTTTTGTTTTATTTATGTTTAGAGAAAGCTGCCAGTTTTCACAAAACATGGAAACTTTATTTAGACTATTTTGGAGACCCTCCTTAGATTCTGATAGTAAAAGCAGATCATCAGCAAACAGGAGGGAGCCTAGTTTACTATTTATAAGCTCCAAAGGACTTGAGTTGTCATCTTCCAAACCTTTAGTGATATCATTTATAAAAATGTTGAACAAAGTAGGACTTAATGAATCCCCTTGTTTCACACCTCTAGTAATGTCAAAATAGTCAGAAATGTAATCTTTATGTTTTAAAGAGGATTTGGTATTTAAATATTGTTGTTTTATTACTCTGTAAAAAGACTTTCCTACTCCCATTTTGCATAATTTATACAGAAGGGCTGTTCTCCATACAGAGTCAAATGCCTTTCTTAAGTCAATGAAGCATGCATATATTTTTTTGTTATTTTTGTGTATATATTTATTAATTAAAGATTTTAATATAAAAATACTGTCAGCAGTTCTGTGCTTTTCTCTGAAGCCAAATTGACAGTTATTCAGCTGTTTATCCACAACTGTGATTAGTCTATTATTAAGTACAGCATTGAATATTTTAGGAAGATTACTGATTAAAGATATACCTCTGTAATTATTGGGATCAGATTTGTCTCCCTTCTTATGAAGTGCGATTATATATGAGTCCTTCCATGATTTTGGGTATATACCCGTTTTTAGAATTAAATTAAATATTTTAACAATTGACTTAATTATTACTTGATTTGAGGTTTTAATTATTTCATTTATAATTCTATCAGGTCCAGCAGACTTTTGAAGTTTTAGTCCTCTGATTACCTTATTTACTTCTGAACAAGATATTGGAGCATCTGTTTCAGCTTTGAAGTCTATATTATTTTCTAATAGCTTTAATTGTGATTCAATGTCTATCATAAAAGCATTATTTATAGATGAAGGTTTACCTTGATCTTGAAAATGTTTTATTAAAACTTCTTCATCTTTTAATACCTCTGGTATTTCATCTTTTTCTGTTTTATTCTTAAGAGATTTTAAAATTTTCCAATATTCCTTTGGATTTTGATTGATATATTCACTTAAACAATTATAAAGTTTTTGTTTATATTCATACTTTTTGAGTTTAACCATTTTCTTCAAGTTTTTTTTTAACTCAAAAAACTTTTGCTTTAAACTATTATTATTTGGATTATTTCTTATTTTGTTTCCTATTTTATTTATTTGACGCTTGGTTTCATATATAACATTGTCTGACCAAACTTGTTTAAATTTCCTTTTCTTCTTCCTCCTTTTTTTGGAGTTGCTTTACAAGAAAGGCTTGAAATATTATCTAAAATTTTTGTCAATTTTTCTGTAGCCTCATCAACACCAACCTGATTTTCCTCGTAATTAACCATTTCAAATTCTATTATCTCATTCTTTACATTTTCAGTCAATAAAGCATCAATAAGTTTAAGTTTAGAATTTTCTGTCCATTTATATGATTTAATCCAGTGCCACCCTTTTTCCTCAAGGCCAATTTCTTTATCTATATTTATAGAGCACTTCATATATAAAGTAATTTGAACATGATCTGATAGGTAAGTAAAATCGTTTGTTTTAAAATATTTGACTGAGGACAGGAGACTCTCGCTAACAACAGCATAATCAACAGTACTAAATCCACTGCTTGACATATATGTATAATATCCCAATGAGTCACCTAAAAATCGACCATTGAGTAAACGCAGCCTTGAAGACAAACACAAGTCTAATAACTTTGTACCAACTGTATTTACAGAAGTATCTTGATTGTTTCTATTAATTTCTGAATCAGTAATATAATTTTCAGGGAGTAAATCAAAACCATCAAAATTATTGATGTGATCAGAATCATTTACAATAAAGTCCGCTCTTTGGCCAGTTCGAGCATTTAGATCTCCAATCAATACAATCTGTCCATTCATGGAGAAAGTAGATATCTCATTTTCTAAAAAATCTAAGTCATTATCATAGTGAGATGATGAAAAGGGGGGTATATAAAGAGCGCACAGATAAATATCATGTACAAATCCAAAAAAGTTCTTATTCAACTTAAGCCATAGTCTATTTGGCGAGGTTGTGGCTTCTTTTAAATATGTAATGCCTTTAAAGTATGGCTTTTTTATAGTAACAATAATGCCCCCACTATACCTTCTTGCTTTTTTTCTTTTTTTACGGGACTTAGAAATAATACAATGGCCTTCCAATTTATATTCTTTAGATTCTCCCTTCCAGGTTTCTAAAAGTATGTTTATGTCACCTTTTAAATTCTCAATAAACAATTCATCTTTAAGTTTGTCTCCAAGGCCGTGAACATTCCATGAGGATATAGATAAATTTTTATAACAATTTGACATTTGAGCATATAAATCTTTCTTATTTTGTTGTAAACCTGAAAACCTCAATATTCACAATATAAAGTTCAAATGATATTACCTTGTGTATGGTATATGGGAGGTAACTCTATTCTTTAAATTCAGAAAAATCAATATTTTAAGCCCTTGCATATATACTAGTATTTACTAATTATATTAAAATCAATACCAAAGACAATTTGATGTAATAAACAAATTTATATTTATATGTTGTATATATCAATGCAATAACCTATTTCAGTATTTGTCATATAATTTCTTTTATTTCTAGTCACACTTTGAACATATAAAAAAAGAAATTAAAAAATAAAAATAAAAAAGCATTTCTTTTGAATTTTATTTTACACCTCCCATTTCTGTTTGAGTTCTATATATAGAAAAATCTGTTATTAATCAGGACATATGAAAAGTCCATAAGGCGGTAAACATATACCAGTAAGAAAATCAATAAACTATACACTTTCATTCTAATGATTCATACATATTTTCCACTGACATAAAAAAAATCAGTTTGTAATCAGAACATATGAAAAGTACATATATGGCGGTAAACATATACCGGTAAGCAATATATCAATAAACTATACATTTTTCTTCTAATTATTCATACATATTTACCACTGTCAGACATAAAAATTCAGTTTGTAATCAGAACATATGAAAAGTACATATGGCGGTAAACATATACCGGTTATATATCAATAGACTATAATTTTTTCTTTTAAACATTCAGACATATTACCACTGACCCGTTCTCATTTCCTGTAACATGAGCTCCATCATATTTACAATTTTATTTCTGCCATTTATAGCACTTTCACTCCCTACATGTATAGGGTTATTAAAATGAGATTTCTGCTCAAAAGCTTGATGATCTCTCTGCTTTCTGTTTGTTATTGAATTTGGCATTTGATAATTAGGTATACCATTGTTTCTTACAGGATTTGTTTTTGTGTTATATTCATTGTTTTCCCATAACTTTACATTTAGTAGTGTATTGAGTACTCTTTTAATGGACATAACCATAATTGGAATGCCATGACCTTTAATATGTATTCCATCTACAAAATAATCAGGTTGAATGAAATCATACCTTACAAAATGTAAATCTAAATCTTTACATAATTCATACAATTGAACATTAAAAATAAGGCGTTGTTCATTAAAAAACTTAGCATAATATCTGTCACTCAAAAAACGTGGCAGTATTTCACCAAAAGTGATTGTTGCATCTGGGTTATATCTTTGTGTCACTCTGACTAGTTCTTCTATTTCTTCGATAACCTCGTCCGGTGTTTTCTGTTCTATATCATTGGAGCCTATTTGGAACATTATATGCTTTGCTTTATCTCTAAACGATTTGATATACTGAATTGCTCCAAACACTGTTTTGTCGTGTAGAGTGATAACTTTAACTTTTCTATTTTTGTACAATCTTTTGCCGTCAAGGTCTTTGATAATCGAAGAGCCTATTATCAATAAATCATAGGTATCCCTGTGGTGGCTGTTTTCCTTCCTTAAAGTTGGATTTCTCACACCAGCATAAGATTTTATATTATTATTGCTTCTGTCTGGCTCATTTTTCTCACTGTTTTTCTTTTCAGATAATCTTTCGGTTTGTGTGTGATTATCTTCTTCGGCACTTTCTACATGTAGTTTTGTATTTTTGATTTTCGTCTCTGCATGGTAGGTTTGGTCCTCTACGAGTTGTTCTGCTTCTTTTTCAATTGTATGTTGCAATTCTTTTATGTTTTGTTCCATTTTGACAACTCGTTGGATTTCTTGATTTCTCTCATCTACGCGTTCTTCTGCTTCTTTTTCAATTGTATGTTGCAATTCTTTTATTTTTGTTCCATTTTGACAACTCGTTGGATTTCTTGATTTCTATCATTTGCCATTTCTTTCAATCTATCCTCATTCTTTTTTATTTTCAATGATTTTTCTTTGTCAATTTGTTCATTCATATGTTCTATCTTGTTTAAATTAGTTTGCAAGTTAGTACATAGATTGTGTACTTCTAGTAATTCAGTGTCTTTTTTCACAAGTTCAATTTCTAGGTCATGTATTGTTGTTTTCATTTGAGTTATCTCCTCTTTGTGGCGAGTTTGTTCGGACCTAATCTTTTCAAGTTCAGATTCAAGAATCTTCATCTTAGCTTGATCATATCCCTCTTGGTTGTTTAGGACAGATGTATTTGGTTTGAATGTTTCATTTTGTGTTTCATTTTCTGAAGGTACATGTATCTTTTCAATATCAATTATAACTTTATCAGCCTGTACATGTACGTGTTCGGCTATTGGTTCCAGGTCTTCTGGAGATTCTATATCAATTAGTTCATTCTTCTTAAATTTTAATTCACTAAAAATTTTATCTACATCACAAGGGAGGTTCCCTTTCTGTTTAATCTCTTTAATTTTATTGATTGTTTCATTTATGACTTTAAATTCAGATTGTAACCATTCACTTGTCCCCTGACCCTGGATAGTGGCTTTTTTGGTTGTATAGTAAATAGTAATCACAAAGAGTTTCTGTTTATCCAATGTAATCGACACTGCTGATTTGAATAATTCTTTCTTTGGGATTTTATTTGTGAATGCATGTTTATCATCAGCAATTTCTATCAGTTTCGATTTCTGGTCAAAGTCATTCCATTCAACTTTTGCTTTTTCATGACTTCCAAGAATTTTGAAGTAACGAATTAAAAGGGCTCGTCTCCATAGATAGATATTCTCATTTTTTAGTTCAAATGTTGCTTGATTTGATCCTATTGTGTGTTTAATTGTTGTTGCCCCTGTTTTTGACCTCGTGTCCGTCGTGGTATGGGGGTTTGGGCTGTCTTTTCCAATTGATGGCATTTCAAACGTTCAATTTAAATTTTTGTTAAATTTCTATATTCATACTTTTGTTTTGTTGAATTCTGTTACTTTGTAGCTTTATATTGAGGGTTTCAGGCCACAATTAAATTAAATTTGCTCTAGCATGTTAAAAACGTGGGCGCCGCCATTGCACCGGAAGTTTTTAAAACAAAAGTCACAAAGATTCTGTATAATAATAAAAAAAAGTATTTTTTGTTTCACTTTTTCCTCATTCTAGGACGATGGGGAATTAACCATCGATTTGCTCGGTTCTCGTTTCTACGTTTTATTTCAATAAACTTTTGATGATTTTATAGCAAAGATGACTGGTATTTTGTAACTACAATTTCAAACAAACGCATATAGATGTAAATATTTTCAACAGACTTGTATAAATGTAACCCTTTTGACTTTTTCAAGAGCAAAGTGACCACATGCCATTTTGAGGGCACAATCAATTAAGTATAAAAAATAATTGATTTTTAGTGCTTTGTTTAAAAAGGGCCCTTAAAGCCTTGTTCAGATGACTTATTTATAAAATGGAGTCGAGATTACTCGAGAATGGAGTTAATCAATGAGACTCATCTTGTATCAGTATTTGGTTTTTTTTAAAAGCATCTTGAAGTGTTTTCACATATTAATGAACATCATAGGTATACTTATTATGTCCATTCACATCCAAAGGCAAGACAAATGGGGAGGGAGGGGGGGGGGCAACTTTTGAAATAGCACTTGAAAAGTCTAATAGAAATAAGAAGATGTATGTACCAATGAGACAACTCTCCATCCAAGTCACAATTTGTAATTTAAGAAAAAAAACCATTATAGGTCAAAGTCTGCCTACAACATGGAGCTTTGGCTCACACCTAACAGCAAGCCATAAAGGGTACCAAAAATGACTAGTGTGAAACATTCAAACAGGAAAACCAACGGTTTAATCTATATAAAAAAAAAATGAGAAACACTTATGAACCACATCAACAAACGACAACTACTGAACATCAGGTAACTGACTTAGGACAGGTGCAAACAAATGCAGCGGGTTTAAACCGTCAAGAGGTACCAACCTTCGCCTTAACCGAAAGCCTTTAAATTAAAAAGCTCTATAAGGAGGGGCCGTGCCCCCTGCCTTATCCCTCTTAAATCCACATCTGATCCAAACATTTTCTTGAAGATTGAAGTTAAAACAGGTTTTTCCAAATGTCCTGGGTTGTATTGAAAAGAAATATTTTTGATGAGGGGATGAATTCTATTATCCCCTTTTTAAACATCTTTACTAATTGAAAAAGTAATGTAGCTATGAATGAAATGAAATTTTATAAACGTTTAAATATATGCTTTTCAGTTACTTGCAATGCTGTATTCATACAATGAGTCTTTTATGTTGTGAAGATAAACTAGTGCACTAAGCTATTGTACTGTTATGAAATAAATTGGTATTTAAAATTTACGATGAGCGATTTATGAATTCCCAATTTGTTTCAGGTAAATTGTTAAATTTGACATCTATATTTACTTAGATTAAACTGGTAGGAGAATTAATCGTTTATTGACAAGGGGAGATAACACGATACATGTGGTAGCTGTGAAACTTATCAGAACAAAACAATTTATTGTTCCTCTGGGTTGTTGACTCTAATTTTATCTCCACTTTGGCATTTTTTGGATGGTTCCTGGAAGGTTTTTATCTGTTCTTGACGTAATTTTTGAAGCACTTCAAAAGTACATTGTTGACAACAAAAAAACATGCTGCTGTGTGCTACCCATATTAGCACTATGGGACTTAAGAACTTTAATACTATACAAATCCTTGCCCAAATAACAAAAGCGGTCTATTCTCAATATCAATAGCTGTGTGCTAACAAAATGTGAATGGAAGGAGATTGCTGGATTAATAAAACAATGAGACATCAACCCAACAACACAATAAAATAAATAAATCTTCAGGTCAAGTCTAACATTACACAAGCAGTGTCTTAAACAATATGGCAAGCACCTTATTTCACTGAGTCTAAAAACTATATGATTTAAAAGAGAAACAATAGATTCTGTCTTCTAAATTTAAGGTATTGACTATTCATTTGAGCTGTTGGCTTTCCTCTAAAAACAAAAGAAATAACCATGCATGAAGCTGATGGAATTTTCAGAAGATATTTTTTAAAACTCTCAAACTTTAAATAATACAGAATGTATTGTAAATCTGTTAAGAACATATAGGTAAAATTGCAACTTTATTTTTTTATAAATGTAAATGATTTGCATTACAGTTAAGCTGAATCAGAGGGTGTGATGGTTGTTGCTACAGGAAACAAAGAAAATCACAATCCAGATTGAAAACAGGAGACCATTTGGATAAATTTAGCAGGGGTGGATCCAACCCTTTTTAAAAATGGGGAGTTCCCAATCCAGGATAAAAAGGGGGGTTCCAACTACATGTCCCCATTCAAATGCATTGATCAGCCAAAAAAAAAGGGTTCAACCCCAAGAACCCCCCTCTGGATCCATCACTGTTAAGTAACAATTAATGGTTGAATCCAAAGACCACAATAAATTGAGTACTTTTAGTGCTTTTAGTTTTTGAGCTCTTTTTTGAAGTTCCTACAGTAAACCTTAAGTAACTAGCAAGATGGAGAACAGCAATAGTGGTGGTTCCTTTGATAAATGATTATCTCTCTTTATATCTCAAGAATTAATGTTAAATTATCTTTTTCATATTAATTTTCTCATTTATCTTGAGGTATATTAATTGCATATTTAGTATATGTAAACATTTATCTTTTAGGTATATAAATTGGATAATTAGTATGTTAACTTGATATGCAGGTACAAAAAAAATGTTATTATTAATAGCATGAAGTTGATAATATTCCCTTACTTGTTAACTTTGTTTCAATATAGTCTATGTGGAATTCAAATCCTATAGACTTAAACAATAACTCACATTGATTTGTAGAAATGACTTTAATATGAAATAACGATTCAATGTTTATAACTTGGTACAGGTGTACTTGTTATTTAAACTAGATTTATAAAAAATCAGGATAATTTTTTGTGATGTGTCAATTCTTACAGAATGCTGAATCTTTGCCAGACCTTGGCCCATAAAAAAAACCCATAATTTTTGATAGATCATTGAAATAATATTTATCTTTTACAAAAATCTATATAGTTTTGACAAATGATGTCTTAATACCTTTAAAGATAATTGTTGTCAAAGTGTTGCAATATTGCCATATTCGTAAATTTGATATTTATTTTTTAAAGAATTGCGTCATTTTTAAATAAACAGATACGATATGTTTTAAAAAAATCTTCTCTTAACATTTTTAAAAGATTGTAATTATTTTTACAAGTATACATTGTAACTACCTTTAAATTGCTTTTGAGATGTTTATGTTTAAAGAAATAATCTATAATTTGTGTATTCTAAAAATCATTACCATTTTAACAATAGCTGTTTAAATGAAATTTTCAATATTTATAAAAAGACCTTGATCATAGATGGGCCCATAACTCCTCTTCTTCATATCTAATCGATAGATTGATATAAAATTTTGTTATGTAGTAAACGGCTGATGTTTGTTTATCTTAAAGGACCAGAGAGGAGTCATGCTTCATTTGTTCAGAGCATATCACGCCTGTCAAAGGCATTGTATAGGAATTTTTAATTCATAAGGATTTAAAAAAGTCTTTTCATACAAGAATAAACTCTGATGTTGTTAGATATTTAATTTATTGGAAAGTGTCCTCGTGCCGAAGTCAGTCTATTGAAAAATGTACAATGTTTAACTTGGGATTTTGAGATTTTGTTCGGGTTTGAAGAGATATGTTGCCTTCATTTAATATTGATTATCATTGGAAAAATAGGTAGTGAAAATTTTGATGGATTAATGTGTAAAATAGCTATACTGATATGGAATTTTGTACAAAAAGATTTTAATAAAACTGAAAATTTGTAATATTTCCTAGACAACATGGAGACAAGGTAAGAATGATTTATGTTTACATCAAGAATTCTTGGCTTCTTAGTTCTAATGGACTGAAAGGGGTTAGGAGGAGGTTGTCTTAAATGTTTTGAACTATTTTGGAAAAATGAAATAACACAAGGCAACACAAATATCTAGAAGATGGTAGGAATTAAGTCTTACTTTAAGGTAGACATAAGTAAAGGTTCATTTTTAGCGTTTATTTTTAGGCTCCCCCCCCCCCCCCTTTTCCAGTCTATAAATCTCAAGATTTACCAATTTTTGTTAGTGTATGTTTTTTCTTTCTTAAACTAATCCAGAAAAATGTTATGAAATATCAGCTTTTATCCCACCTCTACTGTATTAAACCTTCAGATTAACCCCTGATGCTCTGTCTTTATAATTGAATTTTAATAATATATTTAGAATCATTTAAAAGTCTATATGATATGCAGCATGAAATTTTCCTCTATCAACTTATCAAGCATGGATAATTTTCTAATAATTTAATGTTTAAATTTGTCCTTTAAAGTTATAATGTTTGAAAATAATACATATAGTTTTCCTGGTTGTATGATTACTAGTTTCAACTTCATAATGTACATTTCTGAATTTAAATATGTCAAGTTTCTCAATGCTGGATTTCAATGCTTTGAAATTAACATTTTGATACATCTATTGTATTCTATATGCTAATGTAAACAAGTAAAGTTAAAATATATTGATAGCAATTATGGCAAATCGATTCACACATGGGTAATTCATCTTAAAGGCATGAAACAAATTTTAGTCATTAAACTCGAGTATTAATGACCATTATTTTGTCCTCTATTTGCTTATATTATGGATTTTAGATAAAGAAGAAAATGTACAACGATTTTCCCTTTTTTTTTTTAAATTTCAATTTTAACACTTGAATGAATCAGTTGGTGGGAAGAACTTTAACATGCATGTAAACCTGCTCATAACAATTTATCAATATATATTGTATGCATTTAAATATCTACGTTCAATAATGATCATAAAAGTGCCAATGAATGTAGTCCATATTTCAGAATGCCTACTCAAAGGGCTTAAAACTATTCAATGCCAATATTTGTGAAAAAAAAATAATTTATAAGTGAAGAAATCTAGGCTTCTTAGTTCTAAGTCCTGAGTATTTCGTAATCTTAAAAAAACAATGCATGCCTCATTTATAATAATTTGTTAAGAAAATCATCTTTGACAGTTTATTTTTTTTAAGAGTCACAATTCCCTCTTGAAATCTCTATCTATTTTTTGTCAATTGACAACCAATTGCGAATGCATTTTTTAAAAATCAAATTACAAGTTCTTAATATGAGTTGTCCAGCATCTTCAAATAGATGCTTCTCTGTTTTAAGTCTCTGGTGCTATTCTAAAAGTATGCTTTATACTATAAGTGATGAATGACAGTATGCTATGGCAAGCCGTTTTACTATTTATTCGAATTTTAAGATATCTCCTATAATATATTATCAGATTATTACATGGCATCTTTCATATCGCATGTATTATCAGCCCTAGGTTCAATATCAGCCCAAGAGCCGCATGGCTCGAGGGCTGATATTGACCGAGGGCTGATAATACATGCGATATGAAAAATGACATGTTATGATCTTTTTATCATATGCTTCAACAGTAGAGAAAAATGACAGATTCATATATTGATCCTTTTACGTGGTTCCCGAAATTTAAAGAGTAAAAAAGTTCACGGCCGTCGGGCCAAAAAAAATTTGATACATTCAATATGAAAATCTTTCAATCATATGCCTCAACAGAGAGAGAAAAAAACACATTTTAATATGGACGAATCGACAAAAAAGTAATTCAACAATATACATAATGATCATTGTTTGGAAAAGTCAACTTTTTAAAGAAACTTTCTAAATTATGTTTCAGAAACACTTAAAAAATGCATTTATTAAATAATTGTTTGGGTTTTTTTTATTTTTTTTTTTTATTATTATTTTAAACAATATACTTTCCAGTATCCAAATAATTGTTTTGTACACTACTTTGTAATGTTTTTCACTGAAAACGTAGCATTGAGGTGTATTTTCCGGAATTAGCCGAGTATTACCGGAATGCCATGTGATAACGTTACGGAAAGACATGTGATAACAATCGAAGCATGTGATAAACTTTTCATATCAGCCCGCTAAGCACCAATTCGAAAAATATGGAATTTACGTCAATTTAATGCTATTATCATACGGTAAAATTTATATGTTATTTAGTCTAAGTATATGATAAAAGATATTATCTCCTTTAATATATAAGATATCTTATATAATTTCATTTTTATAAGATATCTTGTATATTATATAAGATATCTTTAATGTTATATAAGATATCTCATAAAGTTTATGATATCTTATATACTTTATAAGATATCTCCTAAAGTTTACAAGATATCTTATAAAGTATATGAGATATCTTATAAACAATTTTTGTATAATATATCTTATATAATTTATAAGATATCTTATATAGTTTATAAGATATCTTATATAGTTTATAAGATATCTTATATAGTTTATGAGATATCTTATAAAGACAATTATATAAGATATCTGATAAATTATATGAAATATCTTAAAAACTATATAAAATATCTTATAAACTATATCAGATATCTTATAAACTTTGGGAGATATCTTATAAAGTTTATGAGATATCTTGAAGTAAGAATAAATAGCAAAACGGCTTGCCATAGTATGCGCCCTTTAATGGCTCTCCATATAGGAGAGTTTGAGTGGGGTTTACTGTTACAGAACAGAGAATAATACTCTGGCCATCACCACAGAAAAATTGAAAAAAAGAAGAATATATATGAAAGGGGAGAAATAGATATGATAAGCAAATTAATGGAGAAAAAAATATAATGGGGTGCTAAAATATAATGAATACAGAATAATGGACAGAAAATATAGAGAAAATAACCTAAAAAATTAAAGAACACAGAAGGAACCCAATCCAAACCCTTATATAGACTATCTAGTTACCTCTCAATATCTTTTTGGTTAATTATGTAATTCGGTTGCCGTCCCAATATTGATGTTAAATAATGTCTAATCTTTTATTCATTTAATATTAAAATCAGAAGTTTCAAAATCAGAAGTTTCAAATGAACTTTGAAGTACAATATGTATATATTTTATATATTTTGAAATCTTATTAAATATTCATATCTCAAAAAATTCCTGTTAGTCAGAATGTAAAAATAGTTCGTTCAATTATGTGACTATTTTGTGTCCCTTCGCATATTTCCTGCTATGACAGAAATAAGTCCTAGTTTTAAAGACCACGTCGAGGGTGTACACCATTAATATTTGTAAAGTCAAAATTCCAACTATAATTATACAACGAAAGTTCATTTCACATATCATTAACTTAATTTCATTTCCTTTGAAGGGGACCTATTACTGGATTCAATAAAAAATCATCGATCACGTCAACATAAAATATTCTATTTGAATTAATGAAAGTAAATAACAGCACAACTGAAGTTGTATAATTTAAAATGTACAATAGGTGTTTTAAAATTGAATTCAAAAATATAAATATGATTTTTAAAAGGCTAAACACAAGTTTTAGGTATTTGATAGAACTGGAATTGATCTTGATTTTATATATATATATATCTTTGAATTTTTATATCTAGAACTTGTCACTTTCTTAATCTATATATTTTTAATATATGTTGTAATGTTCAAATGAAATAATTTTTTATAGATTATATAAGATTTGCTAATACAGGAGCTTTTTGTATGGATATTACAATTTAAGATCATAAGGATTACAAATTTAATTATACATGTATTGTTAAAAAAAGATTACATTTCATTCTAAATTGATGAAATAATATTATGTAACAATAAATTATATTTAAAATATTGAAAAATCAATTCAATTATGTAAAAACAGAAATCAATGCTATTGCTGTCTGCCCGTGATACAGCTTTTCATTAGGAACTTGATAAACGGTTGTTCATGATAAAAGAACATGCAAGATCTTGTTTCTAGTAAAAGTTAAAATCTCCCTGTAAGTGTCTTATTGCAAGCTATCAGTTAGTTAAATTGTCATCACAAACCACTCATCCCAAAAAATGTGATATTTGTTGCTGATCAATTTGTGTATCTTTCAGTTGTTCAAAACTTTACTGAAAGTTTAATCTCTGAATTTATGATTCAAATTAACAAAAAAAACTAAAGTATAAGGAAGAAGTTTTCTTCAATTAATATAAAAGTCAGTGGCAGATCCAGAATTATTAGGGGGCCCACTGGAGTCATGCTTACCTCAGTGATTCTCTTTATAATCAACAAAATATTTTCCCACAAAAAAAGGGGGGGGGGGGTTTAATCGGCCTCTAAAATTCACAAACACATTGCTACCCAGGACAAGGAGAGAAGATAACACCCCTCCCAAATCTGCTCTAGTTTTTGGACCTTTTTTTAATCTTAACCTTCACAGTGTTTAAGATTTAAGAGGATTGTGCTTTTAATTAAATATGTTTGCATTCTTTAACAAGATTAATTTCAACTAAGTTTGTAATCTTAAAACTGTAACAAGATTGATTTTTAAAACAACTTTGATAGATTAAAGATACATTCATGGTTAAAAACTTAAAATAGAAAATATCTGATAAATTAAAACATGATTGTTGAATGGGTACCACCTGTAAAAAAGTTTGATAACAAATCGGCATGTTCTCTTTTTAACATGCTACTTTTTTAAAGAACCCTTCCGTAGGTAAAGTTAATACATGTTTATAGAAACAATCTTCACAATCTAATTCACATAAATTTTCACATGTAGGTCCTATCGTGGTTTTTAAATTGTGGTAAAACTTGTGTTGGCTCACTAAGAATGGATTTATTGGGCTTTCTCTTCAACATGGGGGCTGGGTGAGTTAATAATCCAGGATTATTTTTTAAATGTTATTTGTCATTTTTGTTAAATTTGTAATTTTATCTTCACAATTGACTTTAATTAAGAATTTGTCCAGACATATTCTGAAAATTAAAACCATGTTGAGTAATAGTGATAATTTGCCTATTATCGCCACCTTGATATGAATGGCTATTTAACAGTGATTTATGAAGGTATAGAAACAGCCCTTAGAAGTTGATTATAATACTTTACAATTTTATTAAATTACTTTATGTAGATGTGAACACACTACAGTTTCTAGTTGGTTTTTAAAAGTACAGGTCATGGGAAAAATGCAAGTACACATTATATTTTTTGTTTTATATTTCATGATACATTTATTGTCATAATGCTACAGACTTGGCAACTGCAATGTATTATTGCTTGTTGTTGATCAATTCCAGTGGCAGATCCAGAATTTTGCACAAGTGGGGGCTCACTCTGCTCATACTTCAGTGATTCCCTATACATGTATAAACAACAAAAACTTTCCAAGAAAAGAGGGGAGGGAGGGGATGTTCCTTTTAAATCTGCCTCTGAATCCTGCAATCCAATTATGAAGAGCTTTCAAGATGGAGAACTGCAATGAAAGCACTGTTTCTTTGATATTATTTTTTGTATCATCATGATATTTTTTTCATTGTGTCATTTTTTCCATTTAAAAATTTCTTTTTCAAATTGATTTTAATTAGGTAACAGTACAAATATTGCCATTTTCGAGATTTTTAGCATTGGCAAATAGTTCAATTGTAGTTAGATACTGTAGATGATGAAATCAATAATGTGAAAAAATTCATCCAATGCAAAATTTGTAATACATGAGGGTAGTAATGGGGGTACCTTCATGAGGTATAACGGTAAAAAATTTTCTTTAATTATTTCATGTTTTTGAAAAATCTCTATTATAGTATATATGCTATTATAGATAAATTTATTCAATACTATGCTGGGCAATTCAGAGCTGGATACTTGTGCATTGATGAATTTAGAAGTTTTTAGATAGCACTGTTACAGGTTTTTTGAGTTGTTGGTTTTTCTGTCTTGTTATTCTCTATAAATTCAGTCACCCATATTTTTTAATTGAAAGGAGGCCCAATTTTTTTTTTTAGATGTTACTTCCTTTTCTATAAGGTCTTTATGAATACATGTCGGTGAGCATTTGTAAAAAAAATATTTTTATCTTTTTAGGCACATAGAAAATGAAAGAACAACATCTACCAGAGGAACGCGGCCTAAATCAAGTAAATCAGCAAAAAAGACAAAAAATGGATTAAAGAAAAACAATATTGATGAACAAACAAAATTTGCACTCAGCATTCAAATGGTCAATCCAGAAATAAGAGCATTGGTTAAAAATTACCCACCAATAAGTGAACAAACTGCCGAGTTATTCGAATGCATTCGTCAGAAGAACTATGTTAAAGTGAAAAAATTGATTAAATCAAAGGAATGTGATAAAAATGGAAGGGATGTTGAAGATCCTTTGTTTCCAACACCCTTGATTGTTGCATCAGAGCTTGATGATACTGAAATGGTAAAATTGTTAGTCGGTGCCAAGCGTCCTGCAAATGTAAATGATGAGAACTTACATGGAAGAAGACCAATTTGGTAAATACATTTGTATATAGAGCAAACTTATTTCAATAGGATCACTCAAAAAGCTTTATAGTAACATTTTGTGAAAAGATATATTTTTATTTGATAGGTTTATAGATTATTTATAAGCTCCCCCCCCCCCCCCCCCCCCCCCCCAAAAAAAAAACCCAACAAAAAACAACAATAAAAAATACTATAAAGCTACTTTTAAAAAAGGGGGATATAAGTCCTATATGAAATTTTTTTTAACTGTTATTTCCCCTTTTTATTTTTTAAATGTTGCCTTTCAAAACATGGGATGAAGGGTTTTGGATGTGCTAAAACCTCTTAACAGCTTTGAGAGACCCAAAATTAAACCTTGTTCCATTGTTTCCATAAATTTATGCAACATGAACTTTCTCAATGTAAAACCCCCTTTGGGGAAAACCCCTTTAGAACATTTTTTTTACAGCGAGCTATTTAAACACTTTTAAAAAGACTTTAATGGTATTGGTCCAATTTTATATATTTATTGAAACATTTTTGTTGACCCAAAAAACAAATATCAAACTGATTTATGTTTCAAACTGTAACAAATATTAGTTGGGTTTTTTAAATTTTTCTTGTTTTGACATGTATCAAATATATAGAAAAAAAAAATTACTAAATTGTAAGAACAAACTTAAAAGTCATTAAGTTTACAATCTATTTAAATCTAAAAATCAAAGTTACAAGTTAAAAATCTGTAAAAAAACATAATTTAGTTGAACAAACAACTTGCTAAACAAGGGAAGGGTTAATATTTACATATGTACGAAAAACTAACTTGTATTTATCCTTTTGAAATGTACACAGTAAGGTTAGCATTGGGGAAAAAATTCACAGTTATTATATATTTGGTTACATGAAATAGTATACTGTTTTTATGAGTGCTAGCCAATAGTGATGCAACATGATGAATTTGGGAAAATTAACAGATTCATTAAAAATAATTTGGCTTTGAAAATTAGAATACAAAAAGTTTAATTGAAATGTTTAAAATATACAAAATTCCCAAGTACTGGGGCAATATTTAACATCCATAGGCGGGTCCAGTGGGGGCCCCGGGGTGCATGTGTAAATTTCTCTTTTGTTCCGACCTTGGAAAGTTCCGGGGGGGAAAAATTAGTTACTTTGTTTTTCCTCTTTGGTTTTTAAAAATTTTTACCGGAACAAAGTGACTAGTTGAAAAAATTTTCCCAAAAGAACATATAACTAGTTTGAAAGTTCTTTTTTGCCAAATTAGTCAAAACCAGAACTAAAAAAACTAGCACAAAAGTTCCAACGGAACTTATCCCAACCCGTCACAAAATTCCCTTTGGAGAAAATTTATGCAAAGTAAAAGCGCAACATATTTAAAATTGAGAATGGAAATTTGGGGGAAAGTGTCAAAGAGGGCAAAATCCAACCAAATAAAAAAAAACAGCAGAGGGGCACCAAAAGGTCTTCAATTTTTAGCGAGAAATTCCCGCACCTGGAGGCCCTCCTTCAGCTGGCCCCCCCAAACAAATATATACTAGTCCAGTGATAATGGAAAGCCCTACCCCTTACCAAAAAGTGCTAACATGTTGACTTTAAATTGCACATAAGATGCTTCCCGTTAGAAACTAACATGAT
>CM034352.1:67307587-67393180 GCA_019925275.1 Mytilus edulis
CACAAGAGACCAAAATGACACAGACATTCACAACTATAGGTCATCGTACCGCCTTCAACAATGAGCAAAGCCCATACCGCATAGTCAGCCCCGATATGACAATGTAAACCAATTCAAACGAGAAAACTAACGGCCTTATTAATATAAAAAAAATGAACGAAAAACAAATATGTAACGTCAAGTTACAGGTATCAACAGATTGTAGACCCATGAATGTGTATATGTATTTAACATACTAGTAATATGTAGTTTGATTTTAATTTATTGATAACAAAGTCAATATTTATACCAATAAAAACAATATTCAATGATCTTATTATAGTGTTGAATTGGTAACCTTTTAGAATAAGTTTATTTAAAGGAGCGACAAGTTTACATGGATCATTTCTAAACAACTTGGTCGCACATGTCAATGAACATCCTATTGCACTCGGTATGAAAAAAAGGTTTCCACCATAAGATAATGTTGGTGTACACAAGATACATTTTAATTAATCAAAAGACGATAACCATGAAACAAGTGGAAATGGTTGTAACTGTCCCAAATCACACATTCATTGGGAACACATAAAGATAAATGACAATCATGAATAAGCTCTCTTGTACCTCAAGGGTTTAAAATACGAGTATACTAGGAGGGGGGAAACAACTGACATGTACTTTTATTGCTTTTTTCTTCTGTGTATTAACAACTCAAAATGTAATCTTCGAGTTATCATACAAGAAGGATATATATTGCTTTAGGAATTATAAAAAAAAAAGCCAGGCTTTAGAAACCAAAAGTATAATCAATACTTTCTCCAGAGCCCTAATAGAAAGAATAGATAAATCCTTTTGACTTTTGTGACATCTTTCTTAAAATAATATGCTAGAGTTTCACTGACCCGGGCAAACTCATCAGGTGTACAGGCACATGATAATAAAATTGACTCCAAAATCTATACGTCTCTTTCCTTCTCTTTGTCTCCTATTTGTACAAGTTTCATACCAAGGCAATCAAACAAACCTTACTCGAGTAACCATCATGAAGCTATTTTATTTCAATTTGTTGTTGTTTTTAACAGTGATCATAAACTCTGACCTGTCGATTCCAACATCAACAGGCGTCTTTCGCTTCCCTATATCTTCGTTTGTATGAGTCTAAGCTTCTTTCCCTTATTTTTATTTAAGTTTTTATTTTACCAGCTCTTTTTAACGTTTATATCAGGGTTTGGTTTTTGAAATATTTTGGCCTCGAACATTACTTAAACTGTCTGAATGTGCATTTGGTACAATTGTTACCCTTAATGTTATTTGAACTTAAGTTAACATCTGGAAACCGTATTAATAAATATAGAAACAGAGACCTATTGAATCTTCAAGCAATATTCACTTTCCATTCCCCGCATCTGTGCAAGTCTAATTCCAACCAAGCAATGGAAATTCAAGAGCCACTTGTTTCAGCACACATGATGCACAGACGGCCAGATGGACAAAGTGATGATTATATTGCTTTGATTTCCGTTTGGTTGGAGCAAAACAGTTGCTTCAAAAACATGAACCTGAACTGATATATTTAAGTTTGATTCATATCTTTTTGAAACTATTACAAGGTGCAGGTGTTCAGAAAATCTATTTTTGTTTTTGTTTTGTCCAAGTTTTAGATACAGCAATTTTTTGTTGTCAAATGTACTTTGTTGCAGTATACCATATTTAATTAGTCTTTTGTTTGTTTTGTACAGACTGTTTGATTTCTATTTTCTAACTGGTACATCATTTGGTCTCTGGTGGATAGTAATTGTCACAACTCGGCCGATTCCGTACCTCATCTAACATATAAGGAGAGAAGCGGAGTCACCAGAGGATTGCCAACTGTGGTGTATAGTAGTCTCCTTGGCAACCATACACACCAAGTGCATCTCAGTATTATATTGGCAATTCTTTGCCATGCAGTCCCCTTATAAAAGTATTTGATGCTTTACTTATACTAAAAATAGTTTTGAGAGATACCATTTTGTTTTCTTTGTCACAAGTAGCATTTTTATATAAGTTTTGGATTTTACATATTTTGTCCACGAGCATCACTGAAGAGACATGTATTGTCGAAATGCACATCTGGTGCAGAAAAATTAGTACCGTTAATGTTATTACTTATATGACAATAAAGTTAATATATATTAATATCTTTGTTGAACAAAGAAAACTTATGTCCTTTAATGCAAGTAACAAGTAAAGAAAAGCCCCAGTGAAACCTTCAGATGAAAAACAGCAATAAAATCACTATGCCTGTGTTTCAGGTTTTCATGTATATGTGGGGTTTTATGTCATTATTATACACTATATCACATATTTGGGATAACCTAGTATGTTAAGCATCATTAGTTGAGCAAGAACTGCTAACTCTTTAGTAACACATCTGTTCACCCCTGGTTTTTGGTGTATTAAATTAGCTCTTTCAAGTTTTTCTATGTAATGTTGTTTGTCTTTTAGTCATGGTGTTGTATAGTTTTTTTCTCCTATTCCGTTTTTTTTTTATATTAATCCTTTTTTTTTCTCTCTCTATCCCTCTAGATTATTGTTCAAATTTAAGACCAGCTTGCAAGCCTGAGGTCTGGTTATTAGCTTGTTATATATTATTGACATGCTGAAATGTCTTTAAAATAGCTTCACCATGAGCTATATTCCGACATGTTGACCACGGACGGACAACGCAAAAAGGTATACCATAATATGTCACAAACCGGGCGTATAAAAACGTTCTTCAACCTTAAAAGATTTTTAATGGATACTTGCTCTGCTTCTATTTTCACAAAAAATCTATGATTAAAATTGATCGCAAGTCTATAGTAAAATGTTCATGACTCCTGAGTATTTTAAACTTGTATGATATTTTTGTGAAAAGAGCCACTGGGTGAAAAATTTGTTGTCTCTTTGAGGACTACTCCACATATCCTTTTGATCATAGTAAAGAAAACATAATGTTTAGTACAATTTTATTAGGCACAAAGGATGAAAATTTTACAGAAATCATACAGGACAGATTTATGAGCAACTAAAGAATACTACATGAACATGTTTATATTACTGACAATTCAGATTTTTAAACAATACACAAAAAAAAATAAAAAATTTTAATTTATTTTTTTAAAATATTTTTAATGCTTACTTTAGTGAATGATATCAGTATTCTAAAAATTACCTCGAGAGTATATTGAGAATTCTTAGAAAACAACATAATGCCGGTTGAAAGTATGATTGTTTTATCTTAAACTGCTTAAATTATCAAGATATTGGATTAAATTACAGAATATTCATAAGAATATATATTTAATCTACATCTTTTGCATATTCATGTTATCAAAAATTGTGGTCAAAGTTGAAATCATGTTAATACTGATCTTTTCAAATCACAATAAAATAAACTCAAATTAATAACTTTTAAAACACAAAAGATGGAAAAAGTATCTAAATGCAACTAAGCAGGGGAGATAACAATTAGTGAAAAGATACAATAAACAGGAGAGATAACATTACAGCAAATAATTTCTCAAATAGGTATTTTCATACTTAGACATTTTTCTAATCATACTGATAGAGAGAGCATTTCACACAATAGAATATCTTTAGATTATATTTCTACAGTTGTGCCCCATACATATTATAATCAAGACATAATTGGCTCTTGAAGTGAGTGTTAAATATATGTATTGTTGGTGTGTTCAATATAGGTATTTTAGATGTTGTTAATTAAATATACTTATTGTAGATGTGTTTAATACATATATTGTAGATGTGTAAAATATGTATTGCAGATGTGTAAAATATATCAAAAAGCTTTGAAATAACTTTATGATAATTTCTCTTACATATGTAAATCAGTTATGAAAACAGGCAATATAACTTACTGAGTTATTTCCCCTGATAAGATTATTCATTAGCCAATCAAGTACAAGCCTTTACATATGCATGTAGGATAGTGCCTTGTTCATTAAAAATGTATAAAATTATAATATGAATACTAAAGTAAATGATTAAAGTAAATCTATATTAAAATACATAATACACAAATACTGGTCATGTAAAAGATGGACATGGAATTCAAATGGTGCAGAAAATAATTTTTCATGTGAGACCAAAGGATTTGAAAGAACGTACAAAATGTGTTTGAGCAATTGGTCACTTCAGAATCTAATGCCATGCAGGTGAAAAGAACACCAAAATGTTTTGATTGGTTTAGGAATGATCTAATGTAACATCATTGGTCAAAAATCCATTGTTCGTACACCAAAATTTCAAGAATAATCATTTTACCCATAGAAATTTAGTTTTTGAAATGGCAAATTGAAACCAGCATAGCTAGAACCACAAAAATCTGCCAAATTTAACAATTCCTTAAAGGAGCTTTATAAAATTACATAATCTATAAACTGAATATTCCCTATCAAAATTATACATTTCTTTATGTTCACTCATAAATTTGTTTTTAGCCCAATGAAACACTTTTGGATATCAATTTTTTTGATAAAGCAATTTTATGTACCAATTGAAACAAGAAACACATTCTTAATTGGAATTTTTAATCATGAACGTGTTTGCTTAAATGTTTGGATCTTTACAAAGTTTACATCATCAGTGCTTTATAAGCAAAATCAAGTTTAACAATTCAACAATTTATAACTTTTTTTCACTCCGTGTTCCAATTTTTTTTTTATCTTGACCAAAAAAATAAGATTAATTGTTGGTTGCTAATTGTCCACAGGCAAATATTTCATGCATGTTCAGGACAAACAAAAACAGTGTTGAGATCTTCTTTAATGCCGGGTTCACATATTGCCGATTATTACTCGCGTTTGAGATCAGACAGCGATAAGACACGAAAAGTGAAAAAGTCGGATTACCATCCTCAATTATCTGGAATGTCCTATCATTGTCTGAACGCAGTCGTTTTAGTTCGTAACAGATTCCTATGGGTCGGGAATGGTCCGGATAGTTCGGCGAAGCACCCCGACAGTTAGATCTGTCCCGTAACATTCGGGAAAAGTCAGTCGATTTTGTCCCGTCGGATTACAAGTGTGACTATGTCGTGACAGATTTTGATGTATCGGATCAAAATCCTAACAATGTTCTGTGTATTCTGGACAGTGTCCTGTGGAACGGGAATGATCTGGAGAAATTTTTCATTGCTGATTTTCTGTCGATTGAGTCCAGATTGCATCCAGATCTTGCCAATTGCATCCGTCTTTGACGAAACCCTTCTGGAACAGTCCCGTTATTAATACGAAATTCGTCAATAATACCCACATCAGAGTGCAGACAAATACCGAATACAATACGACTGAGACCCAATAAAGCCGTTTGCAATACGATAGAGCGGACCGTGATAGGATTATGTTCAGACAGTACTTGATCATCCTGAGCATTCCGACAGTTTTTGAACGGATAACTTCAGTCAGCGTCGGTTCACTGTCTGGTCACTGTCTGATCTTTGTTGGATTATATTCAGTGGAATCGGGACGCAGTCGTGACACACACGGTGGAATTTTACCAGGCGAAAGATACAAATCAGATTAGAAGCGGATCGAGAACGGGATTATCGGGATAAATTTGCTTGGAAAAGGTTGAATATCAACGCTTCCTGAACAATATCTGATTGTTGTCATGATTATTTTTTTTTTAACAAGTTTTAAATTAAAGTTTGAATTTTCATCAACGATTCACAGGATCTTGATCAGATTTTTGACAAATTTTAATCGTGAATGGTCCTGTCAAGGACGGCAGTAAAAAATCGTGAATGTGTGATCCCAGCTTAATTGATTTGAATACAAATGTACAGTTTCCTCTGTGATGTTAACACATTTTTTAAGTATGCAAACAATATCTTACAATGTGTAGCACATAAACAAATATAGATCAAACACACTTATTTTTATTGTTATTAAAACATTGATACCTCCTATAAAAATAATGTAGGCACTTTACAAGACATTAACAGAGAAAGGTATTCAAAGCCAACAACAACAAGATGCATCCTTCCAAGTACACTATAAAGTGCAAATGCTAAGGAACTAAATATAATTTGAAATACTTGTAACAATTTTGACTCGCTGTTGAGATTGAAAATAGGACTTTTACAGGATGATTTTGGACCTGATTAAAAAATCCATTTTTAACCCCTGCATTCCAAAAGCACATGTTACAGAGAGAATATAAAGAATTAGTTGGTTAAGTGATTTTTCTATTAAAAAGAATAAGTTAACATGTAAATTGTGCATCATTCTAAAGCTAAACCAATTTTTTGTGGCCTTGTGAAATGATCTATCTAGTGTTTATATAACTAAATAAAATAAAGTAAGTTGTGTAAATAAACTTCATAAATAGATAGATGTGAACATAAAATTGGTCAAACAAAAATTAAAATAACATATCAATAAATACACAAATTTTTGAGACAGCATCAATTTAATCTTATTTCTTTGGATATTATGGGGTGAGGGTGGGGATGGGATTAAAAAAAAAGTTCCCTTCATACAATTTTAAAATCAAGGAGATGCCTTACTACTACTGATGTCGGATTTATATTTTTAAAACAATATTTGCAATTGATTTGGAAATAATTCAATAAATTTATTCACATTAACATACATTTACTTCTACATTAATTCATAAAATAATCTCACAAAACATAAAGTGCAATGGCCCTTTAGGGTCTGATTAAATTTATTTTTCAGTCTCAACCCATCTGCTCTATCAAATTTTATTATGATTTTGTCATTTTAAGAAATTGTATGGTCTTTTAAATTTGAAAAAAATATCCATGTTTTAAAAAGAAATGTGACATTTCCTATCAAATGTTTCAATCTGCACCAATATATCAATCAACTAAATACAAATGACAATATAAGAGTTTTAAAATGACCTTATTTAATTCATTCTTGGTTCCTAATTAAAATTGTGATTTGAACAGATATACATGAGTTTATCATACACATAAACAAATAAATGAATGTGAAAACTGAAGTTAACACATTGGTATAAATTATCTCAGATCTATGTTTAACCGGATAACAGCTTTATAATAACCTTCAACAGTTAAGAATGTCTAAATGAAAAAAAACAAAAACTTTTAAAGTTTCATTTTGTTTTTTTGCAAGTCATATATCACAAATATTTTTATTTATCACTTTTTGAAAGTTTTGCTTTTTTTAAATCTCTATGAGAAAATTATATTTTTTTTTAAATATTTTTAAACATGTTAAAAGTTTAAAGTACAGGAACACAGCAAATTAAAATTATTACTAGTCATCATTGTATCATTCATGAAAAGAGTGAGTATTTTATTTTCCCATATCTACACTAAAGTCCAAGGTCAAATCAGTTTTTACAATGTTATATTACTAGGTCAAACTGATTAGAAAAAGTACATACATGTGTCTACACTGAAGTCCAATGTCAAATCAGTTTTTACTATAGTTGTTGTATTACTAGGTGAAACTGATTATAAAAAGTACATACATGTATCAAAGTATCAACAATGACCTAATATCAAATTTGCAAACAATAAATACTAGAAGAATCCCTTTTGTAAGAAAAAATCAGAATAATTGTGGGTAATTATTAACAGGTGCAAACTTTTGTACACAATTATAAATTAGTTTTTGCACTTATATATATATATCCTCACTTCCAATTTGAAAACTCTACTGCAAATAAATACATGTACATCAAAATTATATAATATGTTAAGTATAAAATACATCTTCCAAATATAAAACTTTTATGTTTCACAAGTACATTTAACTTCGATTTACACTTAAAGCATAGATAGCATTACCAGACTTACATACATGTACATGTCATGCATGTATCCATAATAAAAATGTTACCAGACTTACATACATGTACATGTCATGCATGTATCCATAATAAAAATGTTACCAGACTTACATACATGTACATGTATCCATTATAAAAACGTTACAAGACTAACATACACGTGCACGTATCCATTATAAAAACTATAAGATGTACAAAATAACAAACTTCTTCATAACAAGAGAGCTAAATAACAATGAAATAAACAATTGGCAGGATTCACAACACAACATACATTGAATACGATCATTCTCATTTGTTCTGGTCAATTACTCTTAATAGAGGGTCTAGTAAGGGGTTCTTTATTTTTTTTATTTTTTTTTTATAGATGATTTTTCTCTTTTCTTTATATTTTTGCCCATTATTTTCCATTCTTTACATTTGGCCCATTTTTCTCCATTTTCCATATATTAGCATCACATTTTTACCTTATTTTTCTCTATTCTTTACTTTTTAGGGCTCTTATTTTCAATTCTGTAAACCCCAACCAGACCCTCTTAATTTGTATTGCCCGACAGAAGTAACACATTTAAAACAGTAGAAGTTTCATGCAAGAAGATAAATAAAAAAGCCGATTTTGTTCAAGCATTCATAATGTATTAATTTAGTATTAAATGTCTTGATGAATGTCTTCAAATAGAAAGAGGTCTTTGAAAATAAGTTATAAATCCCTGAAGAGGCATCAAAAAGATCTGATCTTTTTAACTTTGATATAACATCTTGTGACTTATAGTTACAATATATACAAAAATATTCATTTACTGTTTAAAAAAAAACCCAGCTAGTTTTACTTACTCTTGATAAGTTTATTTTAAGTAAAGAAAAAGGTAAAAAGAAATATTTTACATGTTTTTGAACCCAAATTGCAATAAAGGCCTTAAGTTAATTTGTTTTACTCATATCGATTCTGCCTTGAATTTGATCTTCCAGTAACATGTTGTAATAATGCCCAATGTTTGCGATATAAGACTACACACTCTGTAAAGAAAACTCCCTGTTTCAACACATCAATTTAATAGTATCAAAATATTTTGCACAATTCCCGTTGTCACATCAGGTGCAAAGAAAAATCTTCTAGAACAGGAAATTTTCTCAACATAAAGTTTTTCTTCTAAACATTCTGTGCTTTTATCCAATTTCATTCTAAGTTATCTTTTCCTCAATGGGTTTTGGATGCCCATTTGAAATCATCTGCTCTAGGCTTGTTTCCTGTTGCGCTCTCTATTAAGCTTTCTAGTGTAGTCCAGAACCTGATTTTCTCTAGTGGATAATTAAGCCATCCTGTCGTTATACAGAAATATGTCTCGTGAGGAGAAACATGGTGGATCCGATGATGCTTTTTGGGTAAGATAATATGATAGTCTTGCAACATAGTAATCCACTTTGGAAGTCCAAAGTAAGTATGAGACCATTTGTGAAACTGAAAAAAGAAAAGAAAATATAAAGGAAAATGGAAATTTAATTTTCCCTTCAATTTTTTTTATCATGTCATGGTTATCAATGAATAAAACTTATAAAGAAGATGCTATACTAGCAAACAACCTGGTATTTCTGTTTATTTTAGTCTTTGTTGCAGATCATACATAACTAATAGAATATAGAACTGTTCCTGCAATATATCCCTTATTTTTTTCGATGAAACTTAAGTTATTAATTTTCATTCTAAATGAAGTTTAAGTGTATGCTGCATTTAGTCAGAACAATACTTTAAAAGGAATGTAATTTATAAAACCCCTCTTTCTTTACATGTCAGATAAGCTACAATTTAAAGGAGTATCATTCTAGGTTTCAGGGTTTGCCTATACAACACATTAGTATTAACAAGAGCTCATCACAGTTCAGGTTCAAATTTTTTTCTGTCATTTTACGATGTCCAATTGATGTAACGTATATGCATTATGCCATATATGTGATAAAATATGAACAATTTGGAAAAACGAATGTCATGAAACAGTACCTACCAACTATTCAAAATCTTCATTTGGGATTTTCAGCACATGAAGACCTCATGAATCTCTTCTACATGTTATATATTTTATAAAAGTGTTTTAACTTTTTTAAATTACATAAACTGTTGTTTTGAATATTAGTAAGTACAAGTACACACCCATGATATCGCGGGCCCGTGACTGAATTAAAATATATAACTATGCCTAAGCCTTATTTGAGTAATTGGTATTGTCATCTGATAAGGTCATGTCGATTATAAGATACACAGTTTTCTCTGCTTTCAAATCTTTCTGTTTGAACCCGTCGACCAGGAACTTATCAATTATTGGAAATATTAATTATTTGGAAAACAAAAGGTCCAGGCTATCCAGGAATGGGGTATTTTTTAATCAACAGCATTGTCCTATATTAGTTATCTTAGAAAGTCTTGCTGATTGCTGAATAAAGCTACAATAGGCAACAATTTGACAATGATTGAATTTAGTAGTGTCAGCCCTTTGATTATGACCCGTGTATACAGCAAAATCCTAAATACACCGTTTGGTCGTGCGCCTGTCAAATGCGGAACGTACAGATAAGGTAATAGCTAACAGGTGAATATACTATTGGTATCGGTATCGGATTAGACCCGGAACTTGTAAATTATTGGCAATATTAATTATGTGGAAAACAAAAGGGTCTGGAGTGGTGTAATTTTTAATCTACACCATTGTCCTATATTAGTTATATATAGAGTTAAATTCTTTGATTTGTCGTTTTTACCCGATGACGGCTGACAAATTGGACCTCGTAATTTTAGTATTATAGATATAAATGCCATTATAACTTGTTTTAATGTATGTTTCGAGGTACATGTACTGTTATCAGTTTATAAAATGGAGGATTTCAAGATTCTGATCAATACCTCTAAGTAATAAGATATCTGGAAAGCTAGCAGTTCTGATGAAATATACTACAGGAACTGAGAATTGGCAAATTAAGTTCCCAAGATGCAATGTTAAAATACAGAGAAAATTAACCACTAAATTAATAAAGATATTTTTTTACAGTATTAAAATATTTCAGAGTGCATAAAATATTTTAGAGTGCATATTTAATTTATCACTTATATTAGCATTACTGTTATAACAAGCATCTAAGTTTTTTCATAATGCTTAAATATTCAAGCAAACGTTTTGACCATAAGAAATGTGCATATAATTTTGTTTAAGCATTGTTTATGCCTACCTGATTAGTCAAACTAACAAATACTGCAATAAAAAATACATAACATTCCCAATTGTAAGTGGCTGCTATCTGTTCAGGTGACAGTGTCCAAAACTTGTATGTCATTTGA
The DNA here is from genome assembly GCA_019925275.1 of Mytilus edulis. Lineage (NCBI taxonomy): Eukaryota > Metazoa > Mollusca > Bivalvia > Mytilida > Mytilidae > Mytilus > Mytilus edulis. The sequence continues at coordinate 67,318,725 of CM034352.1, forward strand.
GCTAAAAATGGGACTATAACAGCAAAATTATCACCATTGGTCTCTATAAAATCATGTCTAGTGATAGAGGTTGGGTCTATATGGTGTTCTCTGAATGGTCGTATAAAACCCTAAAAATACAGATAAAGTTACAAATGTATATTGTATCAATGAAAAATCAGTTACAATATAATAATTACAATCATTTATTTTCCCATCCTCTACTATTTTAGTCCTGGCTATAACAATAATAAGATTTAATTTTCAAATTCCTAATCTTTTTTGTCAATCCTTAAATCAACTATGTAATTTTATCAGATTTTTTTTAAAATGCATTTTGTTCTGTTAGCAATTGCCACCATCTTGGTTGAACAGCTGAGTATTGTAAGGTATTCTGAAAATGAACTTTTGTCTTTTGTAGACAAATGTGCATCTGATGAGTTTATATAGGACCATTTCGAAATCTCATTTGTTTAACCAAGGAGGTTATATGAGAAGGAGAGTGAACACTCTGCTTGATACAAAATTAGCATCCCCAGGATAGCAGTTCGATCAGAGAAAAATGATAAAATTATGAAGACACCGACATGTTTATCACCCACTTGACATGGCCCTCTGATGTACCGGGCTGTTACCGCGAGCAGTTCGGACTATTAGATAAATTGCATATGTCACGTGATTGTTATCAGTGACAAGCAGGGTTTCCGCTGGCGGTCGCCATTTTCGCAATTTGCGAAAAAATAATAATTGTGGCGATTAAAATTCGTCATTGGCGAAAGAATTTGGCGACAGAAATATATATAACGATTTATTTTCCTCCATCTTGTTTATTTACTTTTTTCGAGTTTCTTGGACTTTACCCGATCAGACAATACTCGGAATTCACCTTGACCTCATTAAGATTTGGACAGAAAATCAATAATCAGCTGATTGCATTTTATACCTATCGACAACAAAGGACCAATTAATAAAGGTGTTGATTGAATTGTTTGACAAAATGATATGGTTAATTAGCTTCCGCTAAATGTCATATACATAATTTATTTACCACTTTGCGACGCACGTGTTTGAAGCAAACTTTTGACGTCTCCTCTCCTTTTAAAGATAGTTTAGCAAAGAAAGCTGTTGTGACGAAAAATGTTCAAAAGCAAGAAAAATCTCTGATTTAGAATTTAAATTATCCTTTGACTTTAATATAGGTTATTGATTAGGGAGAAAAAAAGGTAAATTTTAAACGAAAAATATATTTATGTTGGCGAAAAAAATAATAAAGTGGCGAAAAATATATTGTTTTGGCGAAAGAGGTGGCGAAAAAAATAATTGACCCAGGGGAAACCCTGGTGACAAGGGTCATTAAAGTTCAGGTGTATTTTTGGTAACAATGCAGTGTATAGGTGTTTATGATATGGAAAAAGATTTGACTCGCAATTTCAAAATCAATCGTCTGTCTATGGTGAAAAAAGATAAAGAAATGACAAAGTTATGAGGGTTTAAAGGAAAGTTAGTGTGCGATTTTTATTCAACACTACATTGCTTTAAACAAAGATTTTCGCTTCACCTTTCAATTTCTGTTTATGAGAATTGGCAGGTAATAATCATAGAAAATATACGAATATGCAAAGTACTTTAGTTACGGTGACCGGTAACAACCGGAAGGAATATTTGCAATTTAAACATAGAGAAATTTATCAGGAACAACGTAAAAGTGAGTTTCTGTTGATATAAACATTGACGGCAATAAGACGGATATTCGTTTCATTTCTATTGTTAATAAGTTTACTTTTAACGTAAAATTTAATTTTTTAATTTATACTTAATAAAAAATATCACAAAATATCTTTTTAACATGTCAATAATTGTATATCCGGTCAGTTTATGACACCTCGGGTGTTTCCGTTCTTACTCAGGTATGTCATTAGGACAAAATCTCCCTCTGTGGCAGATTGATCTCAACTAATTAATAGACATTTACAGAAAAGTCGGTAACATTTTATGTGTAATTATCGTCTTTCGTCCTCTCTCCTCATATAACCTCCTTGGTTAAACATACATAACGTTTGATTTATTGACAATTATATATATATATATATATAAACGCCTAAAAAGTGTACATAACAACACCAATGATATTGAAAAAGGAACTATAAATGTAATTATTTATAAATATTTCGGATAACAGATATCCTTCGTCAGTCAGATTCTGATGTTAAATGAATCATCTTTAAGTCTTCTTAGATTAAACTTTTACTAAATCTTGAAATTTATACAATAAAAAAGGCAAACCGAACATCAGTTAAGACGCTTGCACCATTCTAAAAATTTGTTGAATATGACATAGGTTATATGACTAATTACATCAGAGAGTTCACATATATGCTTTAAATAAAAATAATAATGTGCGATGTGAACTAGCACAATTTTAAAGCTTTGAACTCTCTGATGTAATTAGTCATATAACCTATGTCATATTCAACAAATTTTTAGAATGGTGCAAGCGTCTTAACTGATGTTCGGTTTGCCTTTTTTATTGTATAAATTTCAAGATTTAGTAAAAGTTTAATCTAAGAAGACTTAAAGATGATTCATTTAACATCAGAATCTGACTGACGAAGGATATCTGTTATCCGAAATATTTATAAATAATTACATTTATAGTTCCTTTTTCAATATCATTGGTGTTGTTATGTACACTTTTTAGGCGTTTATATAATTTATTTTATTGTGTACATGTATCGTTACTTGTAACGATCCAGCTCCCACGTGGGGAAAATCGTTGACTATTATTCAGACGTTTGATATATATATATATATATACAAGGATCCGGAAATTTGTTCACCTAATTTCGGTCATTTTGGGATAACTTAAAAGTTGGTGCCCTTTTTCAAACAAAGATACAGTCATACTCGTAGCATCAACGAACTTGTTTAACTGTTGCATCGCATTTACTTCAGGAATTTCCCTACCATTTTCCTTAAAATCGATCTTGAGCAATAAAAGGAAGGCAACAGTTTAAAAATGAAATGATTTTAATGACTCAAAGCGATAAGTTTCTCAAACTTCGCTTACGTTTTTTTCGATTTTGAAGACAAAATTATAACCGGATGTTTTACGACAATAGTAAAACGACCAATTCCGGACTCATTTCCGGGATTAGTTTTGTTTATCAAATTCACAGGAAATCGTCGGCTTTTCAACTGTTTTACCTTTAATAGTGTTTGAATATTAATTATAATAGTTGGACTTGTTTAATTTAGCATGAAATCATGTTGAATTTACGATTTAGTGTCTAATTTGAGGAAGAGAATTTCAAGCATGCGTATTAGTCACACAAGCACGTGTGTTTGTAGTGAAACAATATTTTGTTCTACGTAAATTAATTTAATTTTAATTTGATTTTAAATCAGAATTGACAATTGTCTAAGCTGAGAAAAGTAATTAAATAATGCAGATAGTTGTTATGAACTTTTAATTTCTTTAAAATATTAGTTCTGAGCTCGTGATCAATAAAAAAAATTAATTAAAAACACAGGTAAAGAGATTATCGATCATTAGCCAATATTTCCCCGAGGCATTACTATAGTTATTAGGAGGGCCCTCTTAGGATTATAACACTTAACTGGAGTGGCAGTTTTATTACAGGAAAAGGATAACAAACAAAAAATAAGTTCATAATGGCGATTTAGACAATGTTAGAAACTGGATCTCAACAAAATGACATTAAATGTCCGAAATTAATTCTGTAAAAAAATAAAATTTGTCCTAAATCCCAATTACTCATTTAGGACAAAATACTCTCAGTTTAGGTCAAGACTGGCATATATGACCGTTTCCGGACCCTTGTATATAATATATATATGCATTTAAATCTTAAATTGCCAAGTGATTGTAATAGCTCACAGGGACCAAATAATCTATGTGAGCATAAAAAAGAACCATGTACTTAAAATTAATTATCGTATGGTGATTGTGTTTTGTTTTAACAATATTTATATTGATAAATTTTAAATTTGTAGCAGGACTTGACCATAAATATACAAAATCTATCACATGAGAAGTGTACTTTGAAGAAAAAAACCATAACATGACCTCCCATAAAGGCATTAATAACTCTGTGATTAATTAATTATTACCTTTCCCAAGATAGGCAATTCCACTGATCCCCAAGTGTCAGCTCCCCAGTGGACCAGTCCACTAAAGAAATCTGCAGTCAGTATACCTAAAACTGAACAGAAACATTTTATTAACAAACGATGTTCATAACATGTATATCATAAACACAAAAATTCAACTTTGAAAGGCACAACAACATTAAAATCTACAGATGTGAACAATTTACATATTATATTCTTATGATTGGCAACACTTGTGGGTCCATTATGTGAGTAATCCATTAAATACTGTAATATATATCAATCAATAGTGGTAAATTATCCGCACATATGACTTTTTGCTACCCTTATTCCTTCTGGCATGTGGTCAAGAATTATAGATGTTCAGTATTGACCAATAATACAGCAAGCCAGCATACATTTAACCATTAAAAGCAATCTACAGGTCTGAATCATATATACAGCCAATCACAATGATCAGGTAAACAGGCTTTATAGCTTGCTCAGTTGCTGTTCGGTGTGAGCGAAAGCTCTGTGTTAAAGGCCATACCTTGATCTATAATGGTATACTTTTATAAATTGTTACTTGGATGGAGAGTTGTCTCATTGGCACTCATACTACATCTTCCTATATCTATTTATGAACAACTCAAATCTTTTGGAAATTTCATAAATGCATGAAGTATGACCTTATTTCTAATATAAACACCAAATTATCGACTGGACAAATAAGGTTGCTGTGACAGTGAAAACCAATTGACATGTTTATTTTATGTTTAAGTATAAAGCTTATGATTTGATTTTTCTTTATCATGTAGCATTTTAATTTGTGTGAATGTACAGATCATTTGAGCTATTGGTAGCTACAAATGTATTTGTTTGTGACAATCAACTTTTCTTCAATTCTGAGACTTCAATTTTGTTAATAATGACAATCTACATATATGTCATTATGAATTTCCAAAATGATTTTAGCATATGTGTTGCTTATAAATAGTTGATTTTTTTGGTAAGAAACCGTAGGAAAACTTTATTTCAATTCTTCATTGGATCTGATCCAATTATGATGTCAATAATTTTTGTGATACTTGATGCAGTAGTAGAATCTGTATAAAATTTTATCATGTTTATATATGTATTCAAATTTCAAGCATTAACCAGCATACTTACTAGCTGAAACAAGTATAAAGTACCAATTTTCTGGTTGGAAATATCTAGCTAGGTTTGTGAAATTCCATATAATAAGTCCTATTGCAGTAAAAAGGCATATGGTCTCTTGTAATCTTTTCCCTGCAAATATACATTTTTAAATTGATTAAATAAGTAAGCCTTAAATAAATTGTATTTGTATGTTGGTATGGTTATAAAACAACAATGTTTACAAATGTATAGACTGAAATTTAAAATCTGCAGAATATAAAGAAATAACATATGTATAAAGATTTTTCGCTTGGTGAAATTCTGGTCCCAGTTACCAATATTACTGACTTTATTTCCAACATTTGGTGAGTGTCATGACAAATACCAAACAGTTTAAATGGGGATTTACAATTGCCATGAGGAACAGGTAAATGGAGTGCCTAGAAGGAAGGAACAAACTCAGTCTGCAGCCCAAACATTTTTTTTAATTTACAACAGCTTGTGACAATGGATACAACAAACAACTTTTTGCAAATTTGTGCATATGATTACCACAAAGATTCACAAAATAAATATAAATATATAGATTTAATACTTTTCAGTGGTGGATCCAGAACTTTTTGTAAGGTCACTAAGGTGGGGGGGGGGGGGGGGGGGGGGGGTTGACTGACCTAAGGGGGCCCGGCTCCAGTCAAGCTTCATTGATTCACTATATAATCAACAAAAATTTTCCATGGATCCGCCTATGCCTTTTCACAAGTAACAACAGCCTCATGAAATTTTTATATATTGTGTAATCATCAGAGATGTTGGAATCCAGTGTGTCAAGTTACTAGTGACACAATAGAAACTTTTTATCATATATCCTGGGTCTACTATGATCTTGGAACAACATAGATATATTATTCCTAAGTATGCTGAATGTTTGCAGTGCAGCAAAGGTCGTAAAATCAACAAGCATCCTGAATACCGTACGTGAGGAGTTGCATAAGCATAGATTTAACAGCTAAATCTGGTGATATACTTTACCCATTGTATATTGACCAGCCAATTCCTTGGCACCAGCATGCTGAGGTCCCCATCTGGGTTTTTCTGTGACAACGGATTCATTGGAGTTGGGGTCATCCTCCAACATAGATTTCATCAAAATCTCGTCTTCCTTTTTGACGACCATGTTGTTGCTCTGTTGATCGTTACCTTTGACCTCATCGTATGACAGCACTATTCTGCAGTAAATATTTTTGATAATTTGTTTTTTCTAATTATTCTTATGTCTTTAATATTAATCATTATTAATTATTATCAAATATCAATCAGGAGATACATGGTTTATTATACAAAATAACAATAAAACGTAAAAAATTTATAAACAGGTAAAGTGTTCATTTCATGATTGTTGTACAACTTGTACCAGTTCTACCAGACAGCATTGTTAATGCTAAACAGTTGTTAATGAAGCATGATCTGGGTATTTGATGAAGATATTATGCTATAAGCTCATTCTCAATATCAGTCTGCGATAAAATAATCAGCTAAAAAACAGTAGACTAATTTTAACATGTTTAATGAAATCAAGGATTATACAGTTATAATTTGTATCTATAATTTATATTTATATAGTTGGTCTAAACATCAGCCCAACAATGTTAGATCTGTAAATTTGCTTTCGCAAACTCATGCTACTAAAATATCGTGACACCAAATCACCTGCACTGTATCCGATGCGCTAGACCACTCTACCACTCAACTAGTCCAAATAATTATGACGTCTGGCAAGGCTATTTTAATTTTTTTCTGGGACGCTTTCCTAATTATTTGGACTACCACTCAACCACCTGGGCTGCACAACAATAAAGCTTTTGGTGGCCGGGTGTTACCTTTCTCGTAAGTTTTAATCTAGCGTCGTAATACAGTACATGATATATAAGGCATGAAGATGGAATTGTTACAGATCAGCTGAAATATCTATTGTATATATAGCATTATAGTATATAAGTGACTAATGAAATCTGATCCAGTAAATATTAATAACCGTAGAGTAGATTGTCTTATGTATGCTGATGATGTAGTAATTTTTTCAGAAACACAGGAAGGCTTGCAAAAGAGAATTAATATGTTACATGAATATTGTTTAGAATGGTGTTTTGATGTAAATTTAAAAAAAACAAAAAGTATAATTTTTAACAAGCCAGGAAATTTTTTAAAATGCTGTTTACATTTTGGAGGTAAAGAGATTGAAAGTGCAAAATTATATAGATATCTTGGAATCACATTTACTTCTAGTGGTATATTTAAGCAGTGTAAAGATGAATTATACAACAAATCTTTAAAAGCTTGTTTTAAGCTACAGAGATGCTTGTCATCATCTAACCCTAGTATTGCCACTTTTTTACATCTTTATGATCATACAATTAAACCCATACTATTATATGGCAGTGAAATATGGGGAATGTTTAGAACGGATTCAGCTGCTTGTGAAAAAGATAATGATTATATATTAGAAAAAGTCTTTGGTCAGGATTCTTCTGAAAAAGCTCATACCAAATTTATGAAATATATTCTTGGTGTAAACAGAAAGTCAAGTAATATTGCTGTAATGTCAGAGCTTGGTAGATTTCCTATGTATTTTACTATAATTTTATCAATGTTAAAATATTGTCATAGACTGGAACATTTGAAAGAAGGATTACTATTTGATGCATTTATATGTTGTAAACAGTTACATAGCTCTTATGTAAATACATGGTATTCTAGTATAGATTATATTCAGAGAGAGATTGAATTACCAAATTTTGACCAATCAATTGGTTCTTTATGTCAGTATGTTAAAAATAAACTATGTAAAAGTTATTTCACATTTTGGAATAAACTTAAGTATCAAACAATTAACTCCCAAAAAGGGAAGCTTGGTACTTATTTTTCTATAAAAAATTGTTTTAAAAAAGAAAAATATTTAGAATTGCAGGACTTCAAAAAAAGACAGTCAATTTGTAAATTAAGAATAAGTGCTCACTCTTTAAAAATTGAGACAGACAGATATTCAAAAAAGCATATAGAAAGATCTCAGCGTCTTTGTTCAAATTGCTCACTTGGTAAAGTTGAAGATGAGCTTCATTTCTTATTAGAATGCCCTCTTTATGATATTCAAAGGGACGATTTTTTAAAAGACATTTCTAACAATTGTTGTAATTTTATAAATTTAAATAAATCTTCTAAATTTTTATGGCTCTTGACCCAAGAAAATGTTACTCTTATGGAAAAACTGGGCTGTTATATTTGTGACTGTTTTGAATTAAGGAGATCAGGTATGAACACTGACACTAAGTCAAGTAAATAATTTGAGAATAAATACATATATATACATGTATAATGTAATTTTATTATTCTTTTATTCACAATATATATACAATGCATGTGGTTTTTGGCTTGATTCTGACCAATGCTTATATTCCAAATATATATGTATATGCCTCTATTGTTGTTGTTACCAATTATGTAAATCAATTGTATCTGATTTTATGCCCTTTATGGGCCCTGTAATTTGGGAAATAAAAATATTCTATTCTATTCTATTCTATTCTATACTAATCCTTGATGACATATGTATATCTTTATATATTGTGACATATAAAATAAATTACTGTCTTTACTTGTATGCATGTTTCCTTTTAAGATTAATGATATCAAACAAAATTTTAATGATGCCATCCTTAAATTCGCAATTAAATTTTTAATCATTTTATCTCAAAACATGGTGAGTTTTCCTAAATCTGGATTGATAGATTCGTTGCATGCATACATGATCTTTCCAATTCTTCATGGAAAAAACTGATCTCATAATGCAAATATCTTAGCATGGTAATGTCCTTTGACATGTTTCCACACAAATAACCCCAGGTCTTAACGATGTTGCAGTTCATAATACCAAAATCGGAATCTTGTGTATTGATCAACAAGATTGGTTTAAAACAAAATCCACGCTTCTAATATAGAGGTATTTTAATTAATAAATCAAACCTCTTAAATTATTAAACAATGTGATATATAATTGTCTTTCAAAATTTGCAAATAAGAAATGTCTTGTTCATGAAAATCAAAGGTCAATTGAATATTTAGGTTTCGATTTGACGTAGTTTGAGTTATTTACCTTTGCCACCATTCAGGAGGTCATTAACTGTTGATTTTCTTATTTACATACAACAATGTAAAATCAACGGTTTCTCTATAAAAATTAAACATGTACATGTAAACTTACTTTAAGACTGGTTTTATAATCTTAATTATTTAATTAATTTCTTCGTGGGCAACAAAAACACAAATGTTCATTTTGATCTCCAACTTTGAAATTTCAAATGTGAAGCCAATCATATGCAGCCCATGTTTTATTGGAATAACAACATCTGTCTTTCTTTTTCAAAGCTTCAATGTCATATAAGAATAGTGTTATGAACTCTATACAAACAATATATAAAATAGTTATGTTTTTATTTCAGAGCTCACAGTGTTGACAATTTAAGATAAGAAGAAAATGGCAAATACAGGATATTTGTTGACATACAGCAAAATTGCTATGTATTTCAAAAGAGATATGGCTCGGCTGATGTCAACTGCACAACCATTGAAACCCCACAAGGCCAAGTCTAAAATCAACAGAGTAAGAATACAGTATGATTTTGTTCTTTGATTCACTAAGATTAGATATCAATGTCAACTATTATTTGATTGACCATCAGATTAAGAAAACACCAGTTTGAATATGAGCGTCTGGAAAGAGGTTTACAGAATACAGAATAATGAGCAAGAAATAAAGAAAATTTTGTAGTATAATTGGGTGCTAAATTATAAAGAATAGAGAATAATAGGCATTAAGGCAGATTCCAAAAAAGATTAAGTTGAAAAATTCCCAAAAATATGTTTAACAAAATCAATACCAATGAAGTTCTGTTTTGGAATACATGTTATACTTATATAAGTAAACACTTGTTGACAAAAAATAGATCTATTCACATTATATTTTTTAAATAAAGAACACCTTAAAAAAATGTTGCTATCATAACAAAATTGACAGACATTTTGATAGAACTTTCTTATGTTAGCAACACAAACAATCTTGATATTTTCAGTATTTTCAAGGTTTGGATGTATATCTTGCTTAAATATGAAAGGCAAATTGGAATAAAACAAGATCTGCACCAATAAAAAAGGAATTGTAATAACTTTAAAAAAGGATTATCTTGGAGTTGCTAACATATGATTTGACAGACATTATTGTTTCTGACAGTGGCATAGCCAGGGTTGAAATGATGTGGATGCCTTCGCCGAGCGGAGCTATGCGAATTGTTTTTGGACTATATATATATATTTTATGCAGAAAATTATATTTTTTCAGACATTGTTCCTGTAAGCACTTTTGCTCACATAGAATCCGACACTGGTTAGATTTTTGTTTAATTTCAAAATACCCACCAATTCATATAATTATATTTCAAACATAATTTTAATGTTTTCTCGAAATTCTCGAAACTGAATGTAATTCATAATTTATTTATTTGATGTAAATAAAGGCAACAGTAGTATACCGCTGTTCAAAACTCGTAAATCTATGGACAAAAAACAAAATCGGGGTAACAAACCAAAACTGAGGGAAAACGTATTAAATATAAGAGGAGAACAACGACACAACATTAAAATATAACACACAGAGAAACAGGCTAAGCATTAGACAAAATCCGATGAGAATAACAAATATAACATCAAAACCAAATACATGAATTTGGGATAGAAAAATACCGTAACACGTCTTATAGTAATGTGAATTCACACTAAAATATAAGAGAAAACAAACGACACAACGGAAACACAACGTAAAAATGTTACACACACAGAAACGAACTATGATATAACAATGGCCATTTTCCTGTCTTGGGACAGAGTATTTATAGAAAAAAATGGTGGGTTGAACCTGGTTGTGTGGCATGTCAAACCTCGCACTTCAATGGCAATGTTAAATATAACATTAAAATGACAACATAATATTACAGGACTACAATACAAATAAATAAATAAGAAACACATGAATAATAGATCATAAAAGGCATCAGGTTTAAAATTCAATAAACCAAAACGAGCCTCGTCCACACAAGATTTACCAGTGACGCCCAGATATAAAAGTTCGAAAGTCAAAAAAAGTACAAAATTGTACAGCACTGAGGATCAAAAGTTGAAAAAGGTTGTGCCAAATACGGCAAGGGTTTTCTGCTTGTGATAAGAACATCCCAAAAGTTTCCCACCAATCTTAATATTTGACGTCTCATAAATGGCCCCATCACAGCGGTACTTCTGTATAAAGGAACTGAAGTGATTCCCTTTCCTAGCATTTCGCAAAAAACGGCCCTATCACAGCGGCACTTAGGAATATAGGAACTGAAGTGACCCCATTAACGCGTCGCAGGGGACATCATCGAAACACCTGGTGTCCGTCCATCCGGTCTTGTTTGCAGTCTCATGTGTACAATTCTTGCCAAATTTTTATATCATCAGCAATGACAATTTTGAAAATAAGTCCTAAGCTTTGACCTTTTGAAACATAAATTATAACAGAAATCCCATTGCATTTTCTCTAAAGCTTTTATTTCTCCATTAAAAATAAAAGGAAAAGGAAAAACATTAATTTTTATTAGTTATTGCTCTTGTTCATTGGTTACATAAAATATGTGCAACGCAGGGGACATAGGAACTTTGTTCTTTTGCTGAAAATAAAATTAATATGTGGCCTGGACCTAGATAGAAACAGGAATTTACTGTTAAGCCTAGGAATGATCACACTATTATAGATTAGTTTTTTTTCACGTCGTCTTTCATGTCACAGGAAACGATATCAGGATATGGTGGTTTAGTTGTCAGTTATGTTGTTAATCAGTTGTAGAAGCCATCGGTCCGCTAGGCTCAATTTCAAATGAAACATGTCCGAGGATCTGTGCATCATCCTCTGCACTTGATGTAGCCGACGGCGTAGTCTTTTTACGAAAAAAATCGAGAACACTTTTCTGCGATTTATCCATCTTGTTTTATTACATGAACTAAATTATCCGTAATAAAAGACCACGCACACTTCATCGGAAATAATTGAATGTTATTCTCATATCCTAACCCTTGTTACATACGGATACCTCCGAGTTTAACTGCTGCGAACATATCTTTATTTATATTTTTTTCCTGTCAAAATGATGTGGATGCTTGAGCATCTGAGCATACATGCAAGCTACGCCACTGGCTGACATAAGAATTGACAGACATTATTGTTGCTAACATAAGAATTGACAGACATTATTGTTGCTAACATAAGAATTGACAGACATTATTGTTGCTAATATAAGAATTGATGGACTTTTTTGTTGCTAACATAAGATTTGATGGACATTATTGTTGCTAACATAAGATTTGATGGACATTATTGTTGCTAACATAAGATTTGACAGACATTATTGTTGCTAACATAAGAATTGACAGACATTATTGTTGCTAATATAAGAATTGATGGACTTTTTTGTTGCTAACATAAGATTTGATGGACATTATTGTTGCTAACATAAGATTTGACAGACTAAATAGTGTTGCTAACATAAGATATTGATGGACTTGTTGCTAACATAAGATTGTGCTAACATAAATAAATTTGACGTACAATATATATTTGAGATTTTTTACTAACATTGGAGATCTTATCCTAGTTGAAAGTCATATTAAGAACTCCTGCAAAATACCGCCACCTGACATTTAACAAGATTTCAACCCAGGACAGATAACTCTAATTTGTAGCACATCCAAATGTTGCTAACATAAGATGACAAGTTTGACAGAACTTATGTTAGCAACAGATTTGATAAAACTATTGATTAAATAAAGTAAATTGAAAGATCCAAAATGTGAATACATGTTTAATGTACATTATGAAATACAATTTTAACAGGCTTATATAAGTACCTACAATGATGTGGCAAGATTTTATGAACATGTTGCTATCATAACATTTATTGACAGACGAGCATCTAATAAGCAAGATTTTTGAAATTGAAAAAAATATATCACAGATGTTTTTAAAAAAAGAAAAGCAAAAGATTTTGAAACAGGGATGTTTGAATAATCAGACTACATTAATAAAAACCATTATACCAGTGTCAACTTAAAGCATTGTAAAACATAAACCTTGTGTCAAAAAATGGAAAGTAATTTCCGTCAGCCATATCACATTTTTAGCTCACCTGGCCCGAAGAGCCAAGTGAGCTTTTCTCATCACTTGGCGTCCAGCGTCGTCCGTCGCCGTTAACTTTTACAAAAATCTTCTCCTCTGAAACTACTGGGCCAAATTAAACCAAACTTGGCCACAATCATCATTGGGGTATGTAGTTTACAAAATGTGTCCGGTGACCCGGCCAACCAACCAAGATGGCCGCCATGGCTATAAATAAAACATAGGGGTAAAATGCAATTTTTGGCTTATAACTCAAAAACCAAAGCATTTAGAGCAAATCTGACATGGGGGATAAATTGTTAATCAGGTCAAGATCTATCTGCCCTGAAATTTTCAGATGAATCGGACAACCCGTTGTTGGGTTGCTGCCCCTGAATTGGTAATTTTAGGGAAATTTTGCTGTTTTTGGTTATTATCTTGAATATTATTATAGATAGAGATAAACTGTAAACAGCAATAATGTTCAGCAAAGTAAGATTTACAAATAAGTCAACATGACCAAAATGGTCAATTGACCCCTTTAGGAGTTATTGCCCTTTATAGTAAATTTTTAACAATTTTTCGTAAATCTTAATAGCAATCTTTTACAAAAATCTTCTCCTCTGAAACTACTGGGCCAAATTAATCCAAACTTGGCCACAATCATCTTTGGGGTATCTAGTTTAAAAAAATGTGTCCGATGTCCTGGCCATCCAACCAAGATGGCCGCCATGGCTAAAAATAGAACATAGGGGCAAAATGTAGTTTTTGGCTTATAACTCAAAAACCAAAGCATTTAGAGCAAATCTGACACGGGGTTAAATTGTTTATCAGGTCAAGATCTACCGGTAATTGCTCTGAAATTTTCAGATGGATCGGACAACCCGTTGTTAGGTTGCTGCCCCTGAATTGGTAATTTTTGAGGAAATTTTGCCGTTTTTTGTTATTATCATGAATAATATTATAGATAGAGATAAACTGTAAACAGCAATAATGTACAGCAAAGTAAGACCTAAAAATAAGTCAACATGACCAAAATGGTCACTTGACCCCCTAAGAAGTTATTGTCCTTTATAGTCAATTTTTAACAATTTTCATAAAATTTGTAAATTTTTACTAACATTTTCCACTGAAACTACTGGGCAAAGTTCATTATAGATAGAAATAATTGTAAGCAGCAAGAATGTTCAGTAAAGTAAGATGTACAAACACATCACCATCACCAAAACACAATTATGTCATGAATCCATCTGTGTCCTTTGTTTAATATTTACATAGACCAAGGTGAGCGACACAGGCTCTTTAGAGCCCCTAGTTCAACTTGTTTTGATCATTTCTACTTTTAATGGAAACAAGCATATCCAATAATTGGTCTTCTTGTTTTATTCAACATAACTATTCAATAAAACATTCAAATATTATCATTCAAATAACAGTTAGTATTGTTTTTCTTAATTTGTTCTTAAATTTTTGATGGAAATTTTCTTTTCTTTATGGAATCTGCCCAAAATTAAAGAATAGATAAAACAATGAGGTGTTAAAAAAGGATAAAATAGAGAATGATGGACCAAAAATTAAGAATAGACAAAAATGAACAAAAAATGAATTGAGCAAATTAACCTTAAAAAAATACAGAAATGAGTATCTCACATCCAGACCCCAGATTTGAATAAAAAAGGGAATTGATCTTTAATTACCCACAAGCAAAAACATCTAAAGTAAAGATTTATTTTAACTATTTCTTGTGATTTCTTAGATTTCAGAGTTATATAACATTTTGTATAATTTGATCTCTCATATGACAAGAAATGTGATAGTAGATTTTTATAGTTTTTTATATGACCTGGCTTAAAAGAAGCTCATCATAATTTGCTTATTTTGTATCATTCTGTACAATGGATGAACTAATATACTTTAATATTTTTTCAGAAAACATTTTTTGTGGATTTCAAAAAAGTAAAAGTGACAGGTGGAGCAGGAGGCAATGGAGTTATGTGTTTTACTAGCGCAAAGAATAAAGAATTCTGTGGTCCTGACGGAGGAGATGGGGGAAATGGAGGCCATGTTGTTCTCAAAGGTAGGTCATGTTCTCAAAGGTAGGCCATGTTCTTCTAAACAGTAGGTCATGTTGTTGTCATAGGGAGGCCATATTGAAACAGGGCCATTTCAAGCTCTAAAAAGTATCAGTATGAAGTAAGTAAGTAAGTAAGTAAGTAATTACTTTATTTAAAGAGGGTGACTCAATTAGCTTTCCCTAATCTACCTTGAGGCCCTCACAGAAGTAAAATAGAGACTGCAGATTAAATTAGTTTATTTTTTGTAATTGTATTTTAATTTTTCATGATATCAGTTTGTAATTTACAGCGCAATTTTCATGCTTTATTTTTTTTTTTGAGGGGGGGGGGGGGCTTAATTTTTATATACATAATATACATCCCACACATTTATTAGACAACAATTCAATTATGCAAACTACTTAAACAAAATAATACTGACATTATTTTCTATGCTTCATTGGAGTATTAACCTATCGGAGTATACCACTTTTTAGACAGTCATACTGACCTATATTTCATGCCTGACTGAAGCATTGTGGTATGGGAGCTTTTATATCTCTATTTAGCTTCCATACTAGATCTGCGTACTGAGAAAGTCACTGGAGTTTAGCAATTTATAAATAGGGGATTTCCATAGTAACCTAACTGAAAATAAGGATATATGTGGTATAATTGTCAGTGAGTCAACTATCCATCAGACTTCAAACGACAAAGATGAAAGCAATTACAGATCATCATACAGCCTTCAATAGTGAGAAAAACTCATACTGTTAAGTCAGCTTTAAAAAGCCTGACTTAAAAAAATGAAACAATTAAAACATGGAAAACTAATGGCTTAATTTATACAATGCAATTTACGAAATATAATAGATAAGATCCAACGACAACCAATAAATTTCAAGTGCCTACATTGAGATGCACAAAAGAATGTGGTGGGGTCTCACCTTAGTTTCTAGAAATAATTTTCTATATCAAATGAGAAGCATGATATGAAAAATTATCAGAAAAAAAATCAAAGGGAAAATACACAAAATAGCGATAAGAATGTTTTTTATATTCATGGAAAGTAGCTGTTGGTCAAGGAAGTCAGATTACAAGACATTGTCAGAATTACATAACATGTTGTCTTTATATGCAGCATCCAAGGATATCAGGTCACTTAATCATCTACTAACAGTTATAAATGGTAACACTGGTGTAAAAGGAAGGTCCAAGAATTGTCATGGAAAAAATGCTGAACATTTATATGTTAAGGTAATTTACCATTGAGTTTACATAGAAAAATATAGACTGCCATGTCTTTAGAAATTAGAAAGAGGGAGTATCCTTTTGTTATTTCTTATCACAGTTTTCTAATTTGGGGAAAAACAAAATGTATAACAAGTTTTTTAAGCATCAGAGTGAATATGTTATTTGTTTAATAAATGTTTAAGAGAGTGCTCTTTACTGTCATTCCTCAAATTGTCATTTTCTGCTACTGTTAGAGACATATAGGTTAGAATATTATCACGATTTGAAAAGAAATCCTTATGATAAGTAGTTAGAGATGTATAATAATTGTAAGTAGTTGAATTTTTTTTCATCATCACTAAGAAAATGAATATTTTATCATCCTGCACCTTAAGGTACAGTTAAGGGCATACGATACAGTTTTGATCCCGTATTTACAGTTTGATGAAAATTTCCATATAGGCTTTTTATTGCCTGATTAAATCAAATATGTAATAAAAAATATACCTCCATGTGCTACTTTTTGAGTTAAATAAGGTCGAAATTTTGTATATTTGCTCAAAATTCGGATTTGTGGCCGTATTTTTTCTTTCGAAAGAAAGACATAACTTTTTTGTTTTAAAAATAAACACAAATTGTTTTTTGTTAAATAATTTGTAATTTCTGTATTTTATAAGTATCCTAAAAAATTATGCTTTTTATACGACCGCAAAAATTTTAATTTTTTGGTCGTATATTGCTATCACGTTCGCGTTGTCGTCGTCTTGCATCGTTGTCTTGCGTCGTCGTCGTCCGAATACTTTTAGTTTTCGCACTCTAACTTTAGTAAAAGTAAATAGAAATCAATGAAATTTTAACACAAGGTTTATGACCACAAAAGGAAGGTTGGGATTAATTTTGGGAGTTGAGGTCACAACAGTTTAGGAATTAGGGGCCAAAAAGGGGCCCAAATAAGCATTATTTTTGGTTTTTGCACCATAACTTTAGCAAAGTAAATAGAAATCTATGAAATTTAAACACAAGGTTTATGACCATAAAAGGAAGGTTGGGTTTGATTTTGGGAGTTTTGGTCCCAACAGTTTAGGAATAAGGGCCCAAAGGGTCCAAATTGAACTATGTTTGAATTCATCAAAAATGAATAATTGGGGTTCTTTGATATGCCGAATCTAACTATGTATGTAGATTCTTAATTTTTGGTCCCGTTTTCAAATTGGTCTACATTAAGGTCCAAAGCATCCAAAATTAAACTTAGTTTGATTTTAACAAAAATTGAATCCTTGGGGTTCTTTGATATGCTGAATCTAAAAATGTACTTAGATTTTTAATTATTGGCCCAGTTTTCAAGTTGGTCCAAACGGGGGTCCAAAATTAAACTTGGTTTGATTTCATCAAAAATGGAATAAATGGGGTTCTTTGATATGCCAAATCTAACTGTGTATGTAGATTCTTAATTTTTGGTCCAGTTTTCAAATTGGTCTACATTAAGGTCCAAAGGGTCCAAATTTAAACTAAGTTTGATTTTAACAAAAATTAAATTCTTGGGCTTCTTTGATATGCTTTATCTAAACATGTACTTTGATTTTTGATTATGGGCCCAGTTTTCAAGTTGGTCCAAATCAGGATTCAATATTATCATATCAAGTACTGTGCAATAGCAAGAAATTTTCAATACACCTTATCGCTATTTGTCCGCCATTACTGGATATCACACAGGTTCCCGTAAAATTTTGACGTCATAATATAAAATATCTGACGCCACAATGGAAAAGTGATTGTTGTGTGCGTCAAAAGTTCAAGCGGCCGGGTCAGCCGGGATTAGCGATAAGGTGTATTGCACAGTATTGCACAATAGCAAGAAATATCTAATTGCACAATATTGTGCAATAGCAATTAATTTTCAATTGGAGTTATCTTTCTTTGTATAGAATAGTAGTTGAATCAACTTTAATCATTGTTTTATACAATATACAATGTATTTTCATTTTTACTACCAACTGATATTTGATTCACTAATAAAATTGGTCCACATTGAGGTCTACAAAGTTTAAAATTAAACATTACTTGATTTCATCAAAAAATTAATTTTTAGAATTCTATAATATCCTGAATATAATCATATATCCAATTTAAAAATTTTAAATTCTAATTTTCATTTCTTAAACCAAATTCATAATGTGACATAAACCTATGTTGTGTCAACTATTTAATCACAATCCACATTTATAGCTGTATCAAACTTAAAAGTTGTGTCCATACTTGTCCCATCTGTTCAGGGTTCTACATCTGCGGTCGTATAATGCTGCGCATCAATTACAAGTTGTCCAAAAAAAAGATAAATTCAAATTCTAAAATTGCCATTGTTTTATGTCTACAAATTTTATGTAAGTTTTTAATCATATCACCATAGTTAAGAATATTTTATGATTTCATCATGTGACTAGTGTGTATTCAATGATATGGGATCTGTAGAAACATAAGATCTCAGTAAAAGTACCTTTTGGGTTCCATGTTATAAGTAACGGAAACATCATGGTCTTGTCAATGATTATACACATGATCTGTTATAATATTGATTTTTTAATTCATATTATATAATAGTGTTCAATTTCTCTTTTTTATCTTCTTCCTTACTTTCAATAGGTTCCTCAAGGTACAATAGTCAGGAATGAAGAAGGAAAAATGTTGACCAGTCTTGATGAAGAACATGATTATTATATTGCTGCAAGGGGCGGATCTGGTGGGCGGGGCAACAGGTTTTTCTTGACTGACACAAACACAGCACCAGCAAAAGCTGAATTGGGTGCTGAAGGAGAGAGTAGACAGTTAATGCTTGAACTAAGGATAATGGCAAATGCAGGACTGGTAATAAAAATGATGAGACAGATATTTTTTTATATTTTTTATACTGTGGTTATTATTCTTTTGATACCAATTTTCATGTATTTCATTGTTATAGGTGAACCAAGAACTTATGTGTTTAACAAATTTTTATTAGGTTATATGCAGGCCGTTCGTTTTCTCGTTTGAATTGTTTTACATTGTCTTATCGGGGCCTTTCATAGCTCACTATGCGGTATGGGCTTTGCTCATTGTTGAAGGCCGTACAGTAACCTATAGTTGTTAATGTCTGTGTCAATTTGGTCTTTTGTGGATAGTTGTCTCATTGGCAACATATACCACATCTTCTTTTTTATATATTTGGAAAAACCATGAAATCAAATATCCAGGAAAATGCAAGTTTTCCTTAATCCATGAAATTAGGTACCCACAAAAATAAATGAATCAACAATATCTTACATAAGTTAAATAGAATTATCTGTATATCAGATTAAGAGATTTTTGTTTGTAAGTAAGTGAAAAGTAAACGCAGACATAAATGCCTAGTTAAGTCCAAAATAGACTAAAATTTTCAATAATATGCAACACATGACAGACTTTTAACAGCTGATATCAATTATAAAATCAACGATTTTCATGAAAACGCAAATAGTTTCCACATTTCTCAAGCTTTTTTGTCAAAAAAATTTCATAAACATATATCAAATTTCAATTGTTTTACATTTACTTTCTTTTATCTGTTTCAATGACATTATGCAGAAAGGTAGGTTACATCAATATTTGTCCTTTTTTCGATCAGTTTCTCATCACTTAAATTTGCCAAAATATGCTCGAAAATTATTATCATTTTAAAATGAATAAAAAAACACATAAAGATTAAATGATGATACTGTCTAATGCAGGACTCATATTTGGAAATTACATTGATTTGTCTGGGTTTTTTTTGTTCTTTTTTTACAAAATTTTTGTTTTTCATCAATTTCTGCACACTAAATGGAACATTTTTTACTTGACAAAATAATAAGAGTTATAATCACTTATGCTGGTTACAAATTTTAAGCCTGTTTATTTTTTTTTTCAGATTGGCTTTCCAAATGCAGGAAAGTCCACACTTCTGAGGGCTATTTCTAGAGCTAAACCAAAAGTTTCACCCATTCCATTTACTACAATGAATCCACATATTGGGATGGTTGGTTATGATGATTACATACAAATAGCAGGTTATTATTTGAGACAATTTTAAGACACCCAGCATACTCAGCTATCAGTGGCGGATCTAGGGGGAGGGTTCCGGGGGTTGGAACCCCCCTTTTTTTCGACGATCAATGCATTTGAATGGGAACATATAGTTGGAACCCCCCCCTTTATACTGTGTTGGGACCCCCCCTTTTAAAATGTCTGGATCCACCCCTGTATATTATGTAATTATGTTAGAGAATACTGAATCAATTGTGCTATAGAAAAAAATCAAATTAAAATTTATATGACTTTTATGGCCAAAATAACAAAAGTGAAATGGAAACATTACACATCAAAAAGACATCTAAACATGTAGTTTTAACAATAAATTGATTATGTAAGCAAACAAACTTCAAATAAAACAGGTAATGCTATCAGGTTTTCTGAAATGGTAATTCATTGATTTCTGCTAGTCAAAGATTGGGTTTTTGGTTAGGTTTTCCCTATCGACAGTCAATTTCACTCTTAGCATGCCCTGTATGAAATATTGGTAACACAAAACCCATATCAAATTTCATGTGAAACACACGCAAAAAAACCTTTAGAAGTTAATTTTTTAAAATTATTAGGTGAACAATTCATCGAAGAATATTTGAATATTATCACATAGTTGCTTTTCCAACGTTTAATAAATATCTATCCTTTTTGGGTTATAGAGCATGTTTTAGAAATTTCACCATTTATATATGTATTAAATTAAAACTAATACATCTGATATAATGTTACACATAATTATTTTTACCTACAGTTGCAGATATACCAGGTTTGATTAAAGATGCGCACAAAAACCGTGGACTAGGAATTTCATTTTTGCGCCATATTGAAAGATGTGCCTGTCTATTGTATGTTATTGATTTATCAGTGAGTGAACCATGGACACAATTAAATGATCTGAAATATGAACTTGATCAGTATAAACCAGGACTATCAGATAGACCTCATGCAGTGATTGGTAATAAGATAGACCTTCCAGGAGCAAAAGATAATTTGAGGGAATTGACTTTAGCCATTAATTTGCCTGTGTATCCGGTCTCGGCAAAACATAAAATAGGCATAGATTCGTTATTGACACATTTAAGATATATGTACGATAAATATGGAGCGAAAGAAGACATCGAGGAAGATTCTAATTTGGTGACATGAAATTGTAAATGGATTTCAAATTTAATGATGATGATTTTGTAATACATACAAGTTTTGAATAAGCTTGCAATCCTTTGTCTTTGCTTTTTGTACTGAGGAAAATTTTAACACTTTAGTTATACATGTACTGTACAACTCACTTAAACATGGCTAATATTAGTCATTAGTTACTTAAAAGCAATTCTTGTTACAGTATACTATAATTCCTATGTTGTGTGTATAAAGTAAAATAATAAAAACTACCACACTCCAAGGACAGTTGAAAACAACATTCCTGTAAGCTGAAATTTCATTTGTCAACCTCAGTAAAACTGGAAAGTGAACACATCGATTCATGTTGTTTTGTTAAATTTTGAGTAGAAATTCTTTTACAGACACAATAGTTTGTAAATTTCTTATCATATTAAGATGACAGTAATTAGGCATTCCATTAATCCCTAGATGGTGCTCTGTAAAAAACAATAGCTCTATTACATTTGAAACTTGTATTCCATATGCTTTCTGCATGCATTGTTTTTAAATTTGTTATATATGGAGCATGGAACAAATATTAAGGTAAAAGGATTTTATCAATTGCTTAAATATGTAAATAGGTGAAATTAAGAAATTCTAGAATGTATTAAAAATTGAAACTATATGTCGAAAGAACAAAATAAGCTAAACAATATTCATATGTTATGGAGCTCCTTTTCGAGATATGTACCCCCCCCCCCCCCCCCCCCCCCCCAGTAACTTTTAAAAATGGTGGGAAAAGGCTGTCTCAGACTTTTACTTTGTATTTGCATTGGTATCATTGGGTCTCAAATTGATCATAGAAAAGAAATCTAGAATCTGCTTAAATTTTGGTAAATCACCTATTATGAGCTATCGAAGTCTTATATATATGGAAAGAAAAATGGGTATCATTGGGCAAAATAGTTTACCCTTTATTGAAGGAAAAAAACCAAAGACTCCAAACATCTGATCAATCCAGATGGTATTTACATTACCGAAAAAGGATAATACACCATAAAATTATAGAGGAAACAATGGAAATGTTTTTTAGAAAATGAATAATTTTGTAACTTGAGTTATCTCCCTTGATATAAAAACTTTTAGTGATTTTTAATTTTCTTTAAGGTGGTACCTAACACTATAGGGAGATAACTCTGTAAAGTCAGCTAAATTTTTATATTTTTATTAAAGTCTCAAAGTAAATACTTTGAAAATTTTTTATGAAAATTAAACGAGCCAAATTAATTTTAGTGAAAGAGTTGGGTACCACCTTTATCTTATCTAAAAGATTACCTCAGCAATAACTTACTGTGGATTCATTATTATTCGTTGGATATCAATTTTCATTGATTTCATGGCTTTCATGGGTACAGGTCAACAACGAAATCAAATGTTCAACGAATAACAAGTTTTCTATATGCTTGTATGCCTACTTCGGCAAAACCACGAAATTAGATATCAACGAACATGTCTGTTCTATGGTCGGGTTGTTGTCTCTTTGACACATTCCCCATTTCCATTCTCAATTTTATGTTTTAATTAATCCACGAAAATTGGTACCACCGAAATAATTGATCCAAAGTAACTAATTTAAACCAAGCTAGACATAACTATTCTTTGTGTGTCGAGATATAAGTTATGACTTATAACAAACTCAATCAGACAACATACTTCCATGACTGATATCAAAAAGCCTTTCTTCTAATATTTAAAAACGTAAAAGATAAGGAAATACGAATAGGCAAAATGCTAAGAAACTCTTCTTAATCCATCAAAGTTTTAAGAAAATTCTTTGTTGGAATGATTGTTCTTTATTGATGATTTTTATAAAAACAAAGGACAAAGAGAATATGCATCAAGCAAAAATGACATAATAAAAAAATAAAAAAATATATAAACTTGACCAATCATTACATTGGTCTATATTTTGATGACTAACAAAGACATGTAATACATTGTATCAATAATTTTGCTAAATGAGCTATTTCGACTCATTCAAGATTAATAATTGAAAAAAAAGTCTTTATTTTTATTATCATTTCCAAAACTATTTTTTTCGCTCTTTATAAATAAAATAAAGACTTAAAGATAACAGATACACATAATTAATGAGCCACCATTTTATTCAAATGTTACTTGGTAGTGTCAGAGACATGATAGTAAAAGGTAAAATAACTAAAAAACTGAACTCCAGGGAAAATTCAAATCAGAAAGTCCCTTTTCAAATAGCAATATCAAAAGCCCAAACACATCAAACCAATGGAAGACAACTGTTACTGTCATATTTCTGACTTGGTATAGGCATTTTCCTATATAGAACATGGTGGATTAAACCTGGTTTTATAGCTAGCTAGACTAAAGACTGAGAAACAACACATATCTTCATTTTCAGTTGTTAGAAGAAATTCTCTGTCTTAAATCTGTTTGTCCTGTTTACAATGTAGCAGAACTTATCTGTAAAATTGATAATTATAATTTTCCAATTCTGAATATGCATGAAATAAAGCCACAGGACATTGAGCGAACAACATTACATGTTTTAATCATATTTGTTTTGAAAGGTTCATGAAATATTTTTTTCTAAAGAAGGTCTGTCATTGTTCCTTATGGATACAAAATAAGAAATATACCTTTTGTTAATGCTATTTACATATATGAGTATGAGCTCAAAATTAAACACGTGTATTATTGTGAATCACTAGAAGTTGATAATATAATGTAATTATTATTACTAGCAAAATGAAATTATTGTCCTTTATATATATTTTTATATTAATTAAAAACCTTGAATTAAATTTCTAAATTTATGATTGTTTTGTACATTTTTTTCAAGTTTTGTTATCACCATATCAAAGTTAACTTTTACTTTATATTCACTTCTATAATGAATATATATATTCACGTCCATAATGAATATATATTTACTTGTCTTAATATATCACTATATCATTCAGTGAAACATTTGATGATGTGCAGGGCTTTGAAGTATTTCACATTAGTTGATTTTAAATATAGTAAGACATGAATCTAAAATGTTATAGGTAGAATATAGTTTAATCCACACATTGTCATTGGTCCTTAATTCTAAAGCCACAGCAGCAGTTCCAGTTTTCCAGTAGCCTTTATAACTTTAGCCTGCCACATATTGCTGGTTTATGGAGTTATAATTTTTCATGATATCTATTCGCGCAATGTTGCTGTCAGACATTATTGTTATTACAATGTGATAATATCCAGGAACATGACAGGTAAATTTGCCTGTAGATTGGAATGATGACAGGTTGCACACGCCAACAGATGTTTTAATGACTGGGAACTTCAGTGGTCCAGCAGGTTTATTACTATACCTATAATTGGTACAACCAGTAACCACAACTGAAATGAAAGAAGTCAGTATATGAACTTCATAAGACATTCCTTTATTTTAATAGTTCATTTTTGTTAAATTTTAACACTACTTTAATGACATTAAAGTCAAGGTGTGTCATCAAGGCTTTGCTAAAAAAAAAAGTGGGGCGAAAAATACCAGAGGGACAGTCAAACACATAGATAGAAAATAAACTTTTAACGCCATGGCTAAAAAAGAAAAAGACAAACAGACAAATAATAGTAAACAAGACACGGCATAGAAAACTAAAGACTAAGCAACACGAACCACACCAACAACTGGGGGTGATCGCAGGTGCTCCGGAAGGGTAAGCAGATCCTGCTCCACATGTGGCACCTGTTGTGTTGCTCATGTTATTACAAACCTGGTAAATAATCCAATTCGATAGTTCATATTCGTGAAAAGGAAACAGGATTGTAGTTACGACATAAGGAACATATCCAATATCATCTGTGAAACGGATATTCCATAACGGTCAACCAACTCGTGAATGCGTCTGTAAAATTTACAAAGGGATGATTTCAACTTCGCCATTTGAAAATCATGGGTTAATAGCTTCCTTATGAGAAGCAACCCTCTATCAAGGAAATCATGATAGAAAATACAAGCCTGGGAATATCGTATCAATTGGGAGATATATACTCCGTATGCAGGCGCTGATGGAATGTTGCTACATAGAAATGGAAAGTTCACAATTGGGAAACTAGAATCATCTCTTTTGTCGTAAAGTTTTGTTTTCAATAGACGGTGCCCTCATTGTCAATTTTTAGATGTAAGTCAAGATATGAGGCAGACTTACTGTATCTGTTGTATCCTTCATCTATAGTTTGATTGGATAGATGCGTTCAACATAGTTACCATATTTTGAATTATTTAGTCATCTATATAGTTAAAGGATAATGCTAACTTCTTATCTTTCTTCCTCAGACTTTCCTGTATGAAGTCAGCATCATAATAATAAAGGAACAAGTCGATAAGAGGGACACAATTGGTTCCCATTGGAAGGACGATAGTTTGTCGAAAATCACGTCCCCAAAACATCACAAATGTGTTGTCAATCAAGAAATCAAGCATCTTGATAGTGTGAGTTTAAACAAAAAATTCTTTGGATCATACACCAGACTTATGATTATCCAGTATTTCCTCTTTGATAAGGCTAGTGAGTAGTGAGGGTACGTATATGTTAAGTTTCCAAGTAAATTGCCAATACCTAATTCCTTTATTAAGCATTGTTATGTGAATGAGATTTAAACACAAAAACGATGCTGTTTGGGGCTGTATCTGTGGGGACAACAACATATTTGTCATGGAATTGCTTTCTTTAAGGGCATACGATACAGTTTGATAAAAAAAATTCCATATAGGCTATTTTTTGCCTGATTTAATCAAATATGTAATGAAAAATATACCTTCATCATGTGCTACTTTTGGAGTTAAATGAGGTCGAAATTTTGTATATTTGCTAAAAATTCGGATTTGTGGCCGTATTTTCCCTTTCAAAAGAAAGCCATAACTTTTTTGTTTTAAAAGATAAACACAAATTTGTTTTTTTGTTAAATAATTTGTAATTTCTGTTTTTTATAAGTATCCTAAAAAATTATGCATTTCTTATTCAGAAATAACTGATATTTATCACAATGGTCATGAAATGAGAAAAAAACGTAATTTTTTGCTGTATATTTATCAAAGTAAAACAAATTGCACTATTTACAGTTTTATAAAATTTGGTCCACACAATCTACCTGCAAACTGAAACAAAATGTAGTTTTAAAAAATAGGGGTCCATGCACTCGTTTTCAAATTAAATCTGTTTGAATGATAAAAATCAGTCGAAAAATGCATCTTTTCCCGATATGTCATAGTTTGACGTCGCGAAAATAACATTTTACGTTAGCATTACCTTTCCTGTAACTGTATCGTATGCCCTTAAAGCGTGTCTTTTATAGAGCTAAAAAGACTACAACGAGATATTGAAAAAATAAAAAAAACTTCTTTTTTGTTCATTCATTAATGAAAGTGAAATATTGAAACAAAAACTTGCTTTTAGCAGTCAGTTTGGTTCAGATTTGTCCCGTAAAAAACCAAAGAGACACCGTTACTGGTTATTCACTTGAAAGGAAGTAATTTGTACTTATCACATATTTGTAACGAATACGTCGGGTTTTGCATATGCAATAACCTCAGAATTGCCCGGGGCAAAAAAGAGTATATTGATATTGTGTCCTGATTCTAAATGACGTCACGTCATTGCATCCCTAACGACACGTTTGTGATTAAATGTTTAAGGTTTTACCTTTTATCTTTCTTTAAATTGTTATAATTGACCCTTTTTCTCTTTTCTGCAAAACATAAAATTTGTGATAAAAAGATTATAACATGTCTTTTCCATATTGGCCTTGGTATCATCCCTCGACCCATATCGGACCTCGGCTAAAGCCTCGAGGCCGATATGGGAATCTCGGAATGATACCAGGGCCAATATGGAAAAGGGCATGTTATAACCTATAATTATTGAATCTGTATTCATTTGAAGTTTAATTGATCGAACCCCTTAGCTAGATATGGGTTACGCATGAACTAGGCATGTTCAGGTATGTATGAAAGGAAAAGAATGTCAACATTCGAAGTTAAACAAGGGTTAACCATTTGGTTGACTGTTTCTATCTACTAAAACTCATTTTGGTACAGGTAAAACAATTATCATTATATTGTTTTTTACCTATAATATGAAGTCAAACAGATCCAGAAAAATCCCATTGCACGCGTTCGCTATCTATTTATATATATGTTCATATTTATATCGGATTGAATGACCATTGACAGTCTTCGAAAGGTCACCTCGATGGTAAATCAGAAGTTGCTGGACTACAATTCACACGAAATATTGATACATTGTTATTGCTAAGTGAGGTGTTTTAAAAGATTTGAATTGCACTATACCTTTCTGTAATTGTTTATCCAGATTTTGTTGAAAAAGTGAGAAAGATGAGTTGTGGTATCTGCCCATTTGTTCAATTTCATTCATGGTATTGTTAGCCAGTTCATTTATTTCTTTCATGGTATGGTTTGCTAGCTTTTCATTTTCTTTTCTGTAATCGGATGTCAGATTGTGTAAAATTTGAAAATCTTGGTGCCGTTTCTGTTGCATGGTTTGATATTGATTATTCATTTGACTTTTCAATTCATGCTTGGATGATGTAGTCAGATTATATAAAGCTAGAAAGTCTTGATTCCTTGCTTGTTCATGGCTGGTCAGAAAGTTAATCCTAGAATCAAATGTTTGAACCTGGGCTTGTAATTTTTGGAGAGTTTGTAGCTGATTGATATTTTTAAGTTGCTCCAGTTTTTTGATTTTTTCAGCAAGAGCAAGGGTTTTGTTCACTGCAGAATTATACATTTGCTCCTTGACTGTCAACTCAGCTTGGACTGCATTGTACATCAATTCAAGTTCCTTGTATTTTTGCTCCAATGCATCAATTGTTTTCTCCGTTTTATTTAACTCATTGTAGGATGGTTGTGCAGCTAAAATTTGTTCTATAATGTCAAACTTTTGTTGCAGTTGATTGGCTAATAAGTTCAGACTTTTCTGCTGCTGATCACGGTATGTTTCCAGGTCATAGTGAATTTTATTTTTGTCTTCATAATATTCTGATGTTGTTAGATAGGTTGGTTTCCTGCTAGAGTAGAGGTGTTCTTACTTTCCAGAAGAAAACCTTTAGTACTTCCAATCACAAGCAATGAAATGAAAGCAGCAATCATTGTGCTACAAAAAAAGTCAGTTGCAAAATAAAATATTCTGTCAAGAGTTATTCCGTACAATGTTGAATGCATAAATATTTCTGTTTCTATTTATCATCAGAATTTATATCTAAAATACTTTATTAGGTCAGAATGATTCAAGCTTATCTCACACTTGTATTGTAAGGGATGTTTTCTTTTATATTGTTAACATATTACAAACACTGAGTAGAAATAACTAGAGGCTCTAAAGAGCCTGTGTCGCTCACCTTGGTCTATGTAAATATTAAACAAAGGAAGCAGATGGATTCATGACAAAATTGTGTTTTGGTGATGGTGATGTGGTTGTACATCTTACTTAACTAAACATTCTTGCTGCTTACAACTATCTCTATCTATAATGAACTTGGCCCAGTAGTTTCAGTGGAAAATGTAAGTAAAAAATTACAAACTTTATGAAAATTGTTAAAAATTGACTATAAAGGACAATAACTCCTTAGGGGGTCAATTGACCATTTCGGTCATGTTGACTTATTTGTAAATCTTACTTTGCTGAACATTATTGCTGTTTACAGTTTATCTCTATCTATAATAATATTCAAGATGATAACCAAAAACAGCAAAATTTCCTTAAAATTACCAATTCAGGGGCAGCAACCCAACAACAGGTTGTCGATTCATCTGAAAATTTTAGGACAGATAAATGTTGACCTGATAAGCAATTCTACCCCTTGTCAGATTTGCTCTAAATGCTTTGGTTTTTGAGTTATAAGCCAAAAACTGCATTTTACCCCAATGTTCTATTTTTAGAAGTGGCGGCCATCTTGATTTGATGGCCGGATCACCGGACACATTTTTAAACTAGATACCCCAAAGATGATTGTGGCCAAGTTTGGATTAATTTGTCCCAGTAGTTTCAGAGGAGAAGATTTTTGTAAAAGATTACTAAGATTTACGAACTAGAGGCTCTAAAGAGCCTGTGTCGCTCACCTTGGTATATGTGAATATTAAACAAAAGAAACAGATGGATTCATGACAAAATTGTGTTTTGGTGATTGTGATGTGTTTAACATCTTACTTTACTGAACATTCTTGCTGCTTACATGTATCTCTATCTATAATGAACTTGGCCCAATGAAAATTGTTAAAAATTGACTATAAAGGACATTAACTCCTTAGGGGGTCAATTGACCATTTCAGTCATGTTATCTTATTTGTAAATCTTACTTTGCTGAACATTATTGCTTTTTACAGGTTATCTCTATCTATAAAAGTATTCAAGATAATAACTACAAACAGCAAAATTTCCTTAAAATTACCAATTTAGGGGCAGCAACCCAACAACGGGTTGTCCGATTCATCTGAAAATTTAAGGCCAGATAGATCTTGACCTAATGAACGATTTTACCCATCCTCAGATTTGCTCTAAATGCTTTGGTTTTTAAGTTATAGGCCAAAAACTGCATTTTACCCCTATGTTCTATTTTTAGCCATGGCAGCCATCTTGGTTGGTTGGCCGGGTCACCGGACACATTTTTTAAACTAGATACCCCAATGATTATTGTGGCCAAGTTTTATTTAATTTGGCCAAGCAGTTTCAGAGGAGAAGATTTTTGTAAAAGTTAACGATGACGGACGACGGACGACGGACGCAAAGTGATGGGAAAAGCTCACTTGTCCCTTTGGGCCAGATGAGCTAAAAATGTATATGTCTTGATTTTTTTTATCTCTCTTTGACCTGCAAGGACATGTGAGCTATTGTCATCCTGCAACTTTGGTGTACATCGTTGTTAACTTTTTCAAAGATCATCTCTTCTGAATCTGGATTCAGTTTAACTAAATTTTTGGTGAAAGATCCTAAGTGTATTTTTTTTATGAAGTACATGCATGAAATGCCATCAAAATACTATGGTACTGACTTGGTATCTATATGCATCCTATCAATGGAGAATTTCCAGAAATTTATCAATAAAATACATGATCAGAAATTCATGTACAAAATGATGTTATAATCGGCACAGCCATTATTTGAGCAAGGTTCAGTTCCTTTGTCCATATTTGTAAACTATAAATGAATGAACTACAACCAATGCTTTATACAATGCAATGTTTAAATTTACATCCAATTAAAGCAATCTTTACCCTTTAATCTTACAAGCACTTTGATTGTATAATGTTTGTGTTTTTGTTTTCCCTCAACAAACATGACTAAAATAGAAATTATGGAGTGAAGGCATACTTTTATATTAAGGTGAAAAATCCTATTCCTTTTTACATTACTTCATTAAAATGCAGTCAAGATCATTGAATTAAAATTTATTTTTCAATCATCAAATTTATATTCATATTCATTAACAAAGGTTTTATTTTTTAATTTTGTTTATTTGTGCTGTACATATAATTGTTGTATATCCTCATTCAGTACAATATCCATAATCTGTACATTATTTGGCATGATGAGACATTGGTAGGACTATCCTTTAAAGCTTTATATTTCAGAAGGTAAAACTGGCTGCATCATATCTTTGATTCAGATTCCTTATGTTACAGAACTCCCGTCAATTATATTTCCAATATAGTTGATCTCGTTTTCATGGTTCAGCGACTGCTTGATAACGAATAAGAGTTTTATACGCCTGTTTATGTATTATACTGTAGTGAAACTGTGGTGAATTTGTTGTTTATGTGCGCTCACTTTCGATTTTATATAAATTTATAGTATACCTCTGTTCGTCCGTCCGGATCGAACATTGACTTAAAAATGTTTTAACAGATTTACATGAAACTTTGGTAAATTTGTTTATGTGAGCTCCCTTTCAATGTTTATAAATTTTGGCTTTTACTTTTCCGAGTTATGGGGTATATATAAAGGCAACAGTAGTATACCGCTGTTCAAAACTCATAAATCCAGGGACAAAAAACAAAATCGGGGCAACAAACCAAAACCGAGGGAAACGCATTAAATATAAGAGGAGAACAACCATTAACTAGAGGCTCTAAAGAGCATGTGTCACTCACTATGATCTAGGTGCATATCAAACAAAACGACACACATCGGTTCATGAGAAAATTGTGTTTTGGTGAGAGCGATCTTACTATACTGGACATTCTTGCTGCTTACAATTATCTCTATCTATAATGAACTTGGCCCAGTAGTTTCAGAGGAAAAATATTTTGTAAAAATTTACAAAATTTACAAAAATTTACAAAATGTACAAAAATGGTCAAACATTGTCTATAAAAGGCAATAACTCATTAAGGGCATACGATACAGTTACAGGGGAGGTAATGACGTTGATAACGTAAATTGTTATTTTCGCAACGTCAAACTATGACTTATCGGGAAAAGATTCAGTTTTCGACTGATTTTTATCATTCAAACTTACTTAACTTGAAAACGAGTTCGTGGACCCTTCTTTTTCAAAATGCCATTTGGTTTGCTTACGTGAGAAGATTATGTGTGCCAATTTTCAGAAAAACGTTAATAGTGCAATTTTTTTAAATCAAATAAATATACAGCAAAAAAAGATGTTTTTTTCTACATTTATGAACATTTGATAAATATGAGTTATTTCTGAATAAAAAATGTATAAATTTTTAGAAATATTAGGATACAAAAATTACAAATCATTTAACAAAAAACAATTTGTGTTTATCTTTTAAAACAAAAAAGCTATGTCTTTCTTTCGAAAAGGAAAATACGGCCACAAATCCGAATTTTGGGCAAATTTACAAAATTTCGACCTCATTTTACTCAAAAAGTGGCACATAAAATTATATTTTTTACTACATATTTGATTTAATCAGGGAAAAAATAGTCTATATATGGAAATTTATATCAAAATGTAAATACGGGATCAAAGCTGTATCGTATGCCATTAATTAAGGGGTCAATTGACCAATTTGGTCATGTTGACTTATTTGTTGATCTTACTCTGCTGTACATTATTGCTGTTTACATTTTATTTCTATATATATAATGATATTTAAGATAATAACCAAAAACTGCAAAATTTTCTTAAAATTACATATTCAGGGATAACAACCCAACAACATGTTATTTGATTCATCTGAAAATTGTAGGGCAGCTAGATCTTGACCTGATGAACACTGTCATCCCAGTCAAATTTGCTCTAAATGCTTTGGTTTCAGATATATAAGCTTATCTTTTTTTTAGCCATGTCGGCCATCTTGGTTGGCGGTCAGGGCCATCGAACACATTTTTAAACTAAATACCCTAGTGATGATTGTGGCCAAGTTTATTTAAATTAAAACAAGCAATTTCAGAGGAGAAAATTTTGAAACAGTTATAAAGGACGAGGGCGACGTAGACGACGACGGACGACGGACGCCAAGTGATGAGAAAGTTTACTTGATCCTATGAACTAGGTGAGCTAAAAAATGGAGATTTTGAAAATTTCGAGTTCAATTAAGAATTGAATGCTTCTTTTTGTAAATTTATTGGGGTGTAAAAGCGTTGACCGAAGTACATTTTGTATGAAGCGCGGAAAACTTCATTCTAAAAATGTACGCACGGTCAACGCTTTTACAACCCTATAAAGTTACAAAAAGAAGCATTCAATACTTATAATTACATTTTTAGCTATGATAATGAAAACACGAATTTTACATATTTTATTATTTAATTCACCTGTGCACTTTATTGTTCACCTGTCGTGTGCACTTTATTGTTGGAGCACGTGTTATCATGAATGAAAAGTTATATTGAGCAATGCAACTTCTTACGGAATAACACGTGATGTGCAGTTACCCAATCAGAATAAAATATTATAATGAAACATACATCTAATGTAATTATTTACTCAAACATGCTGTGAGCAGTTTTCATGAAACTTTGGCAAACACTGTCTTTTTAGAATAGAATTATCATACTGACAACAGCCACTCACTGACATAAAAGAAACGAAGTTATTTCAAGAGTGTTCAGCAAATGGTAGGTGTTTTAAGGTCAGTCTACGTTTGGACTTGTTCACCAGCGATATTTTCATCAGTGACGTTTAGGGAGTTTTTTTTCTAGAAATGTTTTTCACAGCTGCACCATGCTCTCTCAGATGAAGGCAAGTGAGTCTCTGCTGGCATTACAACACGGTTTGCTTATTTATAAAAGTTAAAAGGTTGAGTCCATCGAAAGAATACAATTGCACAATGTTGAATCTACCACGCCTTACTCGTGGAATTCATAGTATGTCTACTATTATTTTATCAGGGTGTATCAGCAATGATCGAAACAAATGATCAAGCTGGTATTTTTTTTTCTTTATATATGCATTATTTCAGTATTATCACGTGCAATCATAGCTGCTGTCCGGGAATAATTAAATGGGTGTAACACGTCTTTTTATGTTTTTTTTTTACTGTCAGCTCGTAGACATATTTTTGTCATATATGACTGTGGAGCCATTAACATTTTTTTTCTTAATTTTCTCCTTAAAGGTGGAATTAAGAATCAAATTATAAAGAATGACACTTTTAAATAACCCTCTCACGTGACGAGATACGCGGGTTATCAAGTTGTGTGCACCAAATTTGTTTATGTTATTTTTAAGAAGACAGAAATAAATATTACAATAATTTCTTAAATTCTTAATGTCATTTAATATTGGTTTGCCGCACGATTGTTGATAGCCATAACAAAATGACAGATTCAAATGAAACGTACATATTATGTAATTATTAGGTAAAATAAGTTCCCTATTACGCAAGTATTCTGATCTTTACGAGGCAGAACTAGAAGATTACAAATTTTTGAACGTCACTCGGAAATGAAGTTTTCATGATTTTTTTCTCTTCATTGTTGTTTTTTGCAGGGCAGAAGTAGACGAGGCTGTTGTGAAAAGGTTTAACAAGTTGGAAACTGAGATGACAAAACTAACGACTGGGATGAAGAAACTGATGAGTGAAAACAGCATTTGCTTCCCTAGAAGCTGAAAACAAGTATCTACAAGAAGTTAACCAGAACATGCTGAGAAAAATGAACAATTTTGAAGCGATTCAACTCATAGGAAGCGGGTCACAGTGATAAATCGTATGTATAGATTGTAATATGTTCTTAATATTGAAGACTTTATCACTTTGATAGTTCAATATTCTTACTTACACATGTTAAGATAGTCGGTAAGATCAGTCCTTTACTCAGAGTGCTTGTGACCTAATATGATATACCGGAATATGGGATCAATAAATTCAATTTGGACTGCGAGTCATGTAACTAATAATATATGCATTATAATGTTAAAGCATATCGAAGTTGTCTTACACATTAACTCCGATATTAAATTAGACCAGGGTCATAACGTTAGAGATCTGCTTAAGTCTGCACTATTTACATTTATATCGCAGTTTTTTTTTATGTATGCGTATTTTATGGTTGTGAAAAGAAAAATTCCAAAAAAACTGAATTCTGAGGAAAATTTCAAACGAAAAGTTCTTAATCAAATGGCAAAATCAATAGCTCAAATACATCAAGCGAATGGATAACAACTGTCATATTCCTGTTTTGGTACTTGCCTTTTCTTAGCATGTAGGAACTGATTCATTAAACCTTGTTTTATAGTTTGCGTAACCTTTCACTTGTATACCAGTGACACCAAATTCCATTACTTTGACAATGAAATGAATGTGTGATGTATTTTTGAGCAGGTAAACGTCAAATAATTGCCAACTGTTTAATCTGTCATGACACATAAAAAGAAAACAAATGTAGAAAAGAAATAAAAATTATTTGAGAGAACTGGAAAGACTTATTCTTTACCAATATTAAAATGCTGTCGGAACTACAGGAACGGTGTTGAACTTCAGATGCAAATACATTTTGTTCGTTTTGGTTTAGAATGTCATTAACATGTGAAATTTGCAATGTGTTATCATAATACCAAATCTTCACCTAGTGAATATCACTGAACAACATTTTAATTTTACGGAAATATGGAAAATTGATCTAGAACAAATATATAACAGCTATTTCTTTTTATTTCATTGCTTTCATATTTGAGATGTTATTAATTGGGTTTGTTATTTTGAACATTCGACACTTTTTAATCAATCACCTATAATATGAAAATAAACTGTTATACTTATAAAGAACTAATTTTTTTTAACAATAATGTCAAAACCGTTCCAACATGAGAAATATAGAAGACAAATTCATTCCGGGTACAAAGTAAGTAAGAACTCCGTATCTTTGATAACTGCCGTTCTGACTTTCTTAACCAGCGACCATAGTTTACGATCACAACTATAGTCGAGATGGTTTACTTCAACTTCGTACTTTATTTGGACTTTTTAACTTTTTTGGATTCGAGCGTCACTGATGAGTCTTTTGTAGACGAAACACGCGTCTGGCGTATATACAAAATTTAGTCCTGGTATCTATGATGAGTTCATTTACAGATTAAACAAAATTACCAAAAACTAAAGCACAATTGTTTTTTCATGTTCAAAAGATTAATTTAGTGTTTATTATAGCCAACAATTGCATATATCTTGGTTATACATAATTTTTAACAGCTATGATATAATAAACTCGCTTAAAAATTGCAGAATCAACTGTTAACAAACGTACCATATCTTAAGTCATATTAAACTTTTGTTAATTTGCCGGACGCCTGCATATAAACCGTGACCTCAGGATACAATTACTTCCAATTACTAGTTTTGAAGAATATAATCCACAAAGTATATGATTATCATTAGGTTATTCGCTTGATTAAACACAAAAAAGACAAGAAATGGGTAAGGCTAGAGAAATCAAAAGACGCAATGAATTTGACACACGATAGTCAACTTGCGACTACGAATCAAGTACTAAAAAGCTTCTTAGAAATTCTTTAACATATATTTTAAAAATATGACTCTAAGATATACAAATTCAACTAGTAGGTTTCTAAAACTTTCATATTTTTTTTTACCAAATTTACCAACCCTCTTTCCCAATACCCACAAGATATCTAAATAACGAATACGTATTTAATATATATTCAACTGAAAAATCTTTCTTCATTATCATTAACAATAAAATTTTATGCTAACAGCTTCATTTATGTGGCAGAGGATACAACAATGGAAATCTCAATTGTTAAATATTCTTTTGTAGCGGTAAATGTGGCTTTCCATGCAAATATGCAAGTAAAAGTTTACATGATAATGAAGTTCTGCACTTCGACCCGTTCAACAAAATCAACGTACTTTGAGCTAGCTCTAGAGTATCAATTGAGACACATATACTCCATATGCCGGTGCCGCTGGGATGTTGCTACACAAAAATGGAAAGTTGACTATAGGAAAATATAAATCATCGCGTTTGTCATAAATTTTGGTATTCAACCTACCATCAGTAGTCATTTCTAGAAAAAAGGTCTAAATATGAAGCAGATTTATCTGCGTCGGTAGTATCTTTAATTTAAAGTTCACTTGGAGAAATCAACATGACTTGTTATAAAGGCAAACACACATTTCCAATTGCCCTTTTCATATCTTGACTTACATCTAGACATTGACAATGAGGGTCGTTTGAAAAGAAAACTTTACGACAAAAGAGAGGACTTCAGCTTTCAATTGTGAACCTTTCGTTTCAATGTAGCAATATTCAAGGAGCTCTTGCATACTGAGTATATATCTTTTAATTGATACGATATTCTCGGGCTTTTTTTTCTTTTATGATTTCCTTCATAAAGGGTGCTACTCACAAAGAAGGTTTTAAACCAAGAGTACCAAATGGTAAAATTGAAATCATCCCTTCGGACATTTTACGGACGACATCACGAGTTGGTTGAACGTTATGGAATATCGCAAATGATAGCAGATAAGTGATTAATGTCATAACTACAATCCTGTTCTCTTGTCACGAATGTGACCTACCGAATTGAACTTGTGTTTGTACTAACAGGAGCAACACGACGGGTTTGCTTAAACTTCCGAATCATCTGTGATTATCTCTAGGTTTTGGTTTGGTCCTTGTTACTAAGTCTTCTGTTTTATATGTTGTGTTTTATGTACCATTGTTTGTCTGTTTTTCTTTTTAACCACAACGTTGACACTTTATTTTCGACTTATGAATTGGTATATCCTTCTGGTATCTTTCGTCTCCCTTTTCTAGTATTTTAAATACATAATTGGCAAGAAAGTAATGGACGTTTACCAGCATTCTCATAAACAGCATTGTCCTTATAAATTAACATATTGATATTGTATCTGTCCTCGAGGGTACCCAGGAGCAGACCCAGGATTTTAGAAAGGGGGCGTATAATTTGAAGTTTGCCGAGTGGAGCGAGGTGAAAAAAGGTTGAGTCCTTTCTTCATAAAACACATAAAATAAGTGTAAAATGCACTTTTTTTACGCTTCCTGACATGGGGTATACATAGTTTATAGTTAAAGTGTAAGCGTTGGGATTTTTTGATGCCGTATTCTCCCGCATTAAAGTTCTATTATAAAATGATTGCTATGTACTAATATATTTGATTTTTCAGTCAAAATAAACATGGACAATTTTCGTTTGTTGTATGGCAAGTTATAACAACCTCACAGATTTCGTGTTATAAACAAGATATACGGCTATTCAATGAAATTTACAATACGACCGACATGAATAAAAACAAACAGTCATTTTTTTTTATCCAAATGTTTGGTTGAAATGATTTTCCCAAGAAATGAGGGGTTCCGAATCAATCAAAGGTTACGAATGAGTCTGAAAGGACAAATGGAGACATAAAGGCCACACCAAGCAGCAGGTTACAGCCGGGCCTTGAAAAAAGTATTCAATATATCAGTTCGTTGAAACAGACATTCAGGTCGGATAGGTGACTACATAACACCACCCAAAAAAATGACGCCCGTTTTTTTATTCATAATGTTTATTTAATGCTAAATAATTCTGTTGGATTAATTTTTCTTATAGCAGAAAAGTGGACAAGATTGTTGTTTTCATTCCAGATATAGTAAGAATTTTGGTTAAAGGTAAAAAACAGGGTCAGAACTTTTCTCTATAATATCTCAGACTGTCCCTTCAAATCAAATGGTTCAACCCACCACTTTTATTCCCCTTTAAAAGTGTCCTGTACCAAGTCAGGAAGATGGCCATTGTTATATTATTGTTCGTTTCTGTGTGTGTTGCATTTTAACGTTGAGTCGTTTGTGTTTTCTCTTATTTTTGAGATATTGAGATCAGACGTGGCACGGTACTTGTCTATCCCAAATTCATGTATTTGGTTTTCTTGTTATATTTGTTATTCTCGTGGTGTTTTGTCTGATGCTTGGTCCGTTTCTGTGTGTGTTACGTTTCGGTGTTATGTCGTTGTTCTGCTCTTATATTTAATGCGTTTCTCTCGGTTTTAGTTTGTTACCCCGATTTTGTTTTTTGTCCCTGGATTTATGAGTTTTGAACAGCGGTATACTACTGTTGCCTTTATTTCGTACCTTAGACATTAAATCTATCTTAAGCTTACTGACTGGGGATCATTAATGTCATTAACGGGCGTGTGAGGTTAAACGACCCCTCTGACACCACCACTGGTGTCGCGCTCTTTGCTCGTCCACAACTGTGATGGTTCATAAATTGCTTGTTGAACGGTTTACTTTATGCCCTATTATGAATTCCCTCTTTTCCCAGTAGCAGTACACATTTCCCGCTTTTCAACCAGGAAGATCTTCTTATCAGTAGTCAGAGATTACTGACAAAAGACGGAAATGTTCCAATTATCTCAACTACATGCAATCTTGTCCTCTTTTCTCCGAATGTGACTTATCGAATTAGACTACTAGTATCATGCTTTCATGTTTTGCACTCATTAAATAACCTACCAAGCAATACAACTTCCTGATAACGCAAGTATTTATATCTTGAAGAGCGAGAACCAGAAGAGTATCAATTACATTTGGACGTCACTCGGAAATGAGGTTTTTAATAATTCTCTTCATTGTTGTTTTTTGCAGGGCAGAAGTAGACGAAGATGTTCTGAAAAGGCTTAACAAGATGGAAACAGAGATTAATAAACTGACGACTGAGATGAAAAAGCTGGAGAACGAAAACATGATTTTTAAAGCTGAAAACAAGAACCTAAAAGAAGTTAACCAGAATATGCTGAGAAAAATGAACAAGTTAGAGGATTTTATGTTTTCAATTCTTAACGATACTACCCATAGCAAGCGGGTTACAACTATAAATCGTATGTATTTACTTATTTGCAACATGATTGGTAATTTTTCCTTTGATCTTCTAGTTAGTTAACTGCAGTTAATTTTAAAGGAATGATTTTTGGCTTGGATACCTGTTTTGTCGTGTCAAAATTTACAATAGTCTAAAAATTATTACTTAATGTTTAGTATTTTTTTCATTTCATTAAGGTCTTTTCCCGTATATTGATCATGAATCAAACAATTGTCCCTGGACCTTACACGCATTCAACACACGACCATTGCAATCAATAAACCGATCTTTCCCTAAATTTTAGTAATAAACGGAGATTTTTCAATACCTTCATAATTGGTATTAGGAAATGCGTAAAATTTGCAGTATGTTTTAAGAAATCGTTGCATAACTTTTCATTAATGGAAAAATTTAAAATAGATTTATATCCAATCTATGCAATTGAGATATATAAATATTTATATAAAAGAAGATGTGGTATGATTGCCAATGAGATAACTCTCCACAAGAGACCAAAATGACACAGAAACAGCAACTATATGTCACCGTACGGCCTCAACAATGACGGGTTCAACAATGGGCAAAGCCAATACCGCATAGTCAGCTATAAAAGGCACCAAAATGATAATGTAAAACAATTCAAATGAGAAAATTAATGGCCTGATATAGTTAAAATCATTGTTCTAATTTTCAATCTTTTGTTATTGGTGTTGGTTTTGTTAACCTTTAAAATAAATGGTTAACATTCGATATTTCTTAACTAACAATCAATACACAATTTAAATATGAAAATAAATCGGTATACTTAAAAAGTAATACAAATACACA
This sequence comes from Mytilus edulis, assembly GCA_019925275.1. Lineage (NCBI taxonomy): Eukaryota > Metazoa > Mollusca > Bivalvia > Mytilida > Mytilidae > Mytilus > Mytilus edulis. Next base: position 67,359,801 of record CM034352.1, read on the forward strand.
GAACAACAAAACTGCTGCTACGAGAAAAAAAAAATGAAACAAGCTCAATTCCGGATGCAAGAAATAGTGGATTCGGAAACGAAAATCAACTTTAGGCAAACGTATAAATTCGAGTCTAAGATATTCAAAATTAACAAGGTTTCTTTAACTTTTATAATTTGAACCGGTAGGTGAAACAAGTTCAAAGGGAAATTTATGATAATTCTTTTTCAGTTACTTTGGAAAATAAAATTAAAACAAGGACAAAAACATTGTCGATCTGATTAATGAGAAGTTCAATTAACAAGATCATGTGGTATACATAGAAAACCATGATTTCTTACCAAATGTACACCCTTTTCCAACACTCAAACAATCGTTGAATATTGTATCCAGTATATAAACAACAACAAAAAATCTGTCTTTCCTTATCATTTGCAATAAAATGTTGTGCTAACAGTTTCTTATTATTTGACATTGGATTCAGCAATTGGAATCTCAATTGTTTATAGTCCGAGGGTATCATCATATCAGTAGTCAATACTGACAGGGTTCATAACAAAATTTTCAAAATTTTTAGGTTTGTAAATTATGAAATTATAAAGAAACTCAGGTTTCAACTCCCTCAGGCAAAGCTGGTCTTATAAGGATTAGGCTTACACTTTAAGTTGTTTTTGATTAAACAGTCCTTCAACTGTTCATTTTTGTACATCCCTGGCTTTCAAATATTTGACTTTGAGCGTTCCTGATAAGGATTTAATCTAGAAAGGCGCCTCGAACGCATTAAATTTATACGTGTTGTTTTCATTTTTACAGCAAGAAATGTGGCTTTCCATGCAAATATGGTAGGACGTAAAAGTTTACATGATAATGAAGTGCTGCATTTTGATCGAGTCAACACCAACCTAGGGAATTCATATGATGAACACTTAGGGGTATTTCAATCCCCTACTCCGGGTTACTACGTATTTTTTGTACATTTTCTTACATATGTACCAAACACTTTATAGGCACAAATAGTGAGAAATGGACATATAATTCAAAATGTCTATGCAGGGAATAGGGGTTCTGGAGGCGCTAAATATGCACCAGGTTCCAACTTAGTTATCATTCAGTTGAATCAAGGAGATAGAGTATGGATTAAAGTTCACGACCAGTACCACGGCATTGTCGACGTTCTTGATGGTCCATGGTGTACATTTGCTGGATATCTACTATATCCTGGAATATAAACACAAACAAGAGATATCGTACACAATGTTCTTACAAATAAAATAAAGAAAAAAAGATATGATAACTCGTGAAATAGCCAAAATATGTAAATTAAGCTTATCCTTCAACCATGATCACACATTTCTTTTTCTTGAAAAAATAATTTTAACATTTTACATTCATTGTTTATCTCCTCCAAGTTAATTGACTTTTGGAAGTTTCGGACTGTTATGGTTTTGATGTTTTCAAGTGAATAGTTTGCAATGATGACAAACCTTGTTTTGTGTACTATTGTTTGCCAGTTTATCTTTTTCATTTTTATCCATGGCGTTGTCAGTTTTTTCCCGACTTATGAGTTGGAATATACCTCTGGTATCTTTCGTCCCTCGTATTTTAATACAGAATTGGAAAACAGTAATAAAATTGAGAATGGAAATGGGGAATGTGTCAAAGAGACAACAACCCGACCTTTATGAAACAGTATTCTCATAAACAACATTGCCAACAAAACATAACATTTGGTTTGTGTTGTTTATTCTTTAGTTTTCTATGTTGTATCATGTGTGCTGTTGTTTTTTTGTCTTTTTCATATTTAGCCATGGCGTTGTCAGTTTGCTTTAGATTTATGAGTTTGACTGTTCCTTTTGTATCTTTCGTCCCTCTTTTAATATTAAAGCTGTTTTTGGAGGGTGTCACACTCTTTACTCGTTCAAAACTGTGATGGTTCCTTCATTACCTGATGAACGATAAATTTTATGCCCTATTATAAATTCCCTGTTCTTCCAGTGGCAGTACACATTATCCGCCTTTTCAATCCCGACCTTCTCCGCAGTACTAGTTAGAGTTAACTGACAAAAGACGGAAATGTTCCAATTATCCAAACTATAATCCCGTCTTCTTTTCCCGAAACGTGACCTTCTGAATTAGACTGATCACCGGGTTTGAACTTATTTGTAATTCTTATCCTGCTGATCGTTATAGAGTTTTGTTCCCCTGATTCAGTATCTTCAAAACCGCTATGAATAGAGAAAATCTGACAGTAAAGGGACAGAAATGTTAAGAATGTTTGGATCTGCTTACAGACATTCAATGCCAAAAAGGCGATTTTTTTATTGGAGTCATTGCCCTTAATTGATGAAATTTACCGATTCGTTTTATTTTTGCCTTGTATCTCGAAACTTTATGATAGATACAGAGAAACTGACAAATAGCAACGATTATCAACAAGATATAAGCTCTACAAACAAGTAAACTTTGCTGAAGGACGCTTACGGGTGCGGGAGTTCCTCGCTACATTGAAGACCCATTGGTGGCCTTCGACTATTGTCTGCTCTATGGTCAGTTGTTGTCGCTTTGACACATTCCCCATTTCCTTTCTCAATTCGCCGTTTCAGAATCAATGCATTCTGGGTAATATTTTCAAAAGTGTACACCAAAACGTCCTGATTGGTTAAAAATGTCAATAAAAATAAAAACAATAAAAATTTAACCAATGACGTGGCCTTATTTTCATTTTGGGGTACTAACAATGAAATTACCCATGATTCTTTAGATTCTGAAACGGCTAATTGTATTGCCTAAATTGGGCGACGCCTTCTTATTTTAGTTTTTTACCTTTAAGGGCGAATTTCAGTAATGCGTGTTTGCTTATCATCTTGGGAACTATAATAGATAGATATACATTTTAATTAACTGATCTGAAAGACCAGATCTACAAATAAGCCAGCATAGACAAATTCTACAGACAACTCCTTTTTGGAGTTTTTGGCATATAATGAGCAACTTTTACGTTTTCCCTATTACATTGAAAACTATTTGAGATAGATTGACGCTTTGAATGACAAAAAGATTAAAAGGACGTAATTTACAAATGAGTCAAAGATTGATGAATACATAAAACTTATTAACTTTTACTGGAATAGCAAAATTTTGCAAAAGTGTTATTAAAACCTTTTTTATATACATGTGCTTTATCATGTTACTATAACTTGTACTTCCTGTCAAACCAGTATTCATTATATACTCTTTTATTGCACCTTTGGTTACCATGTTGTGTTAATGTAAATATGTTCAAACTTTTATTGTTTGTTAAAATGCTGTACTAATAGTTATCAAAGGTACCAGGATTATAATTTAGTACGCCAAACGCGCGTTTCGTCTACATAAGATTCATCAGTGACGCTCAGATCACAATAGTTAGAAAGTCAAACAAGTACAAAGTTAAAAGCATTCAGGACCCGAAATTCCAAATAGTTGTGCCAAATACGGCTAAGATAATCTATTCCTGGGATAAGAAAATTCTTAGTTGTTCTAAAAATTCAAAGTTTTGTAACAGGAAATTTTAAAAATGACCAAACCATTTATATTCATGTCAACACCGAAGTGCTGACTACTGGGCTGGCGATACCCTCGGGGACGAAACGTCCACCAGCAGTGGCATCGACCCAGTGGTGTTAATAGTTATCAAAGGTACCAGGATTATAATTTAGAACGCAAAACGCGCGTTTCGTCTACATAAGACTCATCAGTGACGCTCAGATCATAAAAGTAATTAATCCAAACAAGTATAAAGTTGAAGAGCATTAAGGGCCCGAAATTCCAAATAGTTGTGCCAAATACGGCTAATATAATCTAGTCCTTGGATAAGAAAATCCTTAGTTTTTCTAAAAATTCAAAGTTTTGTAACAAGAAATTTATAAAAATGACCAAACCATTGATATTCATGTCAACACCGAAGTGCTGACTTCTGGGCTGGTGATACCCTCGGGGACGAAACGTCCACCAGCAGTGGCATCGACCCAGTGGTGTTAATAGTTATCAAAAGAGGGACGAAAGATACCAAAGGGACAGTCAAACTCATAAATCCAAAACAAACTGACAATGCCATGGCTAAAAATAAAAAAGACAAACAGAAAAACAATAGTACACATGACACAACATAGAAAACTAAAGAATAAACAACACGAACCCCACCAAAAACTAGGGGTGATCTCAGGTGCTCCGGAAGGGTTAGCAGATCCTGCTCCACATGTGGCACCCGTCGTGTTGCTTATGTGATTACAAATCCGGTAAATAGTCTAATTCGGTAGGTCACATTCATGAAAGGGAAGGGGATTGTAGTTACGACGTAAAGAACATATCCGATATCATTTGTGAAACGGTTATTCCATAACGGTCAACCAACTCATGATGGCGTCCGTAAAATTTACGAAGGGATGATTTCAACTTCACCATTTGGAACTCTTGGTTTAATAGCTTCCTTGTGAGCAGTAACCCTCTATCAAGAAAATCATGATAGGAAATGCAGGCACGGGAATATCGTATCAATTGGGAGATATATACCCCGTATGCAGGTGCTGCTGGAATGTTGCTACTTAGAAATGGAAAGTTCACAATTGGAAAGCTGAAATCATCTCTTTTGTCGTAAAGTTTTGTTTTCAACCGACCCTCATTGTCAATTTCTAGATGTAAGTCAAGATATGAAGCCGACTTAACTGTATCTGTAGTATCCTTTATCTCCAATTCGATGGGATAGATGCGTTCCACATAGTCACCAAATTTTGAATTGTTTAGTGAAAGAACGTCATCTATATAGCGGAAAGTAGAGTTAAAGGATATTGCTAACTTCTTATCTTTCTTCCTAAGAAGTTCCAGCATGAAGTCAGCCTCATAATTATAAAGAAACAAGTCGGCAAGTAGAGGGGCACAGTTTGTTCCCATTGGGAAGGTACCAGGATTATAATTTAGTACGCCAAACGCGCGTTTCGTCTACATAAGACTCATCAGTGACGCTCAGATCATAATAGTTATTAATCCAAACAAGTATAAAGTTGAAGAGCATTAAGGGCTCGAAATTCCAAAACGTTGTGCCAAATACGTCTAAGATAATCTAGTCCGTGGATAAGAAAATTCTTAGTTTTCCGAAAATTCAAAGTTTTGTAACAGGAAATTTATAAAAATGACCAAACCATTTATATTCATGTCAACACCGAAGTGCTGACTACTGGGCTGGCGATACCCTCGGGGACGAAACGTCCACCAGCAGTGGCATCGACCCAGTGGTGTTAATAGTTATCAAAGGTACCAGGATTATAATTTAGAACGCAACACGCGCGTTTCGTCTACATAAGACTCATCAGTGACGCTCAGATCATAAAAGTAATTAATCCAAACGAGTATAAAGTTGAAGAGCATTAAGGGCCCGAAATTCCAAATAGTTGTGCCAAATACGGCTAATATAATCTAGTCCTTGGATAAGAAAATCCTTAGTTTTTCTAAAAATTCAAAGTTTTGTAACATGAAATTTATAAAAATGACCAAACCATTGATATTCATGTCAACACCGAAGTGCTGACTACTGGGCTGGTGATACCCTCGGGGACGAAACGTCCACCAGCAGTGGCATCGACCCAGTGGTGTTAATAGTTATCAAAAGAGGGACGAAAGATACCAAAGGGACAGTCAAACTCATAAATCCAAAACAAACTGACAATGCCATGGCTAAAAATAAAAAAGACAAACAGAAAAACAATAGTACACATGACACAACATAGAAAACTAAAGAATAAACAACACGAACCCCACCAAAAACTAGGGGTGATCTCAGGTGCTCCGGAAGGGTTAGCAGATCCTGCTCCACATGTGGCACCCGTCGTGTTGCTTATGTGATTACAAATCCGGTAAATAGTCTAATTCGGTAGGTCAAATTCATGAAAGGGAAGGGGATTGTAGTTACGACGTAAAGAACATATCCGATATCATTTGTGAAACGGTTATTCCATAACGGTCAACCAACTCATGATGGCGTCCGTAAAATTTACGAAGGGATGATTTCAACTTCACCATTTGGAACTCTTGGTTTAATAGCTTCCTTGTGAGCAGTAACCCTCTATCAAGAAAATCATGATAGGAAATGCAGGCACGGGAATATCGTATCAATTGGGAGATATATACCCCGTATGCAGGTGCTGCTGGAATGTTGCTACTTAGAAATGGAAAGTTCACAATTGGAAAGCTGAAATCATCTCTTTTGTCGTAAAGTTTTGTTTTCAACCGACCCTCATTGTCAATTTCTAGATGTAAGTCAAGATATGAAGCCGACTTAACTGTATCTGTAGTATCCTTTATCTCCAATTCGATGGGATAGATGCGTTCCACATAGTCACCAAATTTTGAATTGTTTAGTGAAAGAACGTCATCTATATAGCGGAAAGTAGAGTTAAAGGATATTGCTAACTTCTTATATTTCTTCCTAAGAAGTTCCTGCATGAAGTCAGCCTCATAATAATAAAGAAACAAGTCGGCAAGTAGAGGGACACAGTTTGTTCCCATTGGGAAGGTACCAGGATTATAATTTAGTACGCCAAACGCGCGTTTCGTCTACATAAGACTCATCAGTGACGCTCAGATCATAATAGTTATTAATCCAAATAAGCATAAAATTGAAGAGCATTAAGGGCTCGAAATTCCAAAACGTTGTGCCAAATACGTCTAAGATAATCTAGTCCTTGGATAAGAAAATTCTTAGTTTTCCGAAAATTCAAAGTTTTGTAACAGGAAATTTATAAAAATGACCAAAACATTGATATTTATGTCAACACAGAAGTGCTAACATACCCCATGTTTGAGCTTCAGCGAAAAGAAAGGTCTTATGTCATATGACTTATGTCTTATGTAACTAAATAGAAGATAATACTTCTTTTGTTCGCTTTGGAGATTCCTCATATGGTCAAGTTATGGACTAACTGTTCACAGCTTATTTCGGACCTGTTTCTGTATTATTCTGAGTTACAATTTAGGACTAAAATCAGCAAAGACCAATCGAAACAACAAATGATACAAAACAAATAATAATGCTTTTAGACATTTGGATGATATATTCTTCGTACTGATGTTGTTTATCATCTTAACAACATGTTTTATAGTTCTTTCATTTGTCTTTGTTCTATTATTAATATTACTTTTACTGTTGAATGGTTTCATGTGATATCCGTTTCACGTGGCTCGGTACTTATACATCTCGTCAATGTGTTTGTATTGGCTTTCATTTTTTTGTGGTTTGTTTTGTATTTGCGACTTTTTGTATTTCTTTTGTTCTTATAACGTGACTCTGTACTTTAAAAGATCCCGTCAGTATGATATTGTTCTATTATATGTCATTATGATATATTTCTATTATGAATTACAATATACGTTGAACCACAAACGTCAAAATCATTCAATCGCGTAGTGGTATTAACTATTTTTGGATTCTTATAAATTCTATATATAACTTTTGGACTAGTTTAAATCTCGGTCTATTTCTTAAATTTATTCTTACATACTTTTGATTTTTTAACCCTATATGCTAACATTCCCATGAAAATTTTAAAATTGTTTGTACGCACATTGAACGACAAATTTATGTGACGTATAAAATTTTCTGACGTCAGACACTCAATAAATGTGTTCGTAGATAGTAGATGTTTTTGTGTTCTGTTAAATTGTTCCTTTTAAAATTGTTAAACGATGATGACTGATGTACCCATATTTTGACTATTATATTTATTGTGTCTGTTTATTTAACGCATCAATGTAAAAATATCGGAAATTGATGAGACTGTCATTAAAGTGAGAGGGTTAGCGCTATAGAACCAGGTTTAATCCACCATTTTCTACATTTGAAAATGCCTGTACCAAGTCAGGAATATGACAGTTTTTGTCCATTCGTTTTTGATGCGTTTTGTTATTTGATTTTGCCATGTGATTATGGACTTTCCCAATTGATCTTCCTCTAAGTTCAGTATTTTTGTGATTTTACTTTTTGCTCTCAATAATAACGACACCAGTACGTTAACTAAGATATTTATCCTGTTGAACTAACTTTGAATAGAGCTAATATTAACAATGAACATACCCTTTCATGGATCTTGTTATCTATATAATTAACGGGATGCTAAATACTCCGTTTTTAGATGGTGACGTTCCCTTGTCACCTTCTGATGGTGTTTATACTTCTTAACTTGTTTGATTCGCACGTGTATGTAGCAACGTATTAGATTTCAACGAAGGAAATCTATATATTACTGTAAAATGATTTTTACACCAGGGTTTTTGATTTCATAAACTAGTCAAAACATTTACTTAATTTTATCATAAGTACAAGGACACCATTCGTAAATATAAATCAACATGCAGACATATTATACGTTATATTCCACATCCGATCTTTTATAACAATATTATTTACAAAGCACAAAAAAGGCGGCATTCACATCAAAAGCTAAACAAACCTTTTAAACAGACTTAAAAGAAGGGAAATAGTTACGATACTGTTTTCATGTCATTAGATATGACATATTTTGGATTCAAAATTGATTCACTAATAGGGTCTTTGCATCGGAATTAACACATTTATTCTAAAACCAGTTTTTGGCATGATATAAGTTTTGTTTTTCTCACATATTTCATAATGATATGATATTAAGCCCCTAAGGACAGGAATAGTGCTTGATATTCATATGATGAAGACATAATATTTCAATCAGTTTAATTGAGGTCTGGAGCTGGCATGTCAGTAACTACTAGTAGTCTTTTGTTAATTTGTGTATCATTGTCATTTTGTTTATTTCATTTTGGTACATATTCTGACATCGGATTCGGCCTTACTTTAAACTTAGTTTTACTATGCGTATTACTAAGTGTTTCTTTATTCTACATTGTCTAAAAGTATAGTGGTAGGGTTGATATGTCACAAAACATGTTTAACCCCGACGCATTGTTGCGCCTGTCCCAAGTCGGGACTCCAAGCCTTTGTTAGGTTTGTATTATTTCCAATTTTAGTTGACATATATATTTCGAAGTTTAGGATGATGGCCATTATCACTGAACCAGTACACAATTTTGTCCAGGGGTCAGCTGAAGAACACATCCGGGTGCGGGATGTCCCCGCTGTGTTGAAGACCCATTAATGGCGTTCGGCTGTTTTCTGTTCTTTAGTCGGGTCTTTGACACATTTCCCATTTCCGTTTTCCGTTTTACTCAATATTCTGAATATTTCTACCCTATAAGATTTTTTAAGTTTATTAACATTATTATCTTTTTAGGCCATGTTGGTTGACAAGCTGTGTCGGCACAAAACTAGTGCCTTGAGTCTGTCTTTGAATCCTTCCAATGTTAAAGTTCTGACGACAGCAGATTGTAGTTCATTCCACAGATGAATTGCAGATCGAAAATATGATTGCTGCAGGTTTTGTATTCTCCTACTACCTTACTCGAGAATACAAAACCACCAGCTATCACATTTTCCATCTGCAATTCTTTACAGCTTTCACATTGGAAGGATTCAAAGACAGCCTCCATACACTTGCTTTGTGTTAGACATTTCAGTTTTAATTGTTTATATTACCACAATGGCTTTTAACCGGATTTGTGTACGGTACATAGTTTGTTGGAAGTATGTTTCCTTTGGGCATGTGTAAATAGTAATTTGCGATAATACACCAGAGGTGGTATGCAAAATATTGGAAGAAGAAGAAGGCAGACACAAATGTAAAGAAAAAGATATCATAAGAATGTTTGTAGCTCAGTATGGCTTCTATTGACCCATTAGTGTCAGATGAGAACATTTTCGCGACCATTAGCCAACGAAGACGGGCGACTGATGGATGATAATAGCTCACTACGGCCAGGTGTGCTAAAAATGGGAAATTTCATTAAACCTGACAAAATTAAACGCTCAACTATATCAACCAAAGCGACGAACGGTAAATAATTGTCATATTACTGACTCGATACATGCCTTTTCTGCAGAAAACGGCAGGTTAATGTTCATTCGACCCTATAGTTAAAACGGCTACGTTTTTTTTCACCTCAAAATTAACTTAGAATACAAATAACTCTGTGCATCTGGAAAAGTTTAAATATATAGCATGGCCTAAATAAATGTGCAATTTCAACAGATAAGGCGGTGTCACATTATTCTTATCTTGAATTGTTCACCTTCTCTGTTAAACGATTTGAATTTATTGGAATCTGAAATGTTTTATTCCATAATTTTCCTTTTATTTGCATTTTGCAGGTCTGATGATGTTGGAGATTTAACACAACGTGTTGATGTTCATGAAACGGAGATGACTCGCCTTAAGTCTGAAAATGAAATGTTAAAGGATATAATCAAAAACATTATGACGAAAATAACCAACTTAGAGGACAAGATTAATGGAACAGTCCACAATAAGAGAGTCACTACAACCAACCGTATGTAAATATAGTTTATTATTTTTAAACCCCTAAGACAATGTTGACCTTAGATGAATTTTGCTTTTTCCAGTCAAACAGCTCTCCTTGTGAATAGTTCTTTTATATATTTGGTTTTGATGGTGGTTAATCTAGAAAAGCGCATCGAAGTTAATTTGAAGTGTTTATTTCATTAACCCTGCAATGTTGATAAATAAAGCACATTTTTTTGTAAAGCATTCGTTTATCCACAAGTACAATTTTCATTGACAATCTTAAGCTTGTATATATATAAAAAAAAAACGTTTGGAGAAATCCTTTAGTTGAAATTGTTTCTATGTTTCACATGTTTTAAATTCGTAACTTTACAATTCCTCTACAGAAACAAGAATATTCGTCTTGTTATGAAGGAAATGATTGCCACTGGAAGATCAGCTATCACAATCCTTATACAAATACAACGTTTAAACATTAATGTAATTTATTAATCAGAAGTTTATAATGATCTTTTATTTTCCATTTAATTTTCACCGCCAGAAAAGATATTTGATCTGAAAAATCAGCATAAAACAAATCCAAAGATTGAGTACTTGTCAACTTCACAATTTCATGACACAAAGTAGATGATGCATTCTCACAATTAAAAAAAGCCTGTCTGCACAATATAAAAAAGTACAAAACAATTCTGGTACATCACGATTAGCCATGGAGTTATATTACAATGACGTTTGAGAGTGTTCAAAAAAATAATGATGATCCTTGCTTTTATTTATATATTTTTTTACTTTTTCAGCTGTAAATGTGGCTTTTCATGCCAACGTTGCAGGAAAAATAAGTTTACATGATAATGAAGTTCTACACTTCCCAACTGTCAATACCAACCTTGAAACTGCCTACGATGGAAACACGGGTGTGTTCGAAAGTCCTTCACAAGGTTACTATGTATTTTTCGTACATTTTCTCACTTATGCACCAAAAGCGATTGAGGCTGTTTTAGTTAAAAATGACGCTCCCATCCAAAATATTTATGCAGGAACAACAGCAACGCAAGGATATGCCCCTGGATCCAATTTGGCTATACTTGAACTGAATCAAGGAGATAGAGTTTGGGTCAAAGTTCACGACAAATATCACGACACTGCTGATGTTCTTGATGGGCCGTGGTGCACCTTTGCAGGATTTCTTCTTTATCCAACATTTTGATCAAATAAAATCGTTGAAATGGCTACATTTTTGTTTAAATGAATCATACCAGGTAACATGAAATACTTATATAAAAATAGATGTGGGGAATATGTTTTATTTTTAGAGAAATCCTAAGACATGGACAACCAAAGAAGAACAATACGTTTATATTAAGCTATTAAACCAAGAGTTCCAAATGATGAAGTTGAAATCATCCCTTCGTAAATTTTACGGACACCATCACGAATTGGTTGACCGCACCGTTATGGAATAATCGTTTCACAAATGATATCGGATATATTCCTTACGTCGTAACTACAATCCTCTTCCCTTTCATGAATGTGACCTACCAAATTAGACTATTTACCGGATTTGTTATCACATAAGCAACACGACTGGTGCCACATGTGGAGCAGGATCTGCTTACCTTCTGGAGCATCTGAGATCACCCCTAGTTTTGGTGCGGTTCGTGTTGCGTATTCTTTAGTTTTCTATGTTGTGTCATGTGTAATATTGTTTTTCTGTTTGTATTTTTCATTTTTAGCCATGATGTTGTAAGTTTAATTTTGATTTATGAGTTTGGCTGTCCCTTTGGTGTCTTTTGTCCCTCTTTTATACCGTTTTATCACATTCGTTTTTTTCGTTTTTCGTTTAAAGTTTTGTTCATCAACCTAAAAGATAGTTTCTCGTTTGAATTGTTTTACATTTCAAATAATAATTTACAATTGCATTATAAAAATACATACTGTTTTACCGCTAAGATTAATACAAACTCTCTGCACAATTGCAAGGTCGATCGTAACAAAAGTACCAAATTTAAAGTATACTTTACTTTTGTTTACTTGTCGAAAGCCTAACTGTAGATGATAGTGAATTCAATAAATTCCAATTACAATGGAATAAAATATATAACATATAGGTTTATCTTTATGTTACTTGCTTGATTAATTGTTAAAACATAAGACAGTCATTTTACCAGAAATAGGAAAAAAATAAAGGCAACAGTGGTATATCGCTGTTCAAAAGTCACCAATCGATTAAGAGAAAACAAATCCGGGTTGACAATTAAAACTGATGGAAACTCATTAACTATAAGAAGAAACAACAGAACTAAAGAAACAACAGAACTAAAGAAACACTGACACAAAAACAAATGAATAATAAGAGAGTCACTACAACCAACCGTATGTAAATGTGAATTAAATTTTAGCGTACATGACTCGGGTATTCGCTTTAGACACAACCCCTATTTTGACAAACGTGAAATGTTCTGTATATATAAATAACACATAACTTAGATGGTGATAAAGCGGATTATCACCCCGAGAAAGCATTGTAAGCAGAAATGTCTTTCCGAAAGATAAAACCTGCATTACTATTCTCTTAACTATGATCCGTATAAGTACTTAAAAAAGCGCACAATTGATCAATCTTCTCTGTGAACGACAATCAATTTTTTGTCAAATGTAGTGTAAATTATCGCCCTCGTATAAACCAATAAAAAATCTGACATGAAGTATGACATATAAAGCGATTTAATCCCTCAGGCAAGGTTGACCTTAGATGAATAAGCCTACTATTTAAGACCTCTACTAGTCAAATAGCTCTCCATGTGTTTATGTCAGTTATATATTTGGCTTTTAAATGTTTGGGTTTGATGAAGGTAAATCTAGAAAAAGTGCTTCAAACACTTGAAATTTTAAGTGTTATTTTCAATTACCATGCAAATGAAAAAAGAACGGTATGTTGAGCACAATTTTTGAAAAGTACTCGCGTATTCATGCACGAGTCAAATCTTCATTTGAAAATTTTGAAATTAAAAAAATAAATAATTTAAAGCTTAAAATACAAAATCAGGAGAAATCATCTAGTTAATGGTTTTAATATGTGGCATGTTTCAAAATTCGTAAAATAACATATTAATACGTCTATGCAATCCCGAAACGGATACAATAATTTAACAAAACGAAATTCAGTGTCAAAATATGAAAAGAAACCAACACTCATTTATTCGTCCTGATATTTGCCATTGGACGACACGCTATCACCAATTTATCTTCCAATTAACACTTATGCAAATACAACACTTTACCATTATGCATTTTATTTATTAAAAGTTCATATACACCTTAACTTTCCATTTAGTGTTCCCTATATAAGATCATGGGTTTAATCAGGAAAATCTGCTAAATCACAAATCAAAGTTTCAGCACTTGAATCACTGATGGTGTTAAGAACACCCATTCGACGCTTAAGCCATATTTTCTACTGAAAAAAGACCTTTTTGATATTTCTGTTGATAAAGAAAAAAAATACTTAGCACCGAGGATGAAACAAATAATTAAGTGAATCGTTCCTTCATATATTTTTTTTAAATGATCAAATGTTAAAAAAGATTTATCAAAAAGAATATGATAAACGCAATGTATTTAAAATAACACATCTGCTACAAAAAAATGAAAAAAAAATATGCTAGTATATAACAAACACAGCCATGGATTTATATAAGAATCTATTTATTAATGAATTATTAGTGTACATGATAATGAAGATCTTCACTTCCAAACTGTCAACACAAACCTTGCAAGTGCCTACGATGGAAGCACAGGTGTGTTCAAGAGTCCTTCACCTGACTACTTTTCGGACATTTTCTCACTTATGCCCCATAGGCGATTGAGGCTGTGATCGTCAGAAATGGCGCATGGATCCAAAATGTGCGTGCAGGAACAAAAACAACTACGAGTTATGGCACCGAATCTAATATGGTGATAGTCGAATTGATGCAAGGAGATAGAGTATGGGTCAGAGATCACGACAAATATCACAACATCTTTGATGTTCTTAATGGGCCATAGTGCACATTTTCTGGATTTCTTCTTTATCCTACATTTTAATCAATTAAAATCCTGGAAACGCCCCTGGTTTGTTTACATGATTTATGCCAGGAATTATTTGATTACCAGTGAAAGTGATACTAGGATGAAAACTCATTTTATAGTCATAGCTACTCTTAATATCAGCACAATCTGCAAAATTGGCGAAGGAAGAACACAAATTTATTTCCGCTAATGTGCATATTAAGAATTGATGTGCTAATATTTAGAGTAGATATGAATATATATATATATTTCTGTGACTGTATCTTACATTAATTTGTAGGATCCTTTACTATAGATAATTTAGCTGATCTGTAACAATAACATCTTCATGCCTTATATATCATGTACTGTAGTACGCCGCTAGATTAAAACTGACGTGGAAAGGTAACACATGCCCACCGAAAGCTCTTTTTTTTAGAGAGCCCAGGTGGTCGTGTGGTCTAGCGGGACGGCTGCAGTGCAGGCGATTTGGTGTCACGATATCACAGTAGCATGGGTTCGAATCCCGGCGAGGGAAGAACCAAAAATTTGCGAAAGCAAATTTACAGATCTAACATTGTTGGGTTGATGTTTAGACGAGTTGTATATATATATATATATATATCTAATTCTAAATAACAGCCCAACAAAGTTAGATAAGTAAATCTGCAGAACAATTTTGTTGTTCTTCCATGGATTGGATTCGAACTCATGCTACTGAGATATCGTGGCACCAAATCGCCTTGCACTGTACTCTAGACCACTGGACCACCTAGACTGTGCTAGTTAGAAATGGCGCATGGATCCAAGAGCCTAGGTGGTCGAGTAGTCTTGATCTGTAAAAATTTCATCCTCATGTTTTATATATCATGTACTGTGTTACGATGCTCGAATAAAACTGACGAGGAAAGGTAACACCCAGCCACCATAACGCTTTGTATTTCAGAGAGAAGAAGAGCTTGATGTTTTATAACTTGTACACACATGCCTTTATAATATAACAAAGTTTCCGTCTGTACTTTCCAGTGATATTGCCATAAATGTCATGATACCGTGACTGCTTGTCACACATTATGAGAATGACTTTATTTGCTATGCATGATCCTTTCAAGGTCTACATTTTAGCCGGACATGGTTCACCTGACCTCGACCTTATTGCATGGATTAGTTTTCAAGGTTATCAAACGTTGTATGTTCAATTCAGCGTCGCAGATATTCTAATGAATACGTCAACTATAGTTGGTGTATGGAGTGATTGTAAAAGAGGGCGAAAGATACCAGAGGGACAGTCAAAGTCATAAATCGAAAATAAACTGACAACGCCATGGATAAATATGAAAAAAGACAAACAGACAAACAATAGTACACCTGACACAACATAGAAAACTTAAGAATAAGCAACACAGACCCCACCAAAAACTGGGGGTGATCTCAGGTGCTCCAGAAGGGTAAGCAGATCTTGCTCCACATGTGGCACCCGTCGTGTTGCTAATTTTATAACAAATCCGGTAAATAGTATAATTATGTAGGTTCATTCACGAAAGGGAAGAGGATTATAGTTACGACGTAAGGAACATATCTGATATCATCAGTGAAACGGTTATTCCATAACGGTCAACCAACTCCAAATTTCAAGTTCATCTGACGAAAGATTTTAGATACTTTTTAAACAATTAAGTGTCTATTTTAGTTGATTCAATAAGTATATTAAACGATTTTAACTGATTTACTCATTAAAAACGCCCCGATTCTAGCTTAAATATGAAAAATCTATCAAATATGCCAAAAATTGTCACTTTTCAGATGTTTTTTGTCAAAAATAAAAGTGGCCGCATCCGTGTTCATCCTCAACCTTTATATATGTTATGTATTATCATCAAATACAACTTACATTTCAATATTATGAATGAACACGAATGCGGCCACTTTCATTTAAGACGGAAACCGTCTAAAATATAACTAAAATGCTAAAATTGTGAAGATTTCAGTAATTTAGCATGATTAAATGATGCTATTACCCGATATCTGTGCATTGTTTTGTCAAACACAGCCCATATTTATTTAGCAGAAACATTCTCCTGTTCAATAAATAACTAAAAGTATACATTTTAACAATTTTGTAAAACTGCTATATTTTGGGGCCTAAAAGGGGTCTTACTGAACCTGCTCCTTTACGAAGGGATGATTTCAACTTCACCATTTAACTCTTGGTTTAATAGCTTCCTTGTGAGCAGCATGAAAATTTTTTCGAAATACCAAAGAAAAGAAGTTTCGAATAAACTCATCATAGATACCATGATTTAAATTTTGTATTTTGCGCCAGACTCATTAGTGACGCTCGAATGAAAAAAAAAATTCCAAAGATAATCTAGTCCTGAAATAGAAAAGCCTTAGTTTTCAAAAATTTAAAGTTTTGTAAACAATTCATTTAAAGTATGACAATATCAATGATAATTCATGTGAACACAAAAGTGCTGACTACTGGGCTGGTGATACCCTCGGCGAACAAAAACTCCACCAGCAGTGTAATCGACCTAGTGGTTTTAAATAAACTCATCATTTAGGCTTGAGTCCGGCTGTAAAATTGAGAAGTCTACTTATTAAAAGCATTACCGTTGTCACTGAGGTAGTCACTTACAGCTTCTAAAAATGGTCAAATGAGCAAAAGTCAATGGACATAACCCTAGGACTAAACCAAAATTTAGCTCAAACAGATTTTACTCTTTAACAAAACGATTTATAACATGTAGGAGCATACTTTCCTGGAGAGCTCATAATCATTGACTCTAAATTACTTATACAAAGAAAGAGAAATAAAGCCAACTTGTTTGTTATCGGATTTTTTCCCAATGATTATCTGCATCATATTCATTCATGTCAGCAATTTTCAACTTTTTTAATAACAAGACTTGACACAGTAAAGTATGCGTCATCCCTGACAATACTGAACGAAACCTAGCAAAGTCATGAAATCAGATGGAGCAGGTACTCGATGAGGTAAAGGAAACAGGCACATCCTAGTACTCTGGATCTTTGGAAATCACATGACTTCTCAAAGCTTTAAAATGACCTACTATATGATCACCTCCTCTCTATGGACAGATAAACAACCTTCTGAAGCAGTTGGAAAAACTAATGAAATATCGGAATAATTTAATTTTGGATGTAACACGGCTTCTGATGTCATGTGAACGTGACGTTATCCACGTTTTTTTTCATGATTTACTCTGGAATCTAGAATTAAATCATACTGTAAAATTTGTTCTGTCTATTCGAAATAACATAAAAAATGTGGTGCACACTTTAAAATAACCCGCTATGCGTGTTATTCAGAATAAATAAATATTTATTTAGCAATACTGGCCAGAACTGTCATGTATTTCTTTCGAAAATGTGAAGACTTGCTAAATGAAACCGTTATTGATAAACATTGATAAATGTGATGACCCGAAGATGAAAATTTTTTGAAATACACAAGATTGAGCATAAGAGCACATAGATCACTGTAGGAGTAGTTATGAAATACCTCTTATGCAAGTAAATACTACAAAAAGGTTAAACTATGTCCCAAAAAACAAATATTTATCAATGAAATTTCAAAACCCTGTTTGAGTATATGCTCGGTGTAATGTAGTCACGTAATGGCGGCCATATTTATATCTGAATTATTTTTCCTAATTGGTAATTAATCGATAGAAAAAAGATATTTTTATTGTATTACTTTTCTATACGATGAGCATCATGTCATTACTGGAAAATTCGTTTCATTTTTAAGATTTTTTTAAAATTCGCATTTTCAACCAAAAAAAAAAAAACCCAACAGGAGACATATCTAGTGTTGTTCCTCTGTAAGACATACTATAGATCCGTCACAACAACGTTTGAGAATTGTGTATCAGTGACAAACACGTACATGACACTTGTTAGTGCCAAACATAGTCATCCTTATCAAAAAGTTCAAAAGTTCGATTGAACTGATCTTATGGAAGATACAGTTCGATATTAAAGAAATGGAAATGAGTTATGTCGTTATTATACTTTTATTTGTATTTTTTTGCAGGTCAGACGGAAATGGTAATTTGCTTGAAAGAATGAATGCACTTGAAACACTTATGTTGGATCTTAGAAATGATAATGCGATGCTCAAAGAAAAGGTGTCGTCCTTAGAAACTGAAAACAAAAAATTTAAAAACACGATTAGTTTTCTGAAGAAGGACAATGAAAAATTCAAGAAGATTTCAAATGTTTATTACAATGATGCCAAACATGGAAACGACACTTTTCCTAACAAGCGAATTACTATTCCCAATCGTAAGTTTTTGTTTTCAATTATAGATTTTAGAGATACATTGTGAATTTATAAGAAGTCAACAGCTAGGGCAACATAAACTTTCAATTGAGTATTCATACATGTATAATCTTTTAACTGTTAACAAAGTCTTTGTAAACTAAATATTCAACAGTTGAATTAAAAAAAAACAAACCTGTAAAGAAATAAACTGAATGTGCATTGATTAACATTTTATGTTAATCACACCCGAATTCATGAGTTGTGCTAATTATAACAAACAAGACACTATTAGTTAAATATTTTTGAACTTGTTTTTCCAGCAACTAACGTGGCTTTCCTGGCAAAAGTACGAGGATACATAGGTTTAAATGACAACGAGGTCATTAAGTTTAACGATGTCAATTTAAACCTGGCAAACTCATTTGATGGCAATTTAGGTGTGTTTCAAAGTCCAACTACTGGATTTTATGTTTTTATTGTTAATTTCCTTTCGTTGCAATCAAAGTACATAGAAGCTCAAATAATAAGAAATGGCATATCAATTCAAGACGTGTATGCTGGTGATGAAACCCATTTTGGATTTGGATCTAACATCGCAATAGTAGAGCTGGAAAAAGGAGACCGAGTATGGGTGAAAGTTGATCGCGGATTTCATGACACTGGTAGCATTCTTGATGGACCATACTGTGCATTTGCCGGATTTCTGCTATATCCTAGTCTAGAATAAACGCATAAATTCATATATCTTTTGTTTTGTTTTACTATCAGTTCTGCTGCTAGTCTGATATTTTTTTATCCAAACATTTTATCATGGGTATACCAGATGAAGGATATTGATCAACACGTATTGAATTTGTGTGCACACTTATCAAATGTTGTTTTATTAACACTGGATGACGATGCTTAATTATTTATTATCAGGTCTCTCGGCACGATTCAGATTACACATTTTGTGTATAAAAATGTGTACTTGGTGCTAGAATTAACAATAATTGCAACTCCTAAGCCAAAGTTGATCTTATTAATGTTTGGGCTATTAAATGAAGATGGATTCAAAATCTTACACATTATACATTTTTGACTTTCCAAGCTTATGTCGCGAGCGTACTTTGATAAAATATGTGGTGTACATTGGCGTTATAACTTTTTTTTGTCTGAGCGTCACTGATGAGTCTTATGAACACGAAACGCATGTCTGGCGTATTAAATTATAATCCTGGTACCTGTGATAACTATTTACACCACTATGTCGATGCCATTGCTGGTGGACGTTTCGTCCTCGAGGGGTATCATCAGCCCAGTAGTCAGCACTTCGGTGTTGACATGAATATCAATTATATGATCATTTTTATAAATTTCTTGTTACAAAACTTTGAATTTTTGAAAAAACTAAGAATTTTCTTATCCCAGGAATAGATTACCTTAGCCGTATTTGGCACATTATGAGTCTTATTTAGACGAAACGCGCGTCTGGCGTATTTAATTATAATCATAGTACCTTTGATAACTATTAGCCAACCCACATGTTCGTATGCTAGTCGCATGTTCAAAACGTTTTTAATAATTATTCTGTGTTAAATAAATTCATCATTGATACCAAGATTGAAAAAATTTATTTGCGCAATCTGACGCGCGTGTCGTATACAAAAAAAGACTCGCCTATTCATGAGGATGAACTGCATTAGTATTTCAAAAATGTAAAGTTTTGTAACTGTTAAATTATTCACATTTTAGACTCCTAAGATTTAGGGCTTACCTTATAATCCAGACACCTATATATTGTTGATATGCATCATGTATGTTATTATATAATGCGTTTGTGACTGAGTGTTGCTGTCTCGTTGATAGATACGCTTCATCTTTTTGTTCACATCTTAGCAGTTGAATATTGGAGCGAAATCGCTCAAAATTATTCTCTGTGTGTATACATCACAGGTTTTTAATTTTTTTATTCGTCTCGTTTGTGTACTTTTTTATGGGTTTATACTTTTTTAAACATTCATCGTCGAAATATAATAAACCATTATTATTTTTTTCTAATTATCTGTGATGTGTTTTGTAGACATTTTTATTTTTTCGTCATTCTTTTGGTGTTATTAGGCTAGTCCTCTTCCTGGCAACATACGGGTGTATGACACTCTTGTTGTATACATATGTAAGAGCCAAACAGATAAAGGGCTATGAACCAGTCTATGAAATTATCTGTTTTTCTTCGACTCACATTTTTTTTTATTGCCCACTTTTGGTGTCGTCTCTCTGTTTTAATCAAATAGTTTGGCTGTTCCTATAATATATGGTCGACTTTATCATGAATTTGAACCCATTGATTGTATCTACTTAATTGATGTGTTTAGAACCTATCTTATCTGATCGAAAGTTTATATGTCAATGTCGAATCCCAGATTTATGAACTTTGGTGTACAAATTTAGTCTTATATATAACTGATAATTGTTTCACAAAGGTAATAGACGGTACTTACAATGAAATAAATAACACCTAATGTTTTGAAAGCCTGAACCTAAAACAGAGTACAATTGTTTCATATATAGACCACCTATACTTGAATATAAGGACTAATTACAAATCATATCAAACCATCAGTATAATTTTTTTATAAACTTTTTTATTGATAATTTCTCTTGCAATAAACATCCTGATGATTTCTCTTGCGATAAACATCATGTTTTTAGACAACAGGACCTGTCTAACCTTCCGGGCTAATGCAAGCTTTTTGATGGGAGATCGTGGTGCTAAGACTTCTCTGAAGTTTTCTGTGTATTGCTTTCTTGACTATTTATTAAATTTCATAGTTCTGATCATGTTGTTGGCTTTCGTTATTCGACTAAATTAAATGACTTTTGATAGCCCTTGTGTCTTGTGGAAGTTATTTTGACACATGGATGAAAAATAACGAAACTCTAGAAAATATCAGATTTTTTAAAACTTGAACTTGGCTAGGGTACCATGCACAAAATCTCCCACCTCAGTAATATCTTGCCTAAATTTATTTCAGTTAATTTCAAACACCTCACGTATACTTTCTAAAAATTTAATGTATTTAAATGAAAATTCAATGTATGTTTTAAGATTAATGTATGAGGGTATTCATTATAAATGATAATGATCAAAAAGAATTATATAAATATATGAATAAAAAGTTATGCACATCTCAGATAGATGTAAGTAGACGTGCTTTGATAATGACCACATGCACTTGGCTCAGAATTTTTTCCCTATATGCTTTTATATATTAAGACAAGTACCTGTGTTCACTACATACAATCTCCATAGGTAGAAATTATTAACTTAGATTCTATTTGTATTCTATAAAAAAAACTTCGATGAGTAATTTTGACATCAGACACACAAGCTTTCAATATCATAATTTTTTCATTTTAAACTTAACAAAAGCATTTTTTCTTTTGAGAATTCTAGATTTTACCGTGATAACCAGGATTCTAGAACGCGTTGGTTCAGGTGTTATAATTACATTGTCCTTGAAGTTCCAAAAAAAAAACCTACAACTTACAAAACATTAGAGAGCTAAGCAAACATAACTGCTCACAAACATGTTCAACCCCGCTACATTGTTCATGAAACTGTCCAATGTATGCTGCCTGTAATTCAGAGGATGTCATATGTTCATGTCTGTCATGTTATATTTGTTATTCTCGTGGTGTTTTGTCTGATGCATGGTCCGTTTCTGTGTGTGTTACGTTTCGGTGTTATGTCGTTGTTCTCCTCTTATATTTAATGCGTTTCCCTCGGTTTTAGTTTGTTACCCCGATTTTGTTTTTTGTCCATGGATTTATGAGTTTTGAACAGCGGTATACTACTGTTGCCTTTATTCATATTTATTTTACGTAAATTGTATTGTCATAAATTTAGCCCTAAGTTTTCTTGTTTGAACTGTTTCACATTTTCATCTCGTGATCTTTCAAAACTGACTACACATAAAGGCAAAAGTGGTATGTAGCCAATCAATACTTAGTCATTAATTGATTTAGCAGAAACAAATCCTGGTCAAAACCAAAACAGAGGAAAAGGCCTTTGTTAGTCTTGTATTTTTTTAATTTTAGTTTCTTGTGTACAATTCGGAAATAAGTATGGTGTTCATTGTCACTGAACTAGTATATTTTTGTTTAGGGGCCAGCTGAAGGACGCCTCCGGGTGCGGAAATGTCTCGCTACATTGAAGACCTGTTGGTGACCTTCTGCTGTTGTTTTTTCTATGGTCGGGTTGTCTCTTTGACACATTCCCCATTTCCATTCTCAATTTTACATCAACTATCAGTTGAAACAACGGAATAATAGAATTTTTGTCAATTTTGAAAGCCGTATGGTTGTCTTTAATTGCTTAAGTTCACTTCATTTGAGCTTTAATGTCTCATTGATAATCATACCACATCTCCCTATTTGTACAAGACATGCGTTAAATAAAAGTAAAGATCGAAAATGATGAGATGTAGTTAACTAAAGCATTTTCCGGCAATCACCATTAAATTTATATAAATCAATTTCATTATTCATGAATGTAGGACAGATAATTTTATAAAATTATATGAAGTTTATATGAGACTTCGTAGCAAGCGAATGAAATAAGAAAAAAGGTTCACAGGCTGACGATTGTGCAGTAAAGAATTAAAAATATCTTCAGGGGTCTGTTGTTCAGTGATTGTTGTTTTTGGGGGGATTCAGAATTGTTATCGTTTCCCTTTTTATATATAGATAATACCGTTGGTTTTCCTGTTTGATTGTTTTACACTAGTCATTTTGGGCCCGGTATTGCTTGCTCTTCATTGCGACCTCCGCGTTGAAGGTCGTACTTTGATCTTAATTGTTACTCATATACATTGTGACTTGGATGTAGAGTTGTCTCAGTGACACGCATATCACATTTTTTTTTTTATTTATTACTAGTTTATAAAATTTGTTCCGATTATCAGTACCAATTACATTTTTAGCTATATCTAAGTTTTCTCCCTTAACAATTGAAAAATATTTATCTGGATCCCCAGCCTGGATCAAAGATAAAAATATAACCGATATTTATAGTACATTTCAACCGATTTCTACTTCGTGTCATTACGTACGAATGAAATTCAATCTTTCGCAATTTAAAATTACGATGATTACTAACATTAAAAAACAAGAAAGTGTTTTTTCTTCGAATATTAAACTTTAAAATTTTTGTCTTTGAATAATAAACTTGGATTTTTTATCCTTTGAGATCTTCTGAGAAACCATGTGAATTTAGGAAATCAAGAAGTCATAAATGAGGACGGAATTTGTGAATACCTTGACACATATTTATAACGAACATTTATTACGTGTGCATTGTGCACTTAATAAATGTATGGCAGTCCAGGTATCATTATACATAACAGGAAGGTTATTGTGTAAAAAGTTTCTGAGTAACACATATAAGTGTGTCTATTTCTACGATATGGTGGTCTTATATGGAATATTTAAAGTTTAATGAGACTTTGGGTTTTTCAGTGCTTCCAATTATACGTAAATATCTATTTCTACGATATGGTGGTCTTATATGGCATCATATCAGATGAATTTTTAGATTTGATTGATACTTTGGGTTTTTCAGTGCTTCCAATTATTCGTGTAACAATGTATGGAAGTGGAATTACTAATACGATCCTGACGTGTACTGTCTATTGCCGTGTAAGCGGGTTTTACATGAAAAAGTGACCCTTTGTAATCATCTGGAAAAATCTCGCAGTAAAAATTTGCAAAAATTTTCCGTCCTGGAAAAAAAGTCTCACGGTTGCATTAAGATAACTGTCTAGTATTTTGATAAAATGTCGCAATTTTTGTAATATAAAATATCAGTTAAATAAAGGCAACAGTAGCATACCGCTGTTCGAAATTCATAAATCAATTGAGAAAAAAACATACAAATCCGAGATACAAACTAAAACTGAGGGAAACACATCAAATATAATAGGAGAAATACGACACAACAGAAACACAACATTAAAATGTAACACCCAGAAACGAACTATAGTCTATAATAAAACAATGGCCATTTTCCTGACTTGATAACATTATCCTGACGGTTCAAATAATACTGAACAATAAAACAATGATTCATATATACTTGCTAAATATGGTATACACAAATTTATCATGGTGTACTTTACTTATCTTGTTAGACCGATATTGAATATATATATATTCCACAAATGACGACACATATATATGTGACCTACCGAAATTTAACTTATCACCAGATGTGTATTCATATCAGCAACACAATGGAAGTCACATGTAAAGCAGGATCTGCTTACCCTTCCGAAGCACCAGATATTACACACCGTCTTTAGTTTTATTTGTTGGGTTTTGTATACTTTTGTTTGTGATTTGTTTTTTTTTTCGTTTTTAGCCATGCCCTTGTCAGTTTATTTTCGACTTATGAGTTTAAATGTAATTTTTGTACCTTTTGCCTCTTTTTTTTTTTTTTTATCTTAGTTGTCTTTTACTTTTTTTGTTTTGTTCTTTTTTATTGGTTTATTTTTTCGTGTCCACTTTGCACAAATATACACATATATAATCATAATAAATGTGTATACAAAACCATGATCGACTAGTACTATTCTGTGCAAACGATAGTTGAAAGATTTACTTTTTATTTATCCTTTTTATAATATATATATAGAAAATTAAAGAAAAGTTAATGATAAAAAAAAAATTCCGGATGAATAAAAATTAACAAAAATTATGAAAGGCAGATGTCTCTTTGTGTCATGGCTATTTATATTGTTATATTGTAAATTTATATCTATTTTGTTTTTATACTGTTTTGTTTTTATTTTTTTGTTTATTGTTTGAATATATTTGTATTGCTACAAATATACTGTAAATGTTAAATGACAATAAAACTGATTTGATCAATGCATATGCACAGTAAAACTCAGTTTGAAAAAAGTACGAGTCCAATGTCAGAACAGGTATCAAAACGATCATTTTTTCAATTTTTTATATTTTTTACCTCATGAACCAATATAGAAATCAGTGATTACAATATAAATGAATCTCCCGCCAAAAGATGAGTCAGTGTACTTTAAGCACAAGTACGGTCACTTGGAAATTACTGAAATAGTCATACTGTACTTGACATAAGTGTCAGAATCTGTTTAACAGGACGGAAATCGTGTTTGAGAATTTTTACAATTGACCGCAATTATATGTACTAGTGTATAAAGTAAAGAAAACCAGAACCCCTTTTCCCTTCCATTATGTTACATTTGAGTATAAACAATTGACTACTACGTATGTTGCTTTATTGGTTCAAGGACGCGAAAATACAACAATGAGCACTCAAAAACCTCAATTTGATACTAATTCATTTGTCTAGATTTGGCTATATTTTGATTAAATTTATTAAACTTTTTTCTCAATTTCAGACTAGTTGATTTATCTATGATTTTACCAAACTTATCAAACTTGTCAAACTTTTTTTTTCTCAATTTGATACTAATTGATTGTCTATGATTATACCACACTTATCAAACTTATCAAACTTTTTTTCCTCAATTTGATACTAATTGATTTATCTATGATTTTACCAAACTTATCAAACTTTTCTCATTGTAGTATTTTTTTTACTGAATTATTCGTTGAAATAGCCTGGTTTACTACTTTAGTGGAAATAATTGTATAAAGTTCGAGATTGCATGTTAGTTACATAAGCGTGTCACTGTTTCTGATATGTTGTGTCTATCGTTGATGGAATATATTTGTTGTTGTTCTGCGGTTTGCATGTTGTGTCAACTATTATATTATTTGTTTGTCAGTTTCTTTTGGTGAATGTTCTGCGCTGTATTTCTGTCATGTAGTGTTGTCATTTTAGCTATATTTCTTACCATTGTCATAACCCGGGAGGTTTGGCTAACCATTCAACCAGGTTCACCACACCATTTTTTTTAAATATCCTGTACCAAATCAGGATATTTTAGAAATATTTCGGTTGTTATCAAATAGTTCGTTTCTATGTATGTTGGCGCTTGTTTTTGATGCACTTCAGTTTTCCTGTCGTTCCTTTGTTTTCCTCTTGTACTTGTTGTGTTTTCCTAGGTTTTAGTTTGTAACCCGAATTTGTTTTCTCTCAATCTGTCTTGAATTAACTGCGGTATACTACTGATGCATTTATTTACTAAGGTTATACTTGTTTTCGGTAAGATACGTTACCAACGAATTCCATGTCATACTTATTTACATGAAATATATTTCAAAAAAGCATTATCGGTAAATAGAACCTAAATTTTAAAGTTAGATTCCCGAGAGTCCGATCTACCCAGAAGCTATACAATTTGATCGCTTTTTGTTTATTTATAATATAAATAACTCTGTACTACAAATATTTCCTTTTCTTTTAAAAATAACTATAAACTGTTTTGGTTCTTTTGTCTACTTCTGATTAGTTGTTTATGTTTTCATTACTGACGAACTTTCCTGTTATCAAGAACTTTAAGTATGGAGTGTATTCGTATTTTATAACAATGGATCGGCTACTATGCTGATTTAAAAGGAAGACCCTATCCGAGGTTGCTTTTCGCAATATAACCCGTTTTGGTTCTGCTATTATTATTATGAAACTTTTATGTTTTAGTTTGTTTTAGGCTGTGCTGATACAAAATGTTTACCGAATTAGACTATTAACCGGATTTGTTATCTCATAAACAACACGACGGGTGCCACATGTGGAGCAGGATCAGCTTACCCTTCCGCAGCACCCGAGATCACCCTAGATTTTGGTGGGGTTCGTGTTGTTTATTTTTGGTTTTCTATGTTGTGTCATTTGTACTATTGTTTGTCTGTTTGTCCTTTTCATTTTCAGCCATGGCGTTGTCAGTTTATTTTCGATTTATTCATTTAAGTCAAGTATATAATAAAAGATTGTTAGATGGGTCTTGCAAATCGTTTGTTGTCCGTATATATGTTATACTAGTAATCAATAAACCAATATGCCAGGCAGCAACCAACGCCAATCACTGAATTAAAGACTACTGACTTTAGACAGGAACCTAAAGAATGTGGCTGGGTTAAAAATGTAAGTGAACTCTAAAACCTTCCCTAATATATAGAGCTAGTATGATAGTGGTGATAAGATGTGTATATAACACAACATATGAAGACATTCAATTGGAAAGGGATTTACTCTTGTAGTTGTTGTGTTTTCCTCGGTTTTAGATCGGCACATGCAAATGTAGCATAAAAATACCCCAAAACAAACAACCAAGCTTAACAAATACAAAAAAACACAAGATTCTGATCCATAAAGTACTCGCAATATTGCATAATAATATTAATCTGGAAAGACCAATGGTGATCATATCTGCTATTTCCTCTTGCATGACACAGCAATTTTACTGTGTACACTTCACTACTTTCATATTTCGTAGAACACTCACAGTGGTAAATAAATGTGAAAACAGTTATAATGAATTAATCTTGAACTTTGTTACGGAAATGTTTATCTGCACAATCTTGATGACTTCAATTTGTTAATGTACTGTTGAGGAAAACTCAATTCATTTCCCGGACAAATATACTTTAAAGTCGTTATGTAATTGTGAAAACACAAAAGCATGTAACCAATTGTTTAAACCTTTAAATAGTAATAATACACGGAATAAGACCGTTCTTTTTTCAGTAATTACTTAAAAGAAGTACTTTTACCCTAGTAATCATTTAAACAGAAAAGAGTGATTTCATTGTAAGCATGGAAACTTTTGAGATACTTTTTGCAGACTAATAATTAAGTCTGGAATAGGTGGTTTTGAATATGGTTAACTTGGACCATGGAGAACAGAAGCCGAAAACAAATAATTTTGCAGATAACAGAATAAACATTATACATCATGAATAAACAGTACAAATTTACAAGTTATAATATACGCTTTCGGCAATCGCTTGCACGAAGGAACAAATTGATTGAAAAATAAATATCGGGTAGAAGATCGATATCAACATTAAATGAAGAAAAAACCAGCAGTGCGATACAGCCGCAACTAATCTACCATGTGTTATTTGCTTTTTTGCATGGTTTTAGACCTCTGTCCAATAACTTAAGGGTATGATTAAGCGCGCGTTATACGTTTTACCCTGGCACTTTTTAATGTGCTTTTTTTAAGTCAGGAGCATCAAATTCAGTGGTTGTCGTTTGTTAATGTATATTATACTATTTTTTTGTTACTTCTTTTGAACATAAATCAGGCCATTAGTTTTCTCCATTGAATTGATTTATATTTGTCATTTCGGAACCTTTTATAGTTACTATGCGGTTTTAGTTTTGATTCATTGCTGAAGACCGTATGGTGACCTATATGAATATCTTCTAATTCATTTGATCTTTGGTGGATAGTTGTCTCATTGGCAATTACATCACATCTTCTTATTTTTAGATGATAAATTCATTTATCTTTACAATGCGAAACCTTTGTTCAACTCAATAAAGTACACATTAAATTCTCACATAATTTTATTGTTTTTATATCTGATATTTAACAAAACATATAAAATGATCTGAAATAACTGAAATTCAGATCAGCTTTAGTATTTATCTATAACTTGATTAACAAAGTTAGACAATAGTGACATGACTTTCAAAACAAAAAGGCAAATCTTGACAGCATTGAAACAAATCGGAAGCGAACTCATTAGTAGCAGCGGAAGTATAATTATCAAACTTCGATCGGGATCAACATAACGTTAAAGTGAACTAAAACATGACTTGCACATTGATATGAAAAAAGTTTAGGACATGTAGGTATGTTGGTGTTAATGACTTGCATTAAAATACAACCGTAAACACTGATAAACTCCGTACTTGCGCCCGAATTTTGACAATTGTATTTATTTTCAATTTTTTTCAATCGTATTTTTCTGTCCTTTTGATTGGTAGCAATATTGACGTATCCTTCAACATTACTCATTTTTTTTTTTAAATAAATGGGATTTTATAAAGCTGTTATATTAAAAAAATACAAATGTATATGATCATTATATAAATTGGCATGTGTAACACACATATATCAATCTTCAACCAATACACATATAATCAAACACAAAATATTATTGATTAAAACGAAAAAATATAAAAAAGTAAATAATTTAAATCACATAATTCAATATTCAATCACAACAAAAATAAACATACAAGCAAATAAAATATGATGTTAAATAAAATTCGACATACAAATTATGTTCTATCAATACTCATTCATTCCAAATATATATGAAAATAACAGGTCAAAGATATGAAGTATGTTAAAAAAAATTATACTGCAAAGGTAAAACAGATGACAAGTTTCGGAATATCAACTTTATCAATTCATTATCCAACCAAATTGCAGTTATAATTGATAAGGAACATCTGAAAATACTGTGTACTATGGTAATTTCATGTAGTTTGTTTATCTCTGCCAGGCGAAACAAATACCATTTTTGAGCTTCTCAAAAGTTTTAAGAACATAACAATTAAACTATTTTTTGTACATTCCGTTATAAAAATTTGTGGGTAATAATAACTATATTGGCAAATGCAATATATGTGATATATACTTTATCTTCCATGCCACATCACGTTTATTAGGTAAATAAAAGACAAAATATAAATAAAGGAAAGTTAAAAACTTAAAACATAAGCATTTGAAGAAATAGAACCCAAACATCAGCTAAAACCCTAAATGGTCATCATAAATATTCCAACTGTCTTTATTATATTTCAACTATCTTTATTTCGTAAAATTTGCAATTTTTATATTCAAAGGTACCTGGTATAGAATGCTACTGTATGTCTTTATTTAATATAAATTTACTTAATCAAGTATGAAATTAAAACATGTACAATTATTAATCTACTGTAAACAAAATATGACATTTTATCTGTTGTGAATTAACCAATTACATTTCTATTTTTTTTCTGTTTTGTGATACAAAGACTTTATGTATAACCATTTAATTGTTTCACAGCTTCTTGTCTGTGCCGCAAAAATTGATCAATGTTATCTGATCTTGATATTTCAATATTTGGAGACAGTGGACTGGTGCAGGTTACCTGTAAAATAGAAGAAAAAAGTTCTTTCAATTAGATAAGTATAACAAATCATTTTCATAATCTAGTTGTCTTTAAAAATTAATTTAGTATTGTATACGACTGTTATTGCTAATAAGGTAGATATTCATAACAATAATAAAAAGAGTTATAAGGACAATGAATGATTGCGACTGACTAACTCTTTAACCATTTTGTTTTGGAATGTTATTGATTCAGTCAAACAAACAAAAGCCATACTCCAACTCGTACATTGAATAGTTGAAAATAAAAAATAATGTGCAACAACAACACCAAGCCCACATTAAATGAAGTTTCCCTTTTTCTATTTTGAGAATCAGTGTCTTCAAATTTAAAAATGACAAAGTAAACTGGAGCTTAAATCATGTGATCAAGTTTCCTAATCACTCACCGAAGGTTAAACGCTAGACAATTTGGTATATAAACCAAATAAAATCAAATGCGTGGAATTGTAAGGAGTATAATAAGTTGAGTTACGTCCCTTGAAACAAACATATAACAAATAACTGTTGAATTCCATACCTTACACAGTTGCTGATAAGCCTGTTCCAGGTAGATTTTTGACCATATTAGATTATTTCTGAATTCAGTTTCCCCTCCACACCACTTTTGACCAAAGCTGATCATAACCTCTGCCGAAGGACGTGGTCCTTTATCATTTATATATCGATGTAAACTGGGCTCAAACCAATTAAAGTAGTCAAATATTATAGTTGGTTCATCCCTGTTCAATTTAACTGGCTCTGGGGAATTGTGTAGTTGAACAAATATGGTGCACCTAAAACATATAATATAAAGAATGATATAATTTAATATTCTTTCAAAAAACTACCATAACAGATATACACGTATTCAGTAAAAATTGGGTATATTTTGAAATAAATAAAAAAAAACCACTACCACATAGAAAATCAGAAATTACTGAGGTAGTTAATCATACGAAGATTGTTGAATAACCATGGTGTTTAATAAAGAATCACACAAATGCAATTCATAATAGATGTATTTTGGAATAACGAATTGAATGAATCATTAGAATTGGTGCCGTCGAATTGCATTCGGTAAATACCTATGATTACAGATTAAATAAAGGCAACATTAGTATACCGCTGTTCGAAATTCATAAATTGATTGAGAAAAAAACTAATCCGGGTTACAAACGCATCAAATATAAGAGGAGAACTACGGCACAACAGAAACACAACATTGAAATGTAACGCACACAGAAACGAACTATAATATAACAATAGCCATAACTATATATATATACATCTCCATGCCTTATATATCATGTACTGTAGTACGCCGCTAGATTAAAACTGACGAGGAAAGGTAACATACTGCCACCGAAAGCTTTATTATGAAGCCTAGTTGGTCGTGTAGTCTAGCGGGACTGCTACAGTGAAGGCGATTTGGTGTCACGATATCTCAGTAGCATGAGTTCGAATCCCGGCGACGGAAAAACAAAAAATTTGCGGAAGCAAATTTACAGATCTAACATTGTTGGGTTGTTGTTTAGACGAGTTTTATATATATATATACATATATATAACTATAACACTATCTTGCTATCTCTTCTGGTAGGCTGTTGAAATCATTAATTGTGAACGTTTATACTGGCTTGATTATACGAATATTTTATCATGAAATATGCGGTGTTAAAATTGAAAGTATGTTCTTTTACAGAATCATCTCTTGTTCTCTCCATACATATTTTATTTCGAATCTTTATTGTTGGATCTGGGTTTGATATTCACGTATGGTGATCACCATACGGCATAATATATAAAAAAGCATCTAATCATTATTAATAAAGAGTTGAAATAAAATCTTTCTTTAGTTGTTACCTGCATTTTCGAGTTGCAATGATCTGACCATTCTGAACCCTAATGATTATCCCACGATCGAGGTAGTTCAGCAATGTAAGTGTCATTTCTTCTTGCTTTTTATTTTCCAAAAAACACAACGGAAAATGTACTTGATCAACATCATTTGGACCATATATCTGTGAAAAAATATAATTTACTAAATTATTGATAAAAAAGTAAAAATAACAAAACTAACGAACGCCGAGGAAAATTCAAAACGGAAAGTCTATAATCAAAGGGCAAAATCAAAAATTCAAACACGTCAAACGGATGGATAGGTAGTTTGAAAAAAAGATAGATTTTTATTTTTACTTTATCATAAAATGAGCTGTATTTGAAGAAATGGTTATGTTTGTTTTCAAGCTGAACGCTTAGCACAATTGTAATGTATGAGATACTAAACCGTCGTATTACTATAATTGGCCATAGATATTCTAAATGATATAATTTTGAAAAATTAAGAAAAAATAGTTCTTTTTTAACAAAATAGATGAATTTATAGAAAAGTTACTCATCATAGATACTAGTATTGAAATTTTATATTCAATCATCTGGTTTATTATCAATTATAATGCAAATTAAAATTTTTGTCGTTTTTTTTAAATCTTTTTTTCCTGAAATCCAAAAATAAATATTCAATTTTTCGTAATACTCTTAAATTATTCTTTGTTGTTATT
>CM034352.1:67393280-67485418 GCA_019925275.1 Mytilus edulis
CAATGTTAGATCTGTAAATTTTGCTTCCGCAAATTTTTTGTTTTTCCCTCGCCGGGATTCGAACCCATGCTACTGAGATATCGTGACACCAAGTCGCCTTCACTGTAGCAGTCCCGCTAGACTATACGACCAACTGGGCTTCATAATAAAGCTTTCGGTGGCAGTATGTTACCTTTCCTCGTCAGTTTTAATCTAGCGGCGTACTACAGTACATGATATATAAGGCATGGAGATGTATATATATATAGTTATGGCTATTGTTATATTATAGTTCGTTTCTGTGTGCGTTACATTTCAATGTTGTGTTTCTGTTGTGCCGTAGTTCTCCTCTTATATTTGATGCGTTTCCCTAAGTTTTAGTTTGTAACCCGGATTAGTTTTTTTCTCAATCAATTTATGAATTTCGAACAGCGGTATACTAATGTTGCCTTTATTTAATCTGTAATCATAGGTATTTACCGAATGCAATTCGACGGCACCAATTCTAATGATTCATTCAATTCGTTATTCCAAAATACATCTATTATGAATTGCATTTGTGTGATTCTTTATTAAACACCATGGTTATTCAACAATCTTCGTATGATTAACTACCTCATTAATTTCTGATTTTCTATGTGGTAGTGGTTTTTTTTATTTATTTCAAAATATACCCAATTTTTACTGAATACGTGTATATCTGTTATGGTAGTTTTTTGAAAGAATATTAAATTATATCATTCTTTATATTATATGTTTTAGGTGCACCATATTTGTTCAACTACACAATTCCCCAGAGCCAGTTAAATTGAACAGGGATGAACCAACTATAATATTTGACTACTTTAATTGGTTTGAGCCCAGTTTACATCGATATATAAATGATAAAGGACCACGTCCTTCGGCAGAGGTTATGATCAGCTTTGGTCAAAAGTGGTGTGGAGGGGAAACTGAATTCAGAAATAATCTAATATGGTCAAAAATCTACCTGGAACAGGCTTATCAGCAACTGTGTAAGGTATGGAATTCAACAGTTATTTGTTATATGTTTGTTTCAAGGGACGTAACTCAACTTATTATACTCCTTACAATTCCACGCATTTGATTTTATTTGGTTTATATACCAAATTGTCTAGCGTTTAACCTTCGGTGAGTGATTAGGAAACTTGATCACATGATTTAAGCTCCAGTTTACTTTGTCATTTTTAAATTTGAAGACACTGATTCTCAAAATAGAAAAAGGGAAACTTCATTTAATGTGGGCTTGGTGTTGTTGTTGCACATTATTTTTTATTTTCAACTATTCAATGTACGAGTTGGAGTATGGCTTTTGTTTGTTTGACTGAATCAATAACATTCCAAAACAAAATGGTTAAAGAGTTAGTCAGTCGCAATCATTCATTGTCCTTATAACTCTTTTTATTATTGTTATGAATATCTACCTTATTAGCAATAAGTCGTATACAATACTAAATTAATTTTTAAAGACAACTAGATTATGAAAATGATTTGTTATACTTATCTAATTGAAAGAACTTTTTTCTTCTATTTTACAGGTAACCTGCACCAGTCCACTGTCTCCAAATATTGAAATATCAAGATCAGATAACATTGATCAATTTTTGCGGCACAGACAAGAAGCTGTGAAACAATTAAATGGTTATACATAAAGTCTTTGTATCACAAAACAGAAAAAAATAGAAATGTAATTGGTTAATTCACAACAGATAAAATGTCATATTTTGTTTACAGTAGATTAATAATTGTACATGTTTTAATTTCATACTTGATTAAGTAAATTTATATTAAATAAAGACATACAGTAGCATTCTATACCAGGTACCTTTGAATATAAAAATTGCAAATTTTACGAAATAAAGATAGTTGAAATATAATAAAGACAGTTGGAATATTTATGATGACCATTTAGGGTTTTAGCTGATGTTTGGGTTCTATTTCTTCAAATGCTTATGTTTTAAGTTTTTAACTTTCCTTTATTTATATTTTGTCTTTTATTTACCTAATAAACGTGATGTGGCATGGAAGATAAAGTATATATCACATATATTGCATTTGCCAATATAGTTATTATTACCCACAAATTTTTATAACGGAATGTACAAAAAATAGTTTAATTGTTATGTTCTTAAAACTTTTGAGAAGCTCAAAAATGGTATTTGTTTCGCCTGGCAGAGATAAACAAACTACATGAAATTACCATAGTACACAGTATTTTCAGATGTTCCTTATCAATTATAACTGCAATTTGGTTGGATAATGAATTGATAAAGTTGATATTCCGAAACTTGTCATCTGTTTTACCTTTGCAGTATAATTTTTTTTAACATACTTCATATCTTTGACCTGTTATTTTCATATATATTTGGAATGAATGAGTATTGATAGAACATAATTTGTATGTCGAATTTTATTTAACATCATATTTTATTTGCTTGTATGTTTATTTTTGTTGTGATTGAATATTGAATTATGTGATTTAAATTATTTACTTTTTTATATTTTTTCGTTTTAATCAATAATATTTTGTGTTTGATTATATGTGTATTGGTTGAAGATTGATATATGTGTGTTACACATGCCAATTTATATAATGATCATATACATTTGTATTTTTTTAATATAAGAGCTTTATAAAATCCCATTTATTTAAAAAAAAAATTGAGTAATGTTGAAGGATACGTCAATATTGCTACCAATCAAAAGGGCAGAAAAATACGATTGAAAAAAATTGAAAATAAATACAAGTGTCAAAATTCGGGCGCAAGTACGGAGTTTATCAGTGTTTACGGTTGTATTTTAATGCAAGTCATTAACACCAACATACCTACATGTCCTAAACTTTTTTCATATCAATGTGCAAGTCATGTTTTAGTTCACTTTAACGTTATGTTGATCCCGATCGAAGTTTGATAATTATACTTCCGCTGCTACTAATGAGTTCGCTTCCGATTTGTTTCAATGCTGTCAAGATTTGCCTTTTTGTTTTGAAAGTCATGTCACTATTGTCTAACTTTGTTAATCAAGTTATAGATAAATACTAAAGCTGATCTGAATTTCAGTTATTTCAGATCATTTTATATGTTTTGTTAAATATCAGATATAAAAACAATAAAATTATGTGAGAATTTAATGTGTACTTTATTGAGTTGAACAAAGGTTTTGCATTGTAAAGATAAATGAATTTATCATCTAAAAATAAGAAGATGTGATGTAATTGCCAATGAGACAACTATCCACCAAAGATCAAATGAATTAGAAGATATTCATATAGGTCACCATACGGTGTTCAGCAATGAATCAAAACTAAAACCGCATAGTAACTATAAAAGGTTCCGAAATGACAAATATAAATCAATTCAATGGAGAAAACTAATGGCCTGATTTATGTTCAAAAGAAGTAACAAAAAAATAGTATAATATACATTAACAAACGACAACCACTGAATTTGATGCTCCTGACTTAAAAAAAGCACATTAAAAAGTGCCAGGGTAAAACGTATAACGCGCGCTTAATCATACCCTTAAGTTATTGGACAGAGGTCTAAAACCATGCAAAAAAGCAAATAACACATGGTAGATTAGTTGCGGCTGTAGCGCACTGCTGGTTTTTCCTTCATTTAATGTTGATATCGATCTTCTACCCGATATTTATTTTTCAATCAATTTGTTCCTTCGTGCAAGCGATTGCCGAAAGCGTATATTATAACTTGTAAATTTGTACTGTTTATTCATGATGTATAATGTTTATTCTGTTATCTGCAAAATTATTTGTTTTTGGCTTCTGTTCTCCATGGTCCAAGTTAACCATATTCAAAACCACCTATTCCAGACTTAATTATTAGTCTGCAAAAAGTATCTCAAAAGTTTCCATGCTTACAATGAAATCACTCTTTTCTGTTTAAATGATTACTAGGGTAAAAGTACTTCTTTTAAGTAATTACTGAAAAAAGAACGGTCTTATTCCGTGTATTATTACTATTTAAAGGTTTAAACAATTGGTTACATGCTTTTGTGTTTTCACAATTACATAACGACTTTAAAGTATATTTGTCCGGGAAATGAATTGAGTTTTCCTCAACAGTACATTAACAAATTGAAGTCATCAAGATTGTGCAGATAAACATTTCCGTAACAAAGTTCAAGGTTAATTCATTATAACCGTTTTCACATTTATTTACCACTGTGAGTGTTCTACGAAATATGAAAGTAGTGAAGTGTACACAGTAAAACTGCTGTGTCATGCAAGAGGAAATAGCAGATATGATCACCATTGGTCTTTCCAGATTAATATTATTATGCAATATTGCGAGTACTTTATGGATCAGAATCTTGTGTTTTTTTGTATTTGTTAAGTTTGGTTGTTTGTTTTGGGGTATTTTTATGCTACATTTGTATGTGCCGATCTAATAACCGAGGAAAACACAACAACTACAAGAGTAAAGCCCTTTCCAACTGAATGTCTTCATATGTTGTGTTATATACACATCTTATCACCACTGTCATACTAGCTCTATATATTAGGGAAGGTTTTAGAGTTCACTTACATTTTTAATTCTAAATTCAGTAGTCTTTAATTCAGTGATTGGCGTTAGTTGCTGCCTGACATATTGGTTTATTGATTACTATTATAACATATATACGGACAACACATGTCGATTTGCAAGACCCATCGGACCTGTTTCTCAAACAATCTTTTATTATATACTTGACTTAAATGAATAAATCGAAAATAAACTGACAACGCCATGGCTGAAAATGAAAAGGACAAACAGACAAACAATAGTACACATGACACATCATAGAAAACCAAAGAATAAACAACACGAACCCCACCAAAATCTAGGGTGATCTCGAGTGCTGCGGAAGGGTAAGCTGATCCTGATCCACATGTGGCACCCGTCGTGTTGTTTATGAGATAACAAATCCAGTTAATAGTCTAATTCGGTAAACATTTTGTATCAGCACAGCCTAAAACAACTTTGATACACAAACAAATGATTTTTACTAACTGAATACATTAAACTAAAAAATAAAACGGGTTATATTGCGAAAAGCAACCTCGGATAGGGCCTTCCTTTTAAATCAGCATAGTAGCCGATCCATTGTTATAAAATACGAATACACTCCATACTTAAAGTTCTTGATAACAGGAAAGTTCGTCAGTAATGAAAACATGAACAACTAATCAAAAGTAGACAAAAGAACCAAAACAGTTTATAGTTATTTTTAAAAGAAAAGGAAATATTTGTAGTACAGAGTTATTTATATTATAAATAAACAAAAAGCGATCAAATTGTATAGCTTCTGGGTAGATCGGACTCTCGGGAACCTAACTTTAAAATTTAGGTTCTATTTACCGATAATGCTTTTGTGAAATATATTTCATGTAAATAAGTATGACATGGAATGCGTTGGTAACGTATCTTACCGAAAACAAGTATATAACCTTAGTAAATAAATGCATCAGTAGTATACCGCAGTTAATTCAAGACAGATTGAGAGAAAACAAATTCGGGTTACAAACTAAAATCTAGGAAAACACAACAAGTACAAGAGGAAAACAAAGGAACGACAGGAAAACTGACGTGCATCAAAAACAAGCCCCAACATACATAGAAACGAACTATTTGATAACAACCGAAATATTTCTAAAATATCCTGATTTGGTACAGGATATTTAAAAAAAAGGGTGGGGTAAACCTGGTTGAATGGTTAGCCAAACCTCCCGGGTTATGACAATGGTAAGAAATATAGCTAAAATGACAACACTACATGACAGAAATACAGC
Source organism: Mytilus edulis (assembly GCA_019925275.1). NCBI lineage: Eukaryota > Metazoa > Mollusca > Bivalvia > Mytilida > Mytilidae > Mytilus > Mytilus edulis. Next base: position 67,399,069 of record CM034352.1, read on the forward strand.
GCAGAACATTCACCAAAAGAAACTCACAAACAAATAATATTATAGTTGACACAACATGCAAACCGCAGAACAACAACAAATATATTCCATCAACGATAGACACAACATATCAGAAACAGTGACACGCTTATGTAACTAACATGCAATCTCGAACTTTATACAATTGTTTCCACTAAAGTAGTAAACCAAGCTATTTCAACGAATAATTCAGTAAAAAAAATACTACAATGAGAAAAGTTTGGTAAAATCATAGATAAATCAATAAGTATCAAATTGAGGAAAAAAAGTTTGATAAGTTTGATAAGTGTGGTATAATCATAGACAATCAATTAGTATCAAATTGAGAAAAAAAATTGACAAGTTTGATAAGTTTGGTAAAATCATAGATAAATCAACTAGTCTGAAATTGAGAAAAAAGTTTAATAAATTTAATCAAAATATAGCCAAATCTAGACAAATGAATTAGTATTAAATTGAGGTGTTTTGAGTGCTCATTGTTGTATTTTCGCGTCCTTGAACCAATAAAGCAACATACGTAGTAGTCAATTGTTAATACTCAAATGTAACATAATGGAAGGGAAAAGGGGTTCTGGTTTTCTTAACTTTATACACTAGTACATATAATTGCGGTCAATTGGAAAAATTCTCACACACGATTTCCGTCCTGTTAAACAGATTCCGACACTTATGTCAAGTACAGTATGACTATTTCAGTAGTTTCCAAGTGACCGTACTTGTGCTAAAAGTACACTGACTCATCTTAAACGGGAGATTAATTTATTGAATAATCCTTGATTTCTATATATATATATATAAGCAACAGTAGTATACCGATGTTCAAAACTCATAAATCGATAGACAAAAACAAATTCGGGTCACAAACCAAAACCGAGGGAAACGCAATATATATATTGGTTCACGAGCTAACAAAAAATAGAAAAGATAAACTATTTTCTTTTGTTACCTGTTCTGACATTGGACATTTTTCAAACTAAGTTTTACTGTGCATATGCTTTGATCAAATAAGTTTTATTGTCATGACACATTTACAGTATATTTTTGCCAATACAAATATAATCAAACAATAACAACAAAATAAAAACAAAACAGTATAAAAAGAACAAGATATAAATTTACAATAATACAATATTAATAACCATGTTATAAAGAGACCTCTGCCTCTCATAAACAATGATAAATGTTGTTTATTTTTATTCAACCAGAAACAACTGCAAAATGTTTTGACTTTTTTTAATTATTAACTTTTCTAGATATATATCAGTTGTTTCTGGTTGAATATATATATAATAAAAAGGATACATGGAAAATAAATCTTTCAACTATCGTTTGCACAGAGTATTACTAGTCACTCATGATTTTGTATTCAAATTTAGTATGAGTATATATGTGTAAATATGTGCAAACTGAACACGAAAAAATAAACAAATAAAAAGGAACAAAACAAAAAAAGTTAAAGACAACTAAGATAAAAGAGAGGCAAAAGGTACCAACATGACATTTAAACTCATAAGTCGATAATAACTGACAACGGCATGCCCAAATACGAAAAAGACTAAATGACAAACAAAAGTATACAAAAACCAACAAATAAAACTAAATACTGTGTGTAATATCCGGTGCTCCGGAAGGGTAAGCAGATCCTGCTTTACATGTGGTGATGAGTTTAATTTCGGTAGGTCACATAAAAGGGGACGGAATATGAGTGTCGTCATTTGTGGAATATATATTCAATATCGGTCTAACAAGATAAGTTAAGTACACCATGATAAATTTGTGTATACCATATTTAGCAAGTATATCTGAATCATTGTTTTATTGATTAGTATTATTTGAACCGTCAGGATAATGTCATCAAGTCAGTGATTGGCGTTAGTTGCTGCCTGACATATTGGTTTATTGATTACTATTATAACATATATACGGACAACACATGTCGATTTGCAAGACCCATCGGACCTGTTTCTCAAACAATCTTTTATTATATACTTGACTTAAATGAATAAATCGAAAATAAACTGACAACGCCATGGCTGAAAATGAAAAGGACAAACAGACAAACAATAGTACACATGACACATCATAGAAAACCAAAGAATAAACAACACGAACCCCACCAAAATCTAGGGTGATCTCGAGTGCTGCGGAAGGGTAAGCTGATCCTGATCCACATGTGGCACCCGTCGTGTTGTTTATGAGATAACAAATCCAGTTAATAGTCTAATTCGGTAAACATTTTGTATCAGCACAGCCTAAAACAACTTTGATACACAAACAAATGATTTTTACTAACTGAATACATTAAACTAAAAAATAAAACGGGTTATATTGCGAAAAGCAACCTCGGATAGGGCCTTCCTTTTAAATCAGCATAGTAGCCGATCCATTGTTATAAAATACGAATACACTCCATACTTAAAGTTCTTGATAACAGGAAAGTTCGTCAGTAATGAAAACATGAACAACTAATCAAAAGTAGACAAAAGAACCAAAACAGTTTATAGTTATTTTTAAAAGAAAAGGAAATATTTGTAGTACAGAGTTATTTATATTATAAATAAACAAAAAGCGATCAAATTGTATAGCTTCTGGGTAGATCGGACTCTCGGGAACCTAACTTTAAAATTTAGGTTCTATTTACCGATAATGCTTTTGTGAAATATATTTCATGTAAATAAGTATGACATGGAATGCGTTGGTAACGTATCTTACCGAAAACAAGTATATAACCTTAGTAAATAAATGCATCAGTAGTATACCGCAGTTAATTCAAGACAGATTGAGAGAAAACAAATTCGGGTTACAAACTAAAATCTAGGAAAACACAACAAGTACAAGAGGAAAACAAAGGAACGACAGGAAAACTGACGTGCATCAAAAACAAGCCCCAACATACATAGAAACGAACTATTTGATAACAACCGAAATATTTCTAAAATATCCTGATTTGGTACAGGATATTTAAAAAAAAGGGTGGGGTAAACCTGGTTGAATGGTTAGCCAAACCTCCCGGGTTATGACAATGGTAAGAAATATAGCTAAAATGACAACACTACATGACAGAAATACAGCGCAGAACATTCACCAAAAGAAACTCACAAACAAATAATATTATAGTTGACAACGGCATGCCCAAATACGAAAAAGACTAAATGACAAACAAAAGTATACAAAAACCAACAAATAAAACTAAATACTGTGTGTAATATCCGGTGCTCCGGAAGGGTAAGCAGATCCTGCTTTACATGTGGTGATGAGTTTAATTTCGGTAGGTCACATAAAAGGGGACGGAATATGAGTGTCGTCATTTGTGGAATATATATTCAATATCGGTCTAACAAGATAAGTTAAGTACACCATGATAAATTTGTGTATACCATATTTAGCAAGTATATCTGAATCATTGTTTTATTGATTAGTATTATTTGAACCGTCAGGATAATGTCATCAAGTCAGGAAAACGGCCATTGTTATATTATAGACTATAGTTCGTTTCTGTGTGTGTTACATTTTAGTGTTGTGTTTCTGTTGTGTCGTATTTCTCCTATTATATTTGATGTGTTTCCCTCAGTTTTAGTTTGTATCCCGGATTTGTATGTTTTTTCTCAATTGATTTATGAATTTCGAACAGCGGTATGCTACTGTTGCCTTTATTTAACTGATATTTAACATTACAAAAATTGCGACATTTTATCAAAATACTAGACAGTTACCTTAATGCAACCGTGAGACTTTTTTTCCAGGACGGAAAATTTTTGCAAATTTTTACTGCGAGATTTTTCCAGATGATTACAAAGGGTCACTTTTTCATGTAAAACCCGCTTACACGGCAATAGACAGTACACGTCAGGATCGTATTAGTAATTCCACTTCCATACATTGTTACACGAATAATTGGAAGCACTGAAAAACCCAAAGTATCAATCAAATTTAAAAATTCATCTGATATGATGCCATATAAGACCACCATATCGTAGAAATAGATATTTACGTATAATTGGAAGCAATGAAAAACCCAAAGTCTCAATAAACTTTGAATATTCCATATAAGACCACCATATCGTAGAAATAGACACACTTATATGTGTTACTCAGAAACTTTTTACACAATAACCTTCCTGTTATGTATAATGATACCTGACTGACATACATTTATTAAGTGCACAATGCACACGTCATAAATGGTCGTTATAAATATGTGTCAAGGTATTCACAAATTCCGTCCTCATTTATGACTTCTTGATTTCCTAAATTCACATGGTTTCTCAGAAGATCTCAAAGGATAAAAAATCCAAGTTTATTATTCAAAGACAAAAATTTTAAAGTTTAATATTCGAAGAAAAAACACTTTCTTGTTTTTTAATGTTAGTAATCATCGTAATTTTAAATTGCGAAAGATTGAATTGCATTCGTACGTAATGACACGAAGTAGAAATCGGTTGAAATGTACTATAAATATCGGTTATATTTTTATCTTTGATCCAGGCTGGGGATCCAGATAAATATTTTTCAATTGTTAAGGGAGAAAACTTAGATATAGCTAAAAATGTAATTGGTACTGATAATCGGAACAAATTTTATAAACTAGTAATAAATTAAAAAAAAAATGTGATATGCGTGTCACTGAGACAACTCTACATCCAAGTCACAATGTATATGAGTAACAATTAAGATCAAAGTACGACCTTCAACGCGGAGGTCGCAATGAAGAGCAAGCAATACCGGGCCCAAAATGACTAGTGTAAAACAATCAAACAGGAAAACCAACGGTATTATCTATATATAAAAAGGGAAACGATAACAATTCTGAATCCCCCCAAAAACAACAATCACTGAACAACAGACCCCTGAAGATATTTTTAATTCTTTACTGCACAATCGTCAGCCTGTGAACCTTTTTTCTTATTTCATTCGCTTGCTACGAAGTCTCATATAAACTTCATATAATTTTATAAAATTATCTGTCCTACATTCATGAATAATGAAATTGATTTATATAAATTTAATGGTGATTGCCGGAAAATGCTTTAGTTAACTACATCTCATCATTTTCGATCTTTACTTTTATTTAACGCATGTCTTGTACAAATAGGGAGATGTGGTATGATTATCAATGAGACATTAAAGCTCAAATGAAGTGAACTTAAGCAATTAAAGACAACCATACGGCTTTCAAAATTGACAAAAATTCTATTATTCCGTTGTTTCAACTGATAGTTGATGTAAAATTGAGAATGGAAATGGGGAATGTGTCAAAGAGACAACCCGACCATAGAAAAAACAACAGCAGAAGGTCACCAACAGGTCTTCAATGTAGCGAGACATTTCCGCACCCGGAGGCGTCCTTCAGCTGGCCCCTAAACAAAAATATACTAGTTCAGTGACAATGAACACCATACTTATTTCCGAATTGTACACAAGAAACTAAAATTAAAAAAATACAAGACTAACAAAGGCCTTTTCCTCGGTTTTGGTTTTGACCAGGATTTGTTTAAGCTAAATCAATTAATGACTAAGTATTGAACAGCTATTTGCCTTTATGTGTAGTCAGTTTTAAAAGATCACAAGATGAAAATGTGAAACAGTTCAAACAAGAAAACTTAGGGCTAAATTTATGACAATACAATTTACGTAAAATAAATATGAATAAAGGCAACAGTAGTATACCGCTGTTCAAAACTCATAAATCCATGGACAAAAAACAAAATCGGGGTAACAAACTAAAACCGAGGAAACGCATTAAATATAAGAGGAGAACAACGACATAACACCGAAACGTAACACACACAGAAACGGACCAAGCATCAGACAAAACACCACGAGAATAACAAATATAACATGACACACATGAACATATGACATCCTCTGAATTACAGGCAGCATACATTGGACAGTTTCATGAACAATGTAGCGGGGTTGAACATGTTTGTGAGCAGTTATGTTTGCTTAGCTCTCTAATGTTTTGTGAGTTGTAGGTTTTTTTTCGAACTTCAAGGACAATGTAATTATAACACCTGAACCAACGTGTTCTAGAATCCTGGTTGTCACGGTAAAATCTAGAATTCTCAAAAGAAAAAATGCTTTTGTTAAGTTTAAAATGAAAAATTTATGATATTGAAAGCTTGTGTGTCTGATGTCAAAATTACTCATCGAAGTTTTTTTTATAGAATACAAATAGAATCAAAGTTAATAATTTCTACCTAGGGGATTTGAAGAAAAGTGTGTAGTAAACACAGTTACTTGTCTTAATATATAAAAATATATAGGGGAAAAGTTCTGATCCAAGTGCATGTGGTCATTATCAAAGCACGTCTACTTACATCTATCTGAGATATGCATAACTTTTTATTTATATATTTATATAATTCTTTTTGATTATTAGCATTTATAACGAATACCCTCATACATTAATCTTAAAACATACACTGAATTATCACTAAAATACATTAAATTTTTAGAAAGTAGACGTGAGCTGTTTCATATTAACTGAAATAAATTTTATAGGCAAGATATTACTGAGGTGGGAGATTTTGTGCATGGTACCCTTGCCAAGTTCAAGTTTTAAAAAATCTGATATTTTCTAGAGTGGCGTTATTTTTCATCCATGTGTCAAAATAAATTTCACAAGACACAAGGGCCATCAAAAGTCATTTAATTTAGTCAAATAACGAAAGCCAACAACATGATCAGAACTATGAAATTTAAGCAATAGTCAAGAAAGCAATACACAGAAAACTTCAAAGAAGTCTTAGCACCACGATCTTCCATCAAAAAACTTGAATTAGCCCAGAAGGTTAGACAGGGTACCTGTTGTCTGCAAACATGACATTTATTGCAAGAGAAATCATCTTGATGTTTATTGCAAGAGAAATTATCAATAAAAACAGATTATAAACATTTTTTACTGATTGTTTGATATTATTTGTAATTAAGTCCATTCATAAATCTGGGATTCGACATTGACCTTTAAATCTTCGATCAGATAAGATAGGTTCTTAACACATGAATTAAGTAGATACAATCAATGGGTTCAAATTCATGATAAAGTCGACCATATATTATAGGAACAGCCAAACTATTTGATTAAAACAGAGAGACGACACTAAACTTGGGCAATTAAAAAACAATATGAGTCGAAGAAAAACAGATAATTTCATAGACTGGTTCATAGCCCTTTAACTGTTTTACTCTTACATATTTATACAACAAGAGTGTCTCATACACCTGTATGTTGCTAGGGAGAGAACTAGCCTAATAACACCAAAAGAATGACGAAAAGATAAAAAATGTCTACGAAACACTTCACAGATAATTAGAAAAAATAATACGAACATGTGGGTTGGGTAATAGTTATCAAAGGTACTAGGATTATAATTAGATACGCCAGGCGCGAGTTTCGTCTAAATAAGACTCATAATGTGCCAAATACGGCTAAGGTAATCTATTCCTGGGATAAAAAAAATCTAAGTTTTCGAAAACTTCAAAGTTTTGTAACAATAAATTTATAATCAAAGTACTGAAGTACTGAACATCAGAGGACCTCAAGTTGTGTTGAATTATTGATAAATGACAGGTGTTTATATTATACCTACCAGACAGATATGTTCACCATACAATAAAGTACAAATACAAAATGTATTAAATATAATATGCTATCATATCTGAGATACTGACTTGAACTAGGAAACTTAGCTTTGTGAATTATCAATGATTACTTGGTCAAATGAGAACTGTTAGATTGGCATTATGACCATATAGTTGCACACATATGAAAATCGTTAGCGTATAACTTATAATAGATAATCAACATAGCAAACAATTCTTCGAGTAGCTATATAGTCACTCACTGAACTATGAAAAAGAGGTTCAGGACAATCATATCAAAACAGATAAATTGTAATATTGTGGCTAATTAAAAAATAAAGTGGGGAAAAATATATTGTTTTGGCAAAAGGGGTGGCGAAAAAAATAATTGACCCAGGGGAAACTTTGGGGCTAAAGATACCAGATGAACAGCAAACTCATAAATGGAAAATAAACTTACAATTCCATGACAAAAACTGAAAAAGACATGCATACAAATAAAAGTACACTAGAAACAACATAGAAAACTAAAGACTGAGCAACACGAACCCCAACGAAACAGGTGATCTCAGGTGCTCCGGATGGGTAAGCAGATCCTGCTCTACAAATGGCATTAATTAACAATGTTTGTACATGTAGTATCCAGGTCTTTTTTCTGAAACATTTAGCTTTTGGATCAATTGCTAATTAAATGGATGTTAACACAGCAAGATTACTATCCCTTATTCTAGATTTTTGTTGCAGTCAACACAAACTCTTTAAATGTTCATAAATAGCTTCACTGAGTTACATTTGTATCTTGGTTTTATTGTAACACAGTCAATCATTTATCCATTATATTTTTTTTTTAAGTAGCAGCTATACATGTACATTGTAGGTTCTGTTTTCTAATTAGGTCTTTCCACCTTTCCGTTGAAAGACCTATTGATTTTGTTCTGATTATTAGGTCTTTCCACCTTTCCGTGGAAAGACCTATTGAATTTGTTCTGATTATTATTATTAGGTCTTTCCACTTTTCCGTGGAAAGACCTATTGAATTTGTTCTGATTATTAGGTCTTTCCACTTTTCCGTGGAAAGACCTATTGAATTTGTTCTGATTATTATTATTTTTTTTTTTTTTTTTTTTTTTCTTCCGCCTAATTTTTTTCTTGCGTAGTATTGATGTTTCAAAAGATGTCGCTTAGATATTTGGAATATGATGTCGTATAGTTTATATGCTTTAAAAATTTACAACGACATAACAAAAAACTTTACGTTGTAAGAGTTATCTCTCCAAACACTGTTTTTCTTGTGGCCACATACTCCTTCGCAACCGTAAAAGATTACGAAAAATTTATTTTACCAAATCGCTCGTAATATCTTAAGGATTAGGCAATTCATTTGGACTGAAGCTTTCCAGAGACTCCATATGAGAGTTATTTCCCCTTATGCATATGATATAAATGATTTGCATTTCTAACTTGTAAACCATAAGTGATAGAGACATAGGGTCTTTTGATTTAAGGTCCTTCGTCCCAAAAAATGAAAATGAGGTCAAGGTCAAAGGTCAAGGTCATATTCTAAATTTTGATTTTGGCTTATTTTCACCTATTTTCATATATCGTATGACATATCGACAAATAATTTTTCATAAATTGTTAGTTGCGACATGTCCTTACTTGTATATTTTGGTTGAAAGGGTGCGTAGACAATAAATGGGACTTTTTGCCCATCTTAAATTTAGAATTACGCATCAAGTGATATTACTCTTTAACCAAACATATTAAAGACCTAGGGTCTTTTGATTTAAGGTCCTTGGTTTGTGACCTTGAAATTGAGGTCAAGGTCATAGGTTAATAGGACGTTCTAGATTTTGACCTTTGCTTTAAATTCATATTAATACATCACAAAGCCATAGGAACTAACATTTTAAACTGATTTTTCATATTTCAATATCAAAATAGATTTTTACTAGTGGAAAGACCTTCAATTGTTCTCTGAACAATTGGTTTTTAATTATTATTTTTTTTTTTTTTCTTCCGCCTAAATTTTTTTCTTGCGTAGTATTGATGTTTCAAAAGATGTCGCTTAGATATTTGGAATATGATGTCGTATAGTTTATAAGCTTTAAAAATTTACAACTGCGTAACAAAATACTTTACGTTGTATGAGTTATCTCCCCAAACACTGTTTTTCTTGTGGCCACTACTCCTTCGCAACCGTAAAAGATTACGACAAATTTATTTAACCAAATTGCTCGTTACTTCTTCAGGATTAGGATATTCATTTGGACTGAAGCTATCTGGCGACTCCATATGAGAGTTATTTCCCCTTATGCATTTGATATAAGTGATATGCGTTTCTAACTGGTAAACCATCAGTGATATAGGCCTAGGGTCTTTGGATTTAAGTTCCTTGGTCCAAAAAAATGAAAATAAGGTCAAGGTCAAAGGTCAAGGTCATATTCTAAATTTTGATTTTGGCTTATTTTTACTAGTTTTCAAAACCTTATAACATATCAACATCTTATTTTCACTAAATTGTTAGTTGCGACATGCCGTTACTTATAAATTTTGGTTAAAAGGGTGCGTAAACAATAAATAGGAGTTTTCGCCCATCTTTTATTTAGAATTATGAGTAAAGTGATATAACTCCTTTTACCATACATAATAAAGACCTAGGGTCTTTTGATTTGAGATCCTTGGTTTATGACCTTTAAATTGAGGTCAAGGTCAAAAGTAATTTGCACGTTCTAGATTTTGACCTTTGCTTTTAATTCATATTTATACATCATAAAGGCATAGGAAATAACATTTAATACTGATTTTTAATATTTTGATAACAAAATAGATATTGACTGGTGGAAAGACCTTCAATTGTTCTCTGAACAATTGGTTTTTAATTATTATTATTTTTTTTTTTTTTTCTTCCGCCTAGTTTATACGCTTTAAAAATTGACAACTGCATAACAAAATACTTTACGTTGTAAGAGTTATCTCCCCAAACACTGTTTTTCTTGTGGCCACTACTCCTTCGCAACCTAAAAAATTACGACAAATTTATTTTACCAAATTGCTCGTTACTTCTTCAGGATTAGGATATTCATTTGAACCGAAGCTATCCGGAGACTCCATATGAGAGTTATTTCCCCTTATGCATTTGGTATAAGTAATATGCAATTCTAACTGGTAAACCATCAGTGATATAGGCCTAGGGTCTTTGGATTTAAGTTCCATGGTCCAAAAAAATGAAAATAAGGTCAAGATCAAGGTCAAGGTCATATTCTAAATTTTGATTTTGGCTTATTTTCTCTTATTTTCAACAACCGTGCAAGATATTGACAAATTATTTTTACTAAATTGTGAGTTGCGACATGTTGTAACTTATAAATTTTGCTTGGAAGGGTGCTTAAACAATAAATGATAGTTTTCGCCCATCTTATATTTAAAATCATGCCTAAAAATATATAACTCATTAACCATACATATTACAGACCTAGGGTCTTTTGATTTAAGGTCCTTGGTTTGTGACCTTGAAATTGAGGTCAAGGTTATAGGTTAAAAGGACGTTCTAGATTTTGACCTTTGCTTTGAATTCATATAAATACATCATAAAGCCATAGAGACTAACATTTTAAACTGATTTTTCATATTTCAATATCAAAAAAGATCTTTACTAGTGGAAAGACCTTCAATTGTTCTCTGAACAATTGGTTTTTAATTAGGTCTTTCCACTTTTCCGTGGAAAGACCTATTGGATTTCTTCTGATTATTATTATTAGGTCTTTCAACCTTTCAGGTGAAAGACCTATTGTTTTTGTTCTGATTATTATTATTATTATTTTTTTTTTTCTTCCGCCAACTTTTTGTCCCTTCACTGTTTTTTTGTTTCGCAAGATGTCGCTAAGATATATGGTATATGATATCGAACAGTTAATACGCTTCTGAAACTGACACCACGTAACAAAAAACTTCACCTTGTAAGAGTTATCTCCCCGAACACTGTTTTTCTTGTTATCTCTAAGGCTTCGCAACCGTATAAGAAACCGACAAATTTATTTTTCCAAATTGCTCGTTATATCCTCAGGATGTTCTGTTTCATTTGGACCGAAGCTATCCGGAGACTCCATATGAGAGTTATCCCCCCTTTTATATATGATATAAGTGATTTGCATTTCTAACTGGTAAACCATAAGTGATAGAGACCTAGGGTCTTTTGATTTAAAATCCTTGGTCCAAAAAAATGAAAATTAGGTCAAGGTCAAAGGTCAAGGTCAAATTTTAAATTTTATTTTGGCTTATTTTCACTTACTTCATTAATTTTATAAGATTGCGACAAATTATTTTTACTAAATTGTTAGTTGCGACATGTCGTAACTTATAAATTTTGATTGGAAGGGTGCGTAGACAATAAATGGGAGTTTTTGCCCCTCTTATATTTAGAATTATGCGTAAAGTGATATTACTCATAAACCATACATAATACTGACCTAGGGTCTTTTGATTTGGGATCCTTAGTTTATGACCTTGAAATTGAGGTCAAGGTCATAGGTTAATTGGACGTTCTAGATTTTGACCTTTGCTCAAAATTCATATTTTTATATCATAAAGACATAGCTACTGACATTTTCAATTGAATCTTAATATTTTTATATCAAAATAGATCCTTATTGGTTGAAAGACCTTCAATTGTTCTTTGAACAATTGGTTTTTAATTATTATTATTTTTTTTTTTTTTCTTCCGCCTAATTTGTTTCCTTCGCTGTTTTTTTGTTTCGCAAGATGTCGCTTAGATTTTTGGAATATGATATCGAACAGTTTATACGCTTTTGAAACCAACTCGTTTTAACCGAATACTTTCCCAAATAAGAGTTATCTCCCCGAACACTGTTTTTCTTGTTATCTCTAAGGCTTTGCAACCGTATAAGAAACAGACAAATTTATTTTTCCAAATTGCTCGTTACATCCTCAGGATGTTCTGTTTTATTTTGACCGAAGCCGTATATAGATTCCATATGAGAGTTATCCCCCCTTTTATGTTTGATATAAGAATTTGCATTTCAAACTGGTAAACCATAAGTGATAGAGACCTAGGGTCTTTTGATTTGAGGTCCTTGGTCCAAAAAAATGAAAATAAGGTCAAGGTCAAAGGTCAAGGTCATATTATAAATTTTGATTTTGGCTTATTTTCACTTATTTTCAAAAGCCGTATAACTTATCGACAAATTATTTTTACTAAATTGTTAGTATCGACATGTCGTAACTCATAAATTTTGGTTGAAAGGGTGCGTAGACAATAAATGGGAGTTTTCGCCCTTCTTATGTTTAGAATTATGCGTAAAGTGATATTACTCATAAACCATACATATTAAGGAACTAGTGTCTTAAGGTTTGAGATCCTTAGTCTATGACCCTGAAATTGAGGTCAAGGTCATAGGTTAATTGGACGTTCTAGATTTTGACCTTTGCTCCAAATTCATATTTAGACATCATAAAGTCATAGGAACTGACATATCAACTGAATTTTTAATATTTTCACATCAAAATATGTTGAAAGTGGTGGAAAGACCATCAATGGTTCTCTGAACAATTGGTTTTTAATTATTATTATTATTATTTTTTTTTATTCTTCCGCCTAATTCTTTTCTTGCGTAGTATTGATGTTTCAAAAGATGTCGCTTAGATATTTGGAATATGATATCGTAAAGCGTATGCACTTTTAAAACTAACCACTGCGTAACCAAATACTTTACCTTGTAAGAGTTATCTCCCCAAACACTTTTTCTTGTGGCCACTACTCCTTCGCAACCATAAAAGATTACGACAAATTTATTTTACCAAATTGCTCGTTACATCCTCAGGATGTTCTGTTTTATTTTGACCGAAGCCGTATAGAGACTCCATATGAGAGTTAGTTCCCCTTTTGTATTTGAAATTTTGAAATGTATTTTAAACTGGAAAACCATAAGTGATAGAGACCTAGGGTCTTTTGTTTTGAGATCATTGGTAAAAAAAAATGAAAATTAGGTAAAGGTCAAAGGTCAAGGTCATATTCTAAATTTTGATTTTGGCCTATTTTCACTAATTTTCATGAACCTTATAAGATACCGACAAATTATTTTTACTAAATTGTTAGTTGCGACATGTTGTAACTTATATATTTTGGTTAAAAGGGTGTGTAGACATAAAATGGGAGTTTTTGCCCCTCCTATATTAAGAATTAAACGTAAAGTGATATAACTCATTAACTATACATATTACAGACCTAGGGTCTTTTTATTTGGGGTCCCTGGTTTATGACCTTGAAATATAAGTCAAGGTCATCAGTAAATTTGACGTTCTAGATTTTGACCTCTGCTCAAAATTCATATTTATCCATCATTAAGCCATAGGAACTGACATTTTCAACTGAATTTTAATATTTTCATATCAAAATAGATCCTTATTGGTGGAAAGACCTTCAATTGTTCTCTGAACAATTGGTTTTTAATTATTACTATTTTTTTTTTTTTTTCTTCCGCCTAATTTTTTTTCTTGCGTATTATTGATGTTTCAAAAGATGTCGCTTAGATATTTGGAATATGGTATCGTATAGTTTATACGCTTTAAAACTTTACAACTGTGTAACAAAATACTTTACGTTGTAAGAGTTATCTCCCCAAACACTGTTTTTCTTGTGGCCACTACTCCTTCGCAACCGTTAAAGATTACGACAAATTTATTTTACCAAATTGCTCGTTACATCTTCAGGATTAGGATATTCATTTGGACCGAAGCTTTACGGAGACTCCATATGAGAGTTATTCCCCCTTTTCCATTTAATTAAGTGATATGCATTTCTAAATGGTAAACCATAAGTGATAAAGACATAGGGTCTTTAGATTTGGGGTCCTTGGTCGAAAATAATAAAAATGAGGTCAAGGTCAAAGGTCAAGGTCATATTCTAAATTTTGATTTTGGCTTATTTTCATTTATTTTCAAATACCTTATGACATATCGACAAATAATTTTTCATAAATTGTTAGTTGCGACATGTCCTTACTTGTATATTTTGATTGAAAGGGTGCGCAGACAATAAATGGGAGTTTTTGCCCATCTTACATTTAGAATTACGCGTAAAGTGATATTACTAATAAACCAAACATATTAAAGACCTTGGGTCTTTTGATTTAAGGTCCTTGGTTTGTGAACTTGAAATTGAGGTCAAGGTCATAGGTTGATATGACGTTCTAGATTTTGACCTTTGCTTTATATTCATATAAATACATCATAAAGCCATAGGAACTAACATTTTAAACTGATTTTTAATATTTCAATATCAAAATAGATCTTTACTAGTGGAAAGACCTACAATTGTTCTCTGAACAATTGGTTTTTAATTATTATTTTTTTTTCTTGCGTAATTTTGTTGTTTCAAAAGATGTCGCTTACATTTTTGGAATATGATATCGTATAGTTTATACGCTTTAAAACTGACAACCGTGCAACTAGATACTTTGCGTTGTAAGAGTTATCTCCCCAAACACTGTTTTTCTTGTGGCCACTACTCCTTCGCAACCGTAAAAGATTACGACAAATTTATTTTACCAAATTGCTCGTTACATCTTCAGGATTCGGAGTTTAGTTTTAACCGGAGCTATCCGGATACTCCATATGAGAGTTATTCCCCCTTATGTATTTGATATAAGTGATTTGCATTTCTAACTGGTAAACCATAAGTGCTAGAGACCTAGGGTCTTTTAATTTGAGATCCTTGGTCCAAAAAAATGAAAATTAGGTCAAGGGTCAAGGTCATATTCTAAATTTTTTATTTTGGCTTATTTTTACTTATTTTCAAAACCTTATAACATATCTACATCTTATTTTCACTAAATTGTTAGTTGCGACATGCCGTTACTTATAAATTTTGGTTGAAAGGGTGCGTAAACAATAAATAGGAGTTTTTGCCCATCTTATATTTAGAATTATGGGTAAAGTCATATAACTCATTAACCATACATAATAAAGACCTAGGGTCTTTTGATTTGAGATCCTTGGTTTATGACCTTGAAATTGAGGTCAAGGTCATAGGTAATTTGCACGTTCTAGATTTTGACCTTTGCTTTAAATTCATATTTATATATTATAAAGCCATAGGAACTGACATTTTAGATTGATTTTTAATATTTTGATAATAAAATAGATCTTCACTTGTGGAAAGACCTTCAATTGTTCTTTGAACAATTGGTTTTTAATTATTAAATGGTTCATTGTAAATATTACAATGTATTATATGTAGATAGCCATTTGCTAATGATGGTATTTTTGTTAATTGAATATCACAACATTTGGATAGTTTTTCAACTGTTAGGTTTTTTTTTACTTTGTTCTGGATTTATTACTTTGGATACCACTGGTTTAGCAATGAGAACATTTTGCACTATACATATAGAACACAACTACCATATGAATGTGTCGGTCCTTTGTAAGAAACCTGTAAAACAGGCCTTGTAATTTTTTGGTGTATATCTTGATTTCCCGATTGTACGTTGATGTGGCCATTAGTTTTCTTGTATATATTGTTTAACATTTGACATTTCATGGCTATTTCTAACTGATTTATGTATAGTTTTTTTCTGATTGTAAAAATGTTGTATGGTTATAAGCTTTATTTCTTTTTCATCATTTTGTCTAGAGCTGGTGTCTGATTTATACCAATCATACCTCCCTTTTCTTTTTTTATGAATAATGACAAGTTTGGTTTTAATTTTCATTTATGTATGTACATGTAACAATATAAAACAGTATATATACATGTATAATCTCATTCCATCATTAATATTGGTCATTGTCGGTATATATTTA
This sequence comes from Mytilus edulis, assembly GCA_019925275.1. NCBI lineage: Eukaryota > Metazoa > Mollusca > Bivalvia > Mytilida > Mytilidae > Mytilus > Mytilus edulis. The sequence continues at coordinate 67,415,494 of CM034352.1, forward strand.
TCTTTAAGTTTAACAATGTACTGTGAAAGAGCTATCTTCTAACAGATACTTAGTATATAATGGTTATTGTGAAACCACTGATTCAAAGGACAAGTTTCACTTATTGCCCAAAATAGCCTAAACTATAAAACTCCAAAAAGTTCTCAATTTGGTTCGTAATTTGGGTCTATTTCAAAAGTCTTAACACTCAATAAATCAGTTCTTTTCATAAAAGTACATTTTATGTTCCAAATTTGTCAAAAAGTGATGATTTTGGGCAATTTTCAGATCTGAAGGCTTTAAGCCTTTAGGAATAAAGATTTGGCCGCTACCTACATGTACCATCCAAAATGTTTTGTAACCAAAAGAATCCAAATCTGATATATATAATTCATCAATATAAAAACTTTTTAGATCTTGGATGGCAGCCAAGTTTAATTATACCAAAAACAATTAAAGTTTTACCATAGTTATCTGTGGTATAATTTTCACAATTATTCAATGGTTTTGTTGTGTCTGATTTTCGAATAGAAAAATAAAGATGGCAAGACCTGAACGATGCCGCCTAATTTTTTTAAGTAACATATGAACAACAGAGTCAGTGTGGGGCCACTAAGCTAAACTGCCCGCTTTGCACCAGCCAATATAAATGAATGCATAGGGTGGGAATCGAACCCACATACACCAACTCTGTTGCCCCTATATTTTTTTTAAAATAAACAAAAAATTGTCAAGAACAAATTTAAAAATATAGCGCTCATAGGTTTGTCTCAATAAAGATTTGCTTAGTTTGTTCATGCAGTATCCCAATATTGCTCTCAATAGTATAAATAGGCTCATGTGTGCTCAAATAACCATTTAGATTAGTCTCAATATTGATATATATCTACCTCAATTGAGTAGATCTAGCTCAAATTTTACTCAACATATAACTGATCATATTTGCTCAATTTAAGATCTCATGGGTGCTCATACATGTAGATAAAGTTAACTGATTGTATTTCTCATAGATATAACTAATCATATTTGCTCAATTCAAGTTCTCATATGCACATATGCATGTATGTGTGAACAAATGTCTAATATAAGTTACTAAAATTTGACATGGATATGGTTACACATTTAAATTAAATGTTGCTGTAGAGAATGATAAGCACAAGTATGTCATCAAATTATCATATAATTTTGATGATACATGTCATGTATGGTCAAAATAATACAATACTACAAGCTAAGGAAGACTTAAAAAACAGGACAGTTAATCTATATTTATATCTCCAAAACTGTAAGGTTTCTCCCAATATATCTATAGTAATTCAATAAATGTGATTAGCCCAAATTCTGACATTTCAGTGTAAAGTAAGACTCTTGATTTTACGAGCAAGAGTCTTTATACACTCAAAAAGAGTCCAACTCTATAGGAAGAAGAAAAAGTCGAAGATTCTCTGAATATTATATATAAACAATAAATTCAACCAATAATTATATATTAGAATTACTTACATAGACATAGTCAAAGTCATTACAAATTCCGCGTATTTTCCAGTCAAGGGACATATTCACATATATACTAATGCAACAAACTAAGTCGGAGAAGGAGCGAAAATCCGAAACAGTAGCTTAAAAAACAGAAAATAGTTCCGTGTGTGTGTCCAAGTGATCAATCTACTTGTTATTTACGAAGAAAAGAAATTTAACTCAAAAAATTGTTGAGATCTTTATAAAAACAAATTGTTGTTATAAAAAATACACAAATAGTAACCTTATCTTTAAAGGCCTTGCAGGTTCTTGTTACTCCTACCCAATCTGAATCTGCTGGTATTTTCAAAATGGCTGCGGGGGACGTGACCTGATAATTTATTTTAATATTATGACAGATTAAATTTTCCTGGTTTTGCTACGTTAATATTATATACAAATATGCTACAAACGGTTTAAAAAGGTTACTCCAAATCAAATAATTGAAATATAATTACATTTCTGTGTATAAATGTGTGAATTGATTTCCTCTCGATTTTCTACACGCTCGCTCTTGCCCTCTTGCGCACTCGTGGTATTAATCCGCAACAACAATTTTTCGACACTTCATTGATATTGAAGATCGTTTGATTAAAATACAAATATTCCTAACGACAAAACATTTTCATATTATAAATTTTGCATTAAGAAAAATTAAAAAAACTGAGTATCCATTGAAAACATGAATTTAAAAGAAGCGATACGGAATTTTATTCTGCACTATATAGGTCCGCGGGTCTATAATGTCGGTTATTATTCCAAAACTAATTATATATGCATCTCTTTGATCTTTGCGCGAATTGAAAAGTAGGCGATGGCAATACACCCGAGGCCCCTCAGGGGCCTCTGATGTAAAAATAATCATATAATTGATATTCATGTCAACACCGAAGTGCTGACTACTGGGCTGATGATAACCCCTCGGGAACAAAACATCAACCAGCAATGGCATCGACCCAGTAGTGTAAATAGTTATCAAAGGTGAGGATTATAATTTGATACGCCAGATCAAAATAGTTATGAAGCCAATGTACACCACCTATTTTATCAAAGTACGCTCGCGACAAAAGCTTGGAATGTCATAAATATTTAATATGTAAGATTTTGAATCCATCTTCAATATAATAGCCCAAACACTAATAAGATCAACTTTGGCTTAGGAGTTTCAATCATTGTTAATTCTAGCATCAAGTACACATTTTTATACACAAAATGTGTAATCTGAATCGTGCCGAGAGACCTGATAATAAATAATTAAGCATCGACATCCAGTGTTAATAAAAACATCATTTGATAAGTGTGCACACAAATGTAATACCTTCATTTGGTATACCCATGATAAAATCTTTGGAAAAAAATATCAGACTAGCAGCAGAACTGATAGTAAAACAAAACAAAAGATATATGAATTTATGCGTTTATTCTAGACTAGGATATAGCAGAAATCCGGCAAATGCATAGTATGGTCCATCAAGAATGCTACCAGTGTCATGAAAACCGCGATCAACTTTCACCCATACTCGGTCTCCTTTTTCCAGCTCTACTATTGCGATGTTAGATCCAAATCCAAAATGGGTTTCATCACCAGCATACACGTCTTGAATTGATATGCCATTTCTTATTATTTGAGCTTCTATGTACTTTGATTGCAACGAAAGGAAATTGACAATAAAGACATAAAATCACGTAGTTGGACTTTGAAACACACCTAAATTGCCATCAAATGAGTTCGTTGACATCGTTAAACTTAATGACCTCGTTGTCTTTTAAACCTATGTATCCTCGTACTTTTGCAAGGAAAGCCACGTTAGTTGCTAGAAAAATAAGTTAAAAAGATATTAAACTAATAATGTATTGCTTGTTATAATTAGCACAACTCATGAATTCGGGTGTGATTTACATAAAATGATAGTCAATGCAGATTCTGTTAATTTCTATACAGGTGGTTTTTTTTTAATTCAACTGTTGAATATTTAGTTTACAAAAACTTTGTTAACAGATAAAATAGTATACATGTATGAATAAACTCATCAGTGACGCTCAAATCCAAAAAAAGTTAAAAAAAAAACAAAAGTTGAAGAGCATTAAGGACCAAAATTCCTAAAAGTTTTGCCAAATTCAGCTAAAGTAATTTATGCCTGAGGTAGAAAAGCCTTAGTATTTCAAAAATTCAATATTTTGTAAACAGTTAATTTAAAAGTTTATGTTGCCGTAGCTATGTTGACTTCTTATAAATTCACAATGTTTCTCTGAAATGTATAAACGAAAACTTACGATTGGGAATAGTAATTCGCTTGTTAGGAAAAGTTTCGTTTTCATGTTTGGCATCACTATAATAAACATTGGCAATCTTCTTGAATTTTTCATTGTCCTTCTTCAGAAAACTAATCGTGTTTTTAAATTCTTTGTTTTCAGTTTCTAAGGATGACACCTTTTCTTTGAGCATCGCATTATCATTACTAAGATCCAACATAAGTGTTTCAAGTGCATTCATTCTTTCAAGCAATTTATCATTTCCGTCTGACCTGTAAAAAATACAAATAAAAGTATAATAACGACACAACTCATTTCGATTTCTTAAATATCGAACTGTATCTTCCATTAGATCAGTTCAATCGAACTTTTGAACTTTCTGATAAGGATGATAATTTTTGGCACTAACAAGTGTCATGTACGTGTTTGTAACTGATACACAATTCTCAGACGTTGTTGTGAAGGATCTATAGTATGTCTTACAGAGGAACAACACTAGATATGTCTCCTGCTGTTTTTTTGGTTTTTTTGGTTGAAAATGCAAATTTTAAAAAAATGTTAAAAATGAAACGAATTTTCCAGTAATGACATGATGCTCATCGTATAGAACAGTAATACAATAAAAAATAACTTTTTTCTATCGATTACTTACCAATTAGGAAAAATAATTCAGATTCAAATATGGCCGCCATTACGTGACTACATTACAGCGAGCATATACTCAAACAGGGTTTTGAAATTTCATTGACAAATATTTGTTTTGGGACATAGTTTAACCTTTTTGTAGTATTTACTTGCATAAGAGGTATTTCATATTACTCCTACAGTGATCTATGTGCTCTTATGCTCAATCTTGTGTATTTCAAAATAACATTTTTCATCTTCGGGGCATCACATTTATCAATGTTTATCAATAATGGTTTCATTTAGCAAGTCTTCACAATTTCGAAAGAAATACATGACAGTTCTGGCCAGTATTGCTAAATAAATATTTATTTATTCTGAATAACACGCATAGCGGGTTATTTTAAAGTGTGCACCACATTTGTTATGTTATTTCAAATAGACAGAACAAATTTTACAGTATGATTTAATTCTAGATTCCAGAGTAAATCATGATAAAACGTGGATAACGTCACGTTCACATGACATCAGAAGCCGTGTTACATCCAAAATTGAATTATTCCGATATTTCATTAGTTTTTCCAACTGCTTCAGAAGGTTGTTTATTTGTCCATAGAGAGGGTGGTGATCATAAAGTAGGTCATTTTGAAGCTTTGAGAAGTCATGTGATTTCCAAAGATCCAGAATACTAGGATGTGCCTGTCTCCTCTACCTCATCGAGTACATGCTCCATCTGATTTCATGACTTTGCTAGATTCATTCAGTATGGTCAGGGATGACGCATACTTTACTGTGTCAAGACTTGTTATTAAAAAAGTTGAAAATTGCTGACATGAATGAATATGATGCAGATAATCATTGAAGAAAAAAATCCGGTAACAAACAAGTTGGCTTTATTCCTCTTTCTTTGTATAAGTGATTTAGGGTCAATGATTATGAGCTCATGGATTCCTCTCCAGGAAAGTATGCTCCTACATGTTATAAGTCGTTTTGTTAAAGAGTAAAATCTGTTTGAGCTAAATTTTGGTTTAGTCCTAAGGTTATGTCCATTGACCTTTGTTTATATGACCATTTTTAGAAGTGACTACCTCAGTGACAACGGTAATGCTTTTAATAAGTAGACTTCTCAATTTTTCAGCCGGACTCAAGCCTAAATGATGAGTTTATTTAAAACCACTAGGTCGATTACACTGCTGGTGGAGTTTTTGTTCGCTGAGGGTATCACCAGCCCAGTAGTCAGCACTGTTGTGTTCACATTAATTATCATTGATATGAATTGTTTACAAAACTTAAAATTTTTGAAAACTAAGGCTTTTCTTTTCCAGGACTAGATTATCTCCAATCTGTAATTGTCAAGACTTTTAGGAATTAGAAATCCTCTTGAACATTATTTGGCATTTTTTTTTCATTCGAGTGTCACTAATGAGTCTGGCGCAAAATACAAAATTTAAATCATGGTATCTATGATGAGTTTATTCGAAACTTCTTTTCATTTTCTCTATACCAATGTAATTTGGTTTCTTGAGAAATAAAGATATATATAGGTATTTCGGACATTTTTTCATGCTGCTCACAAGGAAGCTATTAAACCAAGAGTTAAAATGGTGATGTTGAAATCATCCCTTCGTAAAGGAGCAGGTTCAGTAAGACCCCTTTTAGGCCCCAAAATATAGCAGTTTAACAAAATTGTTGAAATGTATACTTTTAGTTAATTATTGAACAGGAGAATGCTTCTGCTAAATAAATATGGGCTGTGTTTGACAAAACAATGCACATATATCGGGTACTAGCATCATTAAATCATGCTAAATTACTGAAATCTTCACAATTTTAGCATTTTAGTTATATTTTAGACGGTTTCCGTCTTAAGTGAAAGTGGCCGCATTCGTGTTCATTCTTAATATTGAAATGTAAGTTGTATTTGATGATAATACATAACATAGATAAAGGTTGAGGATGAACACGGATGCGGCCACTTTTATTTTTGACAAAAACCATCTGAAAAGTGACAATTTTTGGCATATTTGATAGATTTTTCATAATTAAGCTAGAATCGGGGCGTTTTTATAAGTAAATCAGTTAAAATCTTTTAATATACTTATTGAATCAACTTAATTGTTTAAAACGAGTCTAAAAATTTTCGTCAGATGAACTTAAAATTTGAGGCCAAAATTGGCCCTTACCGGACCTACTGCTTTTACGGACGCCATCACGAGTTGGTTGACCGTTATGGAATAACCGTTTCACTGATGATATCGGATATAATCCTTACGTCGTAACTATAATCCTCTTCCCTTTCATGAATGAACCTACAGAATTATACTCTCTACCGGATTTGTTATAAAATGAGCAACACGACGGGTGCCAGATGTGGAGCAAGATCTGCTTACCCTTCTGGAGCACCTGAGATTACCCCCAGTTTTTGGTGGGGTCTGTGTTACTTATTCTTTAGTTTTCTAGGTTGTGTCAGGTGTACTATTGTTTGTCTGTTTGTCTTTTTTTCATATTTATCCATGGCGTTGTCAGTTTATTTTCGATTTATGACTTTGACAGTCCCTCTGGTATCTTTCGCCCCTCTTTAAAATCATTCCATACACCAAATACAGTTGACCTATTCATTAGAATATCTGCGACGCTGAATTGAACATACAACGTTTGATAACCTTGAAAACTAATCCATGCAATAAGGTCGAGGTCAGGTGAACCATGTCCGGCTAAAATGTAGACCTTGAAAGGATCATACATAGCAAATAAAGTCATTCTCATAATGTGTGACAAGCAGTCGCGGTATCATGACAATTATGGCAATATCACTGGAAAATACAGACGGAAACTTTGTTATATTATAAAGGCATGTGTGTACAAGTTATAAAACATCAATTTCTTCTTCTCTCTAAAATACAAAGCGGTATGGTGGCTGGGTGTTACCTTTCCTCGTCAGTTTTATTCGAGCGTCGTAACACAGTACATGATATATAAAACATGAAGATGAAAAATTTACAGATCAAGACTACTCGACCACCTAGGCTCTTGTATCCATGCGTCATTTCTAACTAGCACAGCCTAGGTGGTCCAGTGGTCTAGCGCGTCGGGTACAGTGCAAGGCGATTTGGTGCCACGATATCTCAGCAGCATGAGTTCGAATCCCATTCATGGAAGAACAACAGAATTGTTCTGCAGATTTACTTATCTAACTTTGTTGGGCTGTTATTTAGAATTATATATATATATATTCATATCTACTCTAAATATCAGCACATCAATTCTACATATGCACATTAGCGGAAATAAATTTGTGTTCTTCCTTCGCCAATTTTGCAGATTGTGCTGATATTAAGAGTAGCTATGACTATAAAATGAGTTTTCATCCTAGTATCACTTTCACTGGTAATCAAATAATTCCTGGCATAAATCATGTAAACAAACCAGGGGCGTTTCCAGGATTTTAATTGATTAAAATGTAGGATAAAGAAGAAATCCAGAAAATGTGCACCATGGCCCATTAAATCATCAAAGATGTGATATTTGTCGTGAACTCTGACCCATTATCTATCTCCTTGCATCAATTTGACTATCACCATATTAGATCCGGTGCCATAACCCGTAGTTGTTTTTGTTTCTGCACGCACATTTTGGATCCATGCGCCATTTCTAACTATCACAGCCTCAATCGCCTTTGGGGCATAAGTGAGAAAATGTACGAAAAATACATAGTAGCCAAGTGAAGGACTCTTGAACACACCTGTGCTTCCATCGTAGGCACTTGCAAGGTTTGTGTTGACAGTTGGAAGTGAAGATCTTCATTTTCATGTACACTAATTTTTCCTGCAATGTTGGCATGGAAGGCAACATTTACAGCTGAAAAAAGTCGTTTTGCAAAAGTTAGATAAAAGCATTGATCTTAATTATTTTTTTGATTCGTTTCAGTAATTCATTAATAAATATATTCTTATATAAATCCATGGCTGTGTTTGTTATATACTAGCATATTTTTTTTTCATTTTTTTGTAGCAGATGTGTTATTTTAAATACATTGCGTTTATCATATTCTTTTTGATAAATCTTTTTTAACATTTGATCATTTAAAAAAAATATGTGAGTGAACGATTCACTTAACTATTTGTTTCATCCTCGGTGCTAAGTATTTTTTTCTTTATCAACAGAAATATAAAAAAAGGTCTTTTTTAAGTAGAAAGTATGGCTTAAGCGTCGAATGGATGTTCTTAACACCATCAGTGATTCAAGTGCTGAAACTTGGGATTTGTGATTTAGCAGATTTTCCTATTTAAATCCATGATCTTATAAAGGGAACATTAAATGGAAAGTTAAGGTGTTTATGAACTTTTGATAAATAAAATGCATAATGGTAAAGCGTTGTATTTGCATAAGTGTTAATTGGAAGATAAATTGGTGATAGCGTGTCGTTCAATGGCAAATATCAGGACGAATAAATGAGTGTTGGATTCTTTTCATGTTTTGACACTGAATTTCGTTTTGTTAAATTATTGTATCCGTTTCGGGATTTTATAGACGTATTTATATGTTATTTTACGAATTTTGAAAAATGCCACATATTAAAACCTTTAACTAAATGATTTCTCCTGATTTTGTATTTTAAGCTTTAAATTATTTATTTTTTTAATTTTAAAATTTTCAAATGAAGATTTGACTCGTGCATGAATAAGCGAGTACTTTTCAAAAATTGTGCTCAACATACCGTTCTCTTTTCATTTGCATGGTAATTGAAAATAACACTTAAAATTTCAAGTGTTTGAAGCACTTTTTCAAAAATTTAAAAGCCAAATATATAATTGACATAAACACATGGAGAGCTATTTGACTAGTAGAGGCCTTAACAAATTAAATAGCATCATATATCATACTTCATGTCAGATTTTTATTGATTTATACGAGGGCGATAATTTACACTACCATTTGACAAAAACTTGATTGTTGTTCACAGAGAAGATTGATCAATTGTGCGCTTTCTTAAGTACTTGTACGGATTCGCATGAACAATACGTCAAAGTTTATTATTTTCTATTTGAATTTTGATAGACACTTAACAGAACATTTTGTTATAACAAATTAGATAACGCATAGTTAAGAGAATGGTAGAGCAGGTTTTATCTTTCGGAAAGACATTTCTGCTTACAATGATTTCTCGGGGTGATAATCCGCTTTATCACCATCTAAGTTATGTGTTATTTATATATACAGAACATTTCACGTTTGTCAAAATAGGGGTTGTGCCTAAAGCGAATACCCGAGTCATGTACGCTAAAATTTAAATCACATTTACATACGGTTGGTTGTAGTGACTCTCTTATTGTGAACTGATCCGTTAATTTTGTCCTCTAAGTAGTTTACTTTCCTCATAATGTTTGTAATCATGTCCTTTAACATTTCATTTTCAGACTTAAGGCTAGTTATCTCCGTTTCATGAATATCAAAACTTTTGTTAAATCACCAACATTGTCAGACCTGCAAAATGCACATAAAAGGAAAAAAATGAAATAATGCATTTCAGATTCCAACTTGTCCAAATGGTTTTACAGACAATGTTAACATTTGAAGATAAGAACTATGTTATAACGCATTATCTGTAGAAATTCCATACATATTGAAAGCACGTTTTGCTTCTTTGATATTGTTAGCAAAGATTTGAATGTTTATCTTTTCAAAACCAATCAATGTCAATTGTTGGAACATAATCTTAAATAGTTCGTGTTACAGCAACCAAAAGAAGTCAAATTTAATAGCTATACTTGCACCTTTTACATTTGGGCAAATCAATTACACAGAGCAAGATATAAAAGCCCCGACATAACAAATGTACAAATAAAACGTGACGATTACTGAATCAAACAATAAACAAACAAAAAAATACAAATATGATAAACGGAACAAACTACAACTGACTGAACGGCTCCTGACTTGAGGTAGGAGTATACAGAATGAGGTGGAGTTTAACACGTTTACCGGCCCTTGTTACTATTCATAACATGTAACATGAGACAGTTTACACACCTTTTTTTCTAATACGTTAACGTTCTTGAATTCTTTTCACAATTGTGATGATATTGTTATCAAACGTTTAAAGGTAGCGGACTTTAGTAATGTAGTTATAAATTTGGCCCAATCCCTTTTGCTGCTTTTAATTTAGTACCTTTAATTCTGCGTACACATTTTGGATAATATCTCAACTTCTTATTATATGTGCCTCTAAACGTTTTGTCGCAATTGTGAGAACATGTACACAATAAAACGTAATAAGCCGACACTTAAGTGTTCTTTATATGATCTCCCTAGGTTGGTGTTGACCCGATTGAATTGTAGCACTTCATTATCATACTAACCTTTGTGCCCTACCATATTTGCATGGAAGGCGCATTTAATGATGTCAGAGAATATTGAACAATTTATATTTTGATTGATATTTCAATATGAAACAATTGATATTTCTAGGTTGAACAATTGATATTTCAATGTTGAACAATTGATATTTCAATGTTGAACAATTGATATTTCAATGTTGAACAATTGATATTTCAATATGGAACAATTGATATTTCAATATTGAACAATTGATATTTTAATATTGGACAATTGATATTTTAATATTGGACAATTGATATTTCAATATTGAACAATTGATAATTCAATATTGAACAATTGATACTCCAATTGCTGCGCTCAATGGCATAAACATAGAAGCTGTTAACATAATATTTTATTGTAACGAATAAGCAAAGATAGGTTTTTGAGGTAAATATATATTGAATTCAATCTAAAGCTATAGTATGGATTGTTGAAAAATTGGCGGGGGGGGGTCTTAATTTGGTAGGAAATCCCGGTTTTCTTTGTTAACCACCAGGTCTTGTAAATTGAAATTTTAATTAATCAAATTGACGCTGTTGTTGATCTTGGTTTTATTTAATTTTTGAAAGATACTGGAAAAGAGGATACATAAATTGGCGTTTGACTGTGTTTCATTTACTGAGCCAAAATCTAAAAGTTAAAGAAAACTAGTTAAATTTGAATATTTAAGATTCATATAGATATGCATTAGAGAGTTTCTAAGCAGTGGTGAATTCGTAATCGATAATCGACTTGCGGCGTTAATAATCGTTACCGAATTTTTCTTGTAAATGCTCTAGCTTTAATTTGTTTTTGTGTAAGTGTTTCTTTAATTCTGTTGTTTCTTCTTATAGTTAACGAGTTTCCATCAGTTTTAATTGTCAACCCGGATTTGTTTTCTCTTAATCGATTGGTGACTTTTGAACAGCGATATACCACTGTTGCCTCTATGTTTTTCCTATTTCTGGTAAAATGACTGTCTTATGTTTTAACAATTAATCAAGCGAGTAATAAAGATAAACCTATATGTTATATATTTTATTCCATTGTAATTGGATTTTATTGAATTCACTCTCATCCACAGTTAGGCTTCCGATAAGTAAACAAAAGTAAAGTATACTTTAAATTTGGTACTTTTGTTACGATTGACCTTGCAATGGTGCAAAGAGTTTGTATTAATCTAAGCGGTAAAACAGTATGTATTTTTATAATGCAATTGTAAGTTATTATTTGAAATGTAAACCAATTCAAACGAGAAACTATCTTTTAGGTTGATGAACAAAACGAAAAACGAAAAACGAAAAAAACGAATGTGATAAAACGGTATAAAATAGGGACAAAAGACAACAAAGGGACAGCCAAACTCATAAATCGAAAATAAACTGACAATGTCATGGCTAAAAATGAAAAATACAAACAGAAAAACAATAGTACTCATGACACAACATAGATAACTAAAGAATAAGCAACACGAACCGCACCAAAACTAGGGGTGATCTCAGATGCTCCGGAAGGGTAAGCAGATCCTGCTCCACATGTGGCACCCATCGTATTGCTTATGTGATAACAAATCCGGTAAATAGTCTAATTCGGTAGGTCACATTCATGAAAGGGAAGAGGATTGTAGTTACGACGTAAGGAATATATCCGATATCATTTGTGAGACGGTTATTCCATAACGACGCGGTCAACCAACTCGTGATGGTGTCCGTAACATTTACGAAGGGGTGATTTCAACTGCACCATTTGGAACTCTTGGTTTAATAGCTTAATATCAACGACAACAACTGACCTAAAGGATTCTGACTTAGAAATAGCATATACAGAATGTTGCTTGGTTAAACATCCTTACATGCACGAAATATAACACATAACCTGGGAACGTAGTGAACCAGCACAACATAAGAACAAAGAATGGTAATCAGATGAAAAGAATTGCATCGTTAGATCGACAAAAAGTGCACAACAAAAAGAAAAAAGACACAAAATCCCGACAAGATGTACTCGCAGTTTTCGAATTCAATTAGAACTAAAACAACCATGTAAACAATATCAACGTACATGTCCAAGAGCTGATATAAAACACTAATTCAAGTTGTCATCTGCTAACGATCAATTAACCATATAACAGTCATAGTTTCGATTCATGCTTCATCCAAAATTATTGAATTTGGAAAATAAAGTTCTCTGTATTGTTTTTCTTTGGATGTTACCTGGTATTATTCATTTAAACAAAAATAGAGCTATTTCAACGATTTTATTTAATCAAAATGTTGGATAAAGAAGAAATCCAGCAAAGGTGCACCACGGCCCATCAAGAACATCAGCAGTGTCGTGAAATTTGTCGTGAACTTTGACCCAAACTCTATCTCCTTGATTCAGTTCAAGTATAGCCAAATTGGACCCAGGGGCATATCCGTGCGTTGCTGTTGTTCCTGCATAAATATTTTGGATGGGAGCGTCATTTTTAACTAAAATAGCCTCAATCGCTTTTGGTGCATAAGTGAGAAAATGTACGAAAAATACATAGTAACCTTGTGAAGGACTTTCGAACACACCCGTGTTTCCATCGTAGGCAGTTTCAAGGTTGGTATTGACAGTTGGGAAGTGTAGAACTTCATTATCATGTAAACTTATTTTTCCTGCAACGTTGGCATGAAAAGCCACATTTACAGCTGAAAAAGTAAAAAAAAAATTATTAAAAGCAATGATTATCATTATTCTTTTGAACACTCTCAAACGTCATTGTAATATAGCTCCATGGCTAATCGTGATGTACCAGAATTGTTTTGTACTTTTATATATTGTGCAGACATGCTTTTTTTAATTGTCAGAATTCATCATCTACTTTGTGTTATGAAATTGTGAAGTTGACAGTACTCAATCTTTGGATTTGTTTTATGCTGATTTTCCAGATCAAATCTCTTTTCTGGCGGTGAAAATTAAATGGAAAATAAAAGATCATTATAAACTTCTGATAAATGAATTACATTAATGTTTAAACGTTGTATTTGTATAAGGATTGTGATAGCTTATCTTCCAGTGGCAATCATTTCCTTCATAACAAGACGAATATTCTTGTTTCTGTCGAGGAATTGCAAAGTTACGAATTTAAAACATGTGAAACATAGAAACAATTTCAACTTAATGATTTCTGCAAACTTTTTTTTTTAATATATATATTTACAAGGTCAACGTTTTCTTAGGAATTAAAAAACATTAAACAATATTTACATACGGTTGGTTACAGTTACTCTCTTATTGTGAACTGTTCCATTAATCTTGTCCTCTAAGTCGGTTATTTTCGTCATTATGTTTTTGATTATATCCTTTAACATTTCATTTTCAGACTTAAGGCAAATCATCTCCGTTTCATGAACATCAACACGTTGTGTTAAATCAGCAACATCGTCAGACCTGCAAAATGCAAATGAAAGGAAAATTATGGAATAATACATTTCAGATTCCAATTAATTAAAATCGTTTCACAGACAAGGTGAACAATTGAAGATAAGAGTATTGTGACACCGTCTTATCTGTTGAAATTGCACATTTATCTAGGCCATGCTATGCCTTTAAACTTTTCCAGATGCACAGAGTTGTCTGTATTCAGATTAAAATTTGAGGTGACAAACGTAGACATTTTAACTATAGGATCCACGTGATCCTTAACCTGCCCTTTTCTGCAGAAAATGCCTGTATCGAGTAAGTAATCTGACAATTGTTTGCCGTTCGTCGCTTTGGTTGATATAGTTGAGCGTTTAATTTTCTCAGGTTTAATGAAATTTCCCATTTTTAGCACACCTGGCCGAAGTGAGCTATTATCATCCATCAGTCGTTTGTCTTCGTTGGTTAACGGTTGCGAAAATGTTCTCATCTGAAACTAATGGGTCAAAAGGAACCATACTGAGCCACAAACATTCTTAGGGTATCTTTTTCTATACAATTGTGTCCGCCGACACAGCTTGTCAACCAACATGGCCGAAATGGCTAAAAAAGAACATACTAGATATTTTCGTTAATTAACTTGAAAAATCTGATAGGGTAGAAACATCCATAATACTGATTCAAATTGAAATCAGAAATTGGCAATGTGTCAAAGACCCGACCAAAGAGCAGAAAACAGCCGAAGGCCATCAATTGGTCTCCAAGACAGCTAGGAAATCCAGGAGGCGTGCTTCAGCTGGTCCCTAGACAAAAATGTGTACAGGTTCAGTGACAATAGACGTCATCGAAAACTCCGAAATATATATATCGACTAAAATTGAAAATCATACAAAACTAACAAGGGCCAGGGGCTTCTGACTTGGGACAGGCGCAAAAATACGGCGGGATTGAACATGTTTTGTGAGATCTCAACCCTCCCCTATACCTCTAGCCAATGTAGAAAAAAAAAGCAATACGTATAGTAAAACTCAGTTTAAAATAAGTCCGAGTCCGATGTCAGCATATGTAACAAAAGAAGCTAAACAAATTGACAATGATACATAAATTAACAAAAGACTACTAGCAGTTACTGACATGACAGCTTCAGACCTCAATTAAACTGATTGAAAGTTTATGTCTTCATCATGTGAATATAAAGCACATCCTTCCCGTTAGGGGCTTAGTGTCATACCATCATAAAAAATGCGAGGAGCACTTAACCCGTATCTTGCCAAAAACTCCAATAAGAAGGCGTCGCCCAATTAAGGCAATGTTCACCTTTTTGTAGATGTCATATCTTGTTCATCATCCTTGCTATTTTCAGTTTCTCTGTATCTATTATTTTTTTCGAGATACAAGGGAAAAATAAAATAAATCTGTAAAATTATCATTGACGGGCAATCACTCTAATTAATAAAAAAAACGTCTAACAATTTGACCTGAAACGTCCGTAGGCAGATCTCAACATTCTCTGGCCTTTGTTAGTCTTGTATGATTTTTAATTTTAGTTTCTTGTGTATAATTCGGAGTTTAGTATATGACGTCTATTATCACTGAGCTAGTAACACATTTGTTTAGGGGCCAGCTAAAGGACTCCTCGCTGCATTGAAGACCCATTGGTGGCCTTCGGCTGTTGTCTGCTATATAGTTGGGTTGTTGTCTCTTTGACAATTTCCCCATTTCCATTCTCAATTTTATTCTAAACATTTCGGTCCCTGTACTGTCAGATTTTCTCTATTCATAGCGGTTTTGAAGATACTGCATGAGGTGAGTAAAATGCAAAAACTATCAGCAGGATAAGAATTACAAATAAGTTCAATAAAGGAAACAGTAGTATACCGCTGTTCGAAATTCAGTAATCGATTGAGAGAAAAACAAATCCGAGTAATAAACTAAAACTGAGGTAAAACGCATCAAATATAAAAGGAGAACTACGACACAACAGAAACACAACATTAAAATGTAACACACACAGAAACACAACATTTAAATGTAACACACACCGAAACGAACTATAATATAACAATGGCCATTTTCCGGACTTGATACAGGACATTTTAAGAAAAAAAAATAGTGGGTTGAACCTGGTTTTGTGGCATGCCAAACCTCCCGCTTTTGTGGCAATGTTAAATATAACATTAAAGTGACAACATTACATGACAGGACTACAACACAAATAAATGGGAGAACATAAAAGACAGAGAAACACACGAATAATAGCTAACAAAAGGAACCCGGTTTGAAATTTAATACGCCAGACGCGTGTTTCGTCCACACTAGACTAACCAGTGACGCTCAGATGAAAAAAGTTCGAAAGCCAAAACAAGTACGCAGTTGGAGTGCACTAAGGACCAAAAGTTCCAAAAAGTTGTGCCCAATACGGCTAGGGTTTTCTGCCTGGGATAAGAACATCCTTATCATTTATAATAATTCATACTTTTGCAAACAGTAAATTTTATAAAATGACTATATAATAGATATCAATGATAAAACCGATGAGGTGACTAACTACAGAATAAAAACGGATACATTACATAAAACAACCTTAACCAGCACATAAAAATACACAGTCGAGTTAGCCAAAGCCATCAACGCACACAAAGTGACGTCACATTTGAATTTCTAAAAACATTTCCCAAAAATAAGATGGAATTAGGATAGAATTCAAGATTAGATTTGTACTACTGATATAACATTTATTAATAACAAAGAAAATTACAATACTAATTAATATCAAATTGTGGCAGTAATTAGATAATTAATTGTATTATCTAGCTATGTCGGTGTTTCTTCTGAATCAAACTGTAAATCAAATATATCGTATAAATTTCGTTGACCCAAACTTAAATCTAATAAATGAACTGGGTGATTAGTTATCTTTACCATTACAAACGAATACAACAGAAAAAAAAATACCCGGTGATCAGTCTAATTCAGAAGGTCTTGTTTCGGGAAAAGAGGACGGGATTGTAGTAAAGATAATTGTAACATTTCCGTCTTTTGTCAGTTAACTATGGCTACTGCTAAGGAGATAGTCAGGGTTTTTTATATAGATTAGACCGTTGATTTTCCCGTTTGAATGGTTTTACACTAGTAATTTTTGGGCCCTTTATAGCTTGTTGTTCGGTGTGAGCCAAGGCTCCGTGTTGAAGCCGTACATTGACCTATAATGGTTTGCTTTTTTGGATGGAGAGTTGTCTCATTGGCACTCACACCACATCTTCCTATATCTATGAATGTAGTTACGACATACGGAACATACCCGCTATCATCTCTGAAACTGATATCCCATAACGGTCAACCAACTCGTGATGGCGTCCGTAAAATTAACGAAGGGAGGATTTTAATATTACCATACGGAACTTTTGGTGTGAAAGCTTCTTTGTGAGCAGCAACCCTTTATCAAGGAAATCATGATAGAAAATACAAGCCCGAGAATATCGTACCAATTAGAAGAAATATACTCCGTATGCAAGCGCTGCTGGACTGTTTCAATATCGAAACGGAAAGTTCACAATTGCGAAGCTGAAATCATCCCTTTTGTCCTAATGTTTTGTTTCAACTGACCAGCATTGTCAATTTCTAGATGTAAGTCAAGATGTGAAAAGGAAAGGGTAATTGGCTTGCCTCTATAATGTATCTTACCGCACCGCGTTTACTGTAAATGGTAACGTCTTTGATTCATTGTCTTTCATTGTTTATTTTTCCACAAAACGCAGCAGAAAATGTCAAAACTACTGACCCCCTATGGATTTTACTAACCCTCTATGGATCCGTATGGGGTCAGTAGCGAGCCATATAACTTATAATGTTGATTTCTGGGATAAACTATTAAAAATTATATATAACCTCATATCTTTTATCAAAAACAAGGTTTCTCATCATTGCAAACTATTCGTTTGAAGACTTCAGAGTCCATGCAAACCGAAACTTCCAAAAGTCAATTAACTTGGAGGAGATGCAACATGTATGTAAAATGCTATAATTTATCATTTCAATACAAAGGACATGTGTGATCATGTTTGAAAGACTAACAATAACGCCTGTTTTACATATTTTGACTATTTTTCGAGGTATCATATCATTAGATTTTATTTTTTTCCTTTATTCTATTTCTAAGCAAATGGATATTCAGTTTATGTTTATATTTCCGGATATAGTAGATATCCCGCAAATGTACACCATGGACCATCAAGAACGTCGACAATGTCGTGGTAATGGTCGTGAACTCTAATCCATACTCTATCTCCTTGCTTCAATTGAACGATTGCCATGTTGGAACCCGGTGCATATCCAGCGTCTGTTCTACCCATAATCCCTGCATAGACATTTTGAATTATATCTCCATTTCTCACTATGTGTGCTTCTATGATTTTTGGTGCAATTGTAAGAAAATGTACAAAAAATACGTAGAAACCCGGAGTTGGGGATTGAAATACCCCTAAGTGTTCATCATATGAATTCCCTAGGTTGGTGTTGACCTTGTCGAAGTGAAGAACTTCATTATCATGTAAACTTTTAAGTCCTACCATATTTGCATGGAAAGCCACATTTACAGCTGGAAAAAATGGATAAAAAAACATGTATAAATTTAATGCGTTCGAAACGCTTTTCTAGATTTATCTTCATCAGGAACGCTCAAAGCCAAATATTTAAAAGCCAAGCATAAAACTGAAACAGTTGAAGAACTACATAATCCAAAATGACATCAACAATTAGCCTCATCCTTATAAGGCTTACTTTGCCTGAGGAAGTTGAAACCTTCGTCTTTTTATAATTTCATAATTTATAAGCAGGTAAACTTTGAAAAGTTTGTTTTTAATCATGTCAGTACCGAAGTATTGACTACTGATATGCTGATACGCTCGGGCTGTAAACAATTGAGATTCCAATTGCTGCATCCAATTTCAGATAAAAAGAAACTGTTAGCATAACATTTTATTATAAAGGATAAGCAAAGACATATTTTGTTGTTGTTGTTTAAGTAATGAATACAATATTCAACGAGTGTGTAATGTTGTTGGCAAGGGATGTAAATTTGGTAATAAATCACGGTTTTCTATGTGTACCACATGGTCGTATAAATTGAAAATTTCTTTAATCAGATTGACTTGCTTTTGTCATTGTTTTTATTCTATTTTCCAAACATACTGAAAAAGAGGTATCATAAATTTCCCTTTGAATTTGTTTCACCTACCGGTTCAAATTCTGAAAGATAAAGAGACCTAGTTGATTTTGATTATTTTATCGTATTTATACGTTTGCGCAAGTTGATTTTCGTTTCCGAATCCACTATTTCTTGCATCCGGAATTGAGTTTGTTTCATTATTTTCTCGTAGCAGCTGTTTTGTTGTTCTATGTATTTGTATTACTTTATAAGTATGTATAGATTATAACATGCCCTTTTCCATATTGGCCCTGGTATCATCCCGAGACTCCCATATCGGCCTCGAGGCTTTAGCCGAGGGCCGATATGGGTCGAGGGATGATACCCGGGCCAATATGGAAAAGACATTTTATAATCTTTTTATCACATATTTAAGTTCTGCAGAAAAGAGAAAAAAGGTCATAACAATTTAATGAAAGATAAAAGGTAAAATCTTAAACATTTTATCACAAACGTCATTTAGAGGGCACAATATCAATATTTGTTTGCCCCGGGCAATTTTGAGGTTATTGCATATGCAAAACCCGACGTATTCGTAACAAATATGTGATAAATAGAGATTAATACATGGCCTTTTCCATATCAGCCTGGGCATCATCCAAAGACCCCCATATTAGCCCGAGACGGAGTCGAGGTGCTGATATGGGTCGAGGGATGATACCCAGGCTGATATGGAAAAGGCCATGTATTAATCGCTTTATCATATACTTTCGGCAATAGTTTTATGTAAGGCAAATAAACAAATGCAATAACTAAAACAGTCAAAAACTTTATAAAGAAGTTAAATTATAAATCAGATATACTATAATTGTCCAACAACAGCATCACTACCTTCATATATATTTTTGGTAACATTTCCTATAGAGGCATTTTGAAACATTGAAAAGTTGGAAGAGTTTTATAATCATTATTACTCCATGTTTGTTGTACTATAAAATGATTCATAATTGTCAATGGCATTTGTTAGCAAGTACTAAACTATTCCCACAAAAGTTCCCGTAAATTTTGACGTCGTCATAAAAAATATCTGACGTCACAATGGAAAACGGTAAACAACCGATACCGGAAACACCGGAAGTAACTTGCACGAGAGGCACTATTATGGGTTTTGTGCACGAGATGCCCCTGATATGGGTTATCAGCCCGGATGGGAAATCATGGCTTGAGTACTTCCGCTCATTACACATATGCAAAAGCTATAATATCAATGCTAAGTATATGATAAACCAATTTATTTTCATATTTTAATTGTATATTGATTGTTGATTAAGAAATATCGAATGTTAAACGATTTATTTCATAGGTTAACAAAACCAACACCAATAACAAAAAATTAAAAATTAGAGTGGGGTGCTCATTTTCGCCGGGGACACAACTTCGCCGTTTTAGGATTTTGAGGTGTTAAAACTTCAAAGGATGGCTGAAATGGAAGAAATGCACCGGTAAATTATATTTTTATAACAAATATGATATTTTTTAAAACTGAGACAAAATTGAGGCTCCTACCGAAAATGACCGAAAAACGGACAACGACTTTCGGACAATTTCCTAAATAAAAAACAAGATTTCAAAGAAGTATTTCTGAGTAAATATTTGACCGAATGCCCTAATTTTGAATTCTTTGCACCTTTGAAATGTCTGCTATTCATCTATAATGCAATTGATTTGATAAAAATTGTTGAAAGCTGCGGTTATTTGGTTTTAAAAATATGTGTAAAAACGGCGAATATGTGTCCCCCATTGACAAAACATCCGGAAATTTCATACACCCTTTAATCTAACTTTTCAGATGATTATTTTCAAACAAACCCGTTTTCAAGCTTAAGAATATTTTGCATTTGAAGTTATCTTCATATAGAAATACCAGTATACTTCAAAATCATTTAGACCTAACCATAAACTGTAGAAAACATGGAAAGATGTGGCGAAAATGAGCACCCCACTCTAGAACAATGAAATTAAATATATAGAAATTGTGTAGATTGGATATAAATCAATTTTAAATTTATCCGTTAATAAAAATGTTGTGCAGCGATTTATTATAAAATACTGCAAATTTCCCGGATTTTTCAATAAAAACGAATCTGACATCCTAAACTAAAACGTACAAATTTGCATCTTAGTGAAATACAAAACCGTTCCGATAGCATTTTGATATTGGTTAAGAATACCTTTCTCTTTTTTATTTCTTGTCTAGATTTCTTCATTTTAAGTTAAAACAATATTTTGTTTTAAAAAAGTGCACAAATTACAATTATACAATAGAAATAAAGGGATTCGAACACAAGAAGAACTTATATAAATCCGTCTTCTTTCTTCATTTTGGATATCATGAGGGGACTGATGGGGGTGGCTCATCACGATTCACGAGTTGATTTTTTTGTCAATCACGATCCACAGAAAATAAATTTTCATGATCACGGATCACGAAAATATAAAAAAAAATCTATAGAAAAACGGATCACGATAGCGAAAATGCGCCGATCACGAAGAACGAAAATAACCTATCAGGCCCCTATATCATAATAGATTAAGCTGTGAGAAATTATTCAAAATTCTATCAGATGTTTATTTGCCCTCAAATCCGAAAAAAACCCGTGCAGTTTCAAAGGAAACATTTCCTAATACCAATTATGAAGGTTTTTATTTATAATCTTCGTTCATTCCTAAAAACTGGGAAAATATCGGTTAGTTGATTGCAATGGTAACTTAAGTTAACTAACTAGAAGATCAAAGGAAAAATGACCAGTCATATTGCAAATAAGTAAATACATACGATTTATCACTGTAACCCGCTTGCTTAGGGTTGTATCGTTAAGATTTGAAGACATTAAATCCTCTAAGTTCTTCATTTTTCTCAGCATGTTCTGGTTAACTTCTTGTAGATACTTGTTTTCAGCTTTAAAAATGATGTTTTCGCTCGCCAGTTTTTTCATTCCAGTCGTCAGTTTATTAATCTCTGTTTCCATCTTGTTAAGCCTTTTCAGAACAGCTTCGTCTTCTTCTGCCCTGCAAAACACAACAATGAAGAGAATTATTAATAACTTCATTTCCGATTGACGTCCAAATTTACTGTGATTTATATTCTTCTAGTACTCATTCTTGAAGATAAGAATACTTGCGTTAGAGGGAACTTATCTAACTTTATAGGTTAATAATTGTGTGTAATATGCAGGTTTCGTTTTGTTATGCTACCAACAATCGCAAGGAAATCCATTTTAGAAAATATTTAGTTATTTTTTGTATATTGTTCTTGCTGTTTAGCATTCATGTTTTTGCATGATCCTGCGTTTCATTTAAGGATTTCGAGATGACAGGGAAAATGCTAACATTGAGAAGCAATGTTCTTTCTGTTAGGGTACAGACGTTGTATTATCAAATCAATGTTTGATGTTTCCTAAATATTCATTTGTCTAACACATAAAGCAACTTGAATATATAGTACCTCTACATGTTAGTTACCTTGTTTATCTCAGGAAAAATTCTCTCAATTAAAATACCATTTTTACTGTATATCACATTTGTCCATTGGAAGTAGGAAGTGTGTGATGAGTTTTTGAAAAAAATATGTTTATTACAGGTAAAAATGCTTTGTAATTCAATTGTAACATCACGATACTTGGTACTAAAAATTGCTCAAGAAATATATTAACTCATATGCTAATTCCCATATACAAAAATTAAACTTGTCATAATTTTACTGTAATTAGATTAGAGCTGTACCAGTCAATTATGTAAGGCCGAAAGATCGGTTGTTTTTGTGAAATGTTAGTTGTATGCTTTGTTCACATGTCTGTTATTTTTTTCCCAATAACTCCAACATTGAACCTTTTGCCAACTGTGATGGACTAACAGAAGTTTCTTAGCATTTAATCTCTTTGTGGTTTGTTATCTTCTACTTTTTTTGAAATATCAAAGAAAACACTTTTTTCCTTCAGTCATGGAAGCATGTTGGCTGATTGAGTTTGCTATAACTCATAAACTAATATCTTGACACACACATGATGGTTATGTCAAGCTCGGTTTAAATTGATTCATTTATTTCGGAGGTAATCTTTAAGACATCACTCCATACAAAGGGTCATTAAAAGGCCATTGCAGGGAAAACATTCCAAAGGAGTCAACTGTTTTTTCAGCCATATTTTATTCAGATCATTATGAAATATTCAGGTATTATGCATATATTGTTCTTGTTGTTTAGCATTTGTGTTTTTGGTATGATCCTGTGGTTTATTTTAATGATTTCGAGATGAGAAGGAAAGGGCTAAGATTGAGAAGCTATGTTCTTGCTGTTAATGTTTAGATGTGATTTTTTCAAATCCATGTTTGTTTTTCTATGTTTGCACTTGTCCTAAGTAAGGAACGTAATGTTCAGTAGCTGTCCATTTATTTGATGTGTTTGAGCTTTTGATTGTGCCATTTGATTAGGGACTTTCCGTTTTGAATTTTCCTCGGAGTTCAATATTTTTTTATATTACGTTTTGTTGATGTAGTTCATAAGTGTTCTTGTTTTTCTTTTTCTATATAGATTGGACCGTTGGTTTTCCCGTTTGAATGGTTTTAAGCTAGTCTTTTTTTGGACCCTTTACATGTTGCTGCTCGGTGTGAATCAATGCTCCATTTTGAAGACCGTACTTTGACCTATAATGGTTTTTCTTTTACAAATTGTGACTTGGATTGTGAGTTGTCTCATTGGCCTTCATACCACATCTTCTTATATCTATTGAGGTAACTTGAATGTTCATTTGTCTTACACATAAAGGGACTTGAATATACAGTACCTCGAGTTGTTAGTTACCTTTTTTCCTCAGGGAAATGAAACAAAGTTTACTCCTAATTAAAAAAAAACCTTCTTATTGTATATTACATGTGCCTATTGGGATCAGGAATTTTGTATTGAGTTGTGAAAAAAGTTGTTTCTTACAGGTAAAAAAATGCGTAATACTTCAATTGTAACATCACAATATTTGATACTAAAATTATTCAAGAAATACATTTACTCATATGATAATTCACATATACAAAAACGAAAGCCAAAACAAGTACGAAGTTGGAGTGCACTAAGGACCAAAAGTTCCAAAAAGTTGTGCCCAATACGGCTAGGGTTTTCGGCCTGGGATAAGAACATCCTTATCATTTATAATAATTCATACTTTTGCAAACAGTAAATTTTATAAAATGACTATATAATAGATATCAATGATAAAACCGATGAGGTGACTAACTACAGAATAAAAACGGATACATTACATAAAACAACCTTAACCAGCACATAAAAATACACAGTCGAGTTAGCCAAAGCCATCAACGCACACAAAGTGACGTCACATTTGAATTTCTAAAAACATTTCCCAAAAATAAGATGGAATTAGGATAGAATTCAAGATTAGATTTGTACTACTGATATAACATTTATTAATAACAAAGAAAATTACAATACTAATTAATATCAAATTGTGGCAGTAATTAGATAATTAATTGTATTATCTAGCTATGTCGGTGTTTCTTCTGAATCAAACTGTAAATCAAATATATCGTATAAATTTCGTTGACCCAAACTTAAATCTAATAAATGAACTGGGTGATTAGTTATCTTTACCATTACAAACGAATACAACAGACAAAAAAATACCCGGTGATCAGTCTAATTCAGAAGGTCTTGTTTCGGGAAAAGAGGACGGGATTGTAGTAAAGATAATTGGAACATTTCCGTCTTTTGTCAGTTAACTATGGCTACTGCTAAGGAGATAGTCAGGGTTTTTATATAGATTAGACCGTTGATTTTCCCGTTTGAATGGTTTTACACTAGTAATTTTTGGGCCCTTTATAGCTTGTTGTTCGGTGTGAGCCAAGGCTCCGTGTTGAAGCCGTACATTGACCTATAATGGTTTGCTTTTTTGGATGGAGAGTTGTCTCATTGGCACTCACACCACATCTTCCTATATCTATGAATGTAGTTACGACATACGGAACATACCCGCTATCATCTCTGAAACTGATATCCCATAACGGTCAACCAACTCGTGATGGCGTCCGTAAAATTAACGAAGGGAGGATTTTAATATTACCATACGGAACTTTTGGTTTGAAAGCTTCTTTGTGAGCAGCAACCCTTTATCAAGGAAATCATGATAGAAAATACAAGCCCGAGAATATCGTACCAATTAGAAGAAATATACTCCGTATGCAAGCGCTGCTGGACTGTTTCAATATCGAAACGGAAAGTTCACAATTGCGAAGCTGAAATCATCCCTTTTGTCCTAATGTTTTGTTTCAACTGACCAGCATTGTCAATTTCTAGATGTAAGTCAAGATGTGAAAAGGAAAGGGTAATTGGCTTGCCTCTATAATGTATCTTACCGCACCGCGTTTACTGTAAATGGTGACGTCTTTGATTCATTGTCTTTCATTGTTTATTTTTCCACAAAACGCAGCAGAAAATGTCAAAACTACTGACCCCCTATGGATTTTACTAACCCTCTATGGATCCGTATGGGGTCAGTAGCGAGCCATATAACTTATAATGTTGATTTCTGGGATAAACTATTAAAAATTATATATAACCTCATATCTTTTATCAAAAACAAGGTTTCTCATCATTGCAAACTATTCGTTTGAAGACTTCAGAGTCCATGCAAACCGAAACTTCCAAAAGTCAATTAACTTGGAGGAGATGCAACATGTATGTAAAATGCTATAATTTATCATTTCAATACAAAGGACATGTGTGATCATGTTTGAAAGACTAACAATAACGCCTGTTTTACATATTTTGACTATTTTTCGAGGTATCATATCATTAGATTTTATTTTTTTCCTTTATTCTATTTCTAAGCAAATGGATATTCAGTTTATGTTTATATTTCCGGATATAGTAGATATCCCGCAAATGTACACCATGGACCATCAAGAACGTCGACAATGTCGTGGTAATGGTCGTGAACTCTAATCCATACTCTATCTCCTTGCTTCAATTGAACGATTGCCATGTTGGAACCCGGTGCATATCCAGCGTCTGTTCTACCCATAATCCCTGCATAGACATTTTGAATTATATCTCCATTTCTCACTATGTGTGCTTCTATGCTTTTTGGTGCAATTGTAAGAAAATGTACAAAAAATACGTAGAAACCCGGAGTTGGGGATTGAAATACCCCTAAGTGTTCATCATATGAATTCCCTAGGTTGGTGTTGACCTTGTCGAAGTGAAGAACTTCATTATCATGTAAACTTTTAAGTCCTACCATATTTGCATGGAAAGCCACATTTACAGCTGGAAAAAATGGATAAAAAAACATGTATAAATTTAATGCGTTCGAAACGCTTTTCTAGATTTATCTTCATCAGGAACGCTCAAAGCCAAATATTTAAAAGCCAAGCATAAAACTGAAACAGTTGAAGAACTACATAATCCAAAATGACATCAACAATTAGCCTCATCCTTATAAGGCTTACTTTGCCTGAGGAAGTTGAAACCTTCGTCTTTTTATAATTTCATAATTTATAAGCAGGTAAACTTTGAAAAGTTTGTTTTTAATCATGTCAGTACCGAAGTATTGACTACTGATATGCTGATACGCTCGGGCTGTAAACAATTGAGATTCCAATTGCTGCATCCAATGTCAGATAAAAAGAAACTGTTAGCATAACATTTTATTATAAAGGATAAGCAAAGACATATTTTGTTGTTGTTGTTTAAATAATGAATACAATATTCAACGAGTGTGTAATGTTGTTGGCAAGGGATGTAAATTTGGTAATAAATCACGGTTTTCTATGTGTACCACATGGTCGTATAAATTGAAAATTTCTTTAATCAGATTGACTTGCTTTTGTCATTGTTTTTATTCTATTTTCCAAACATACTCAAAAAGAGGTATCATAAATTTCCCTTTGAATTTGTTTCACCTACCGGTTCAAATTCTGAAAGATAAAGAGACCTAGTTGATTTTGATTATTTTATCGTATTTATACGTTTGCGCAAGTTGATTTTCGTTTCCGAATCCACTATTTCTTGCATCCGGAATTGAGTTTGTTTCATTATTTTCTCGTAGCAGCAGTTTTGTTGTTCTATGTATTTGTATTACTTTATAAGTATGTATAGATTATAACATGCCCTTTTCCATATTGGCCCTGGTATCATCCCGAGACTCCCATATCGGCCTCGAGGCTTTAGCCGAGGGCCGATATGGGTCGAGGGATGATACCCGGGCCAATATGGAAAAGACATTTTATAATCTTTTTATCACATATTTAAGTTCTGCAGAAAAGAGAAAAAAGGTCATAACAATTTAATGAAAGATAAAAGGTAAAATCTTAAACATTTTATCACAAACGTCATTTAGAGGGCACAATATCAATATTTGTTTGCCCCGGGCAATTTTGAGGTTATTGCATATGCAAAACCCGACGTATTCGTAACAAATATGTGATAAATAGAGATTAATACATGGCCTTTTCCATATCAGCCTGGGCATCATCCAAAGACCCCCATATTAGCCCGAGACGGAGTCGAGGTGCTGATATAGGTCGAGGGATGATACCCAGGCTGATATGGAAAAGGCCATGTATTAATCGCTTTATCATATACTTTCGGCAATAGTTTTATGTAAGGCAAATAAACAAATGCAATAACTAAAACAGTCAAAAACTTTATAAAGAAGTTAAATTATAAATCAGATATACTATAATTGTCCAACAACAGCATCACTACCTTCATATATATTTTTGGTAACATTTCCTATAGAGGCATTTTGAAACATTGAAAAGTTGGAAGAGTTTTATAATCATTATTACTCCATGTTTGTTGTACTATAAAATGATTCATAATTGTCAATGGCATTTGTTAGCAAGTACTAAACTATTCCCACAAAAGTTCCCGTAAATTTTGACGTCGTCATAAAAAATATCTGACGTCACAATGGAAAACGGTAAACAACCGATACCGGAAACACCGGAAGTAACTTGCACGAGAGGCACTATTATGGGTTTTGTGCACGAGATGCCCCTGATATGGGTTATCAGCCCGGGTGGGAAATCATGGCTTGAGTACTTCCGCTCATTACACATATGCAAAAGCTATAATATCAATGCTAAGTATATGATAAACCAATTTATTTTCATATTTTAATTGTATATTGATTGTTGATTAAGAAATATCGAATGTTAAACGATTTATTTCATAGGTTAACAAAACCAACACCAATAACAAAAAATTAAAAATTAGAGTGGGGTGCTCATTTTCGCCGGGGACACAACTTCGCCGTTTTAGGATTTTGAGGTGTTAAAACTTCAAAGGATGGCTGAAATGGAAGAAATGCACCGGTAAATTATATTTTTATAACAAATATGATATTTTTTTAAACTGAGACAAAATTGAGGCTCCTACCGAAAATGACCGAAAAACGGACAACGACTTTCGGACAATTTCCTAAATAAAAAACAAGATTTCAAAGAAGTATTTCTGAGTAAATATTTGACCGAATGCCCTAATTTTGAATTCTTTGCACCTTTGAAATGTCTGCTATTCATCTATAATGCAATTGATTTGATAAAAATTGTTGAAAGCTGCGGTTATTTGGTTTTAAAAATATGTGTAAAAACGGCGAATATGTGTCCCCCATTGACAAAACATCCGGAAATTTCATACACCCTTTAATCTAACTTTTCAGATGATTATTTTCAAACAAACCCGTTTTCAAGCTTAAGAATATTTTGCATTTGAAGTTATCTTCATATAGAAATACCAGTATACTTCAAAATCATTTAGACCTAACCATAAACTGTAGAAAACATGGAAAGATGTGGCGAAAATGAGCACCCCACTCTAGAACAATGAAATTAAATATATAGAAATTGTGTAGATTGGATATAAATCAATTTTAAATTTATCCGTTAATAAAAATGTTGTGCAGCGATTTATTATAAAATACTGCAAATTTCCCGGATTTTTCAAT
The DNA here is from genome assembly GCA_019925275.1 of Mytilus edulis. Lineage (NCBI taxonomy): Eukaryota > Metazoa > Mollusca > Bivalvia > Mytilida > Mytilidae > Mytilus > Mytilus edulis. The sequence goes on from CM034352.1 coordinate 67,444,777, forward strand.
AATAACGAATCTGACATCCTAAACTAAAACGTACAAATTTGCATCTTAGTGAAATACAAAACCGTTCCGATAGCATTTTGATATTGGTTAAGAATACCTTTCTCTTTTTTATTTCTTGTCTAGATTTCTTCATTTTAAGTTAAAACAATATTTTGTTTTAAAAAAGTGCACAAATTACAATTATACAATAGAAATAAAGGGATTCGAACACAAGAAGAACTTATATAAATCCGTCTTCTTTCTTCATTTTGGATATCATGAGGGGACTGATGGGGGTGGCTCATCACGATTCACGAGTTGATTTTTTTGTCAATCACGATCCACAGAAAATAAATTTTCATGATCACGGATCACGAAAATATAAAAAAAAATCTATAGAAAAACGGATCACGATAGCGAAAATGCGCCGATCACGAAGAACGAAAATAACCTATCAGGCCCCTATATCATAATAGATTTAGCTGTGAGAAATTATTCAAAATTCTATCAGATGTTTATTTGCCCTCAAATCCGAAAAAAACCGTGCAGTTTCAAAGGAAACATTTCTTAATACCAATTATGAAGGTTTTTATTTATAATCTTCGTTCATTCCTAAAAACTGGGAAAATATCGGTTAGTTGATTGCAATGGTAACTTAAGTTAACTAACTAGAAGATCAAAGGAAAAATGACCAGTCATATTGCAAATAAGTAAATACATACGATTTATCACTGTAACCCGCTTGCTTAGGGTTGTATCGTTAAGATTTGAAGACATTAAATCCTCTAAGTTCTTCATTTTTCTCAGCATGTTCTGGTTAACTTCTTGTAGATACTTGTTTTCAGCTTTAAAAATGATGTTTTCGCTCGCCAGTTTTTTCATTCCAGTCGTCAGTTTATTAATCTCTGTTTCCATCTTGTTAAGCCTTTTCAGAACAGCTTCGTCTTCTTCTGCCCTGCAAAAAACAACAATGAAGAGAATTATTAATAACTTCATTTCCGATTGACGTCCAAATTTACTGTGATTTGTATTCTTCTAGTACTCATTCTTGAAGATAAGAATACTTGCGTTAGAGGGAACTTATCTAACTTTATAGGTTAATAATTGTGTGTAATATGCAGGTTTCGTTTTGTTATGCTACCAACAATCGCAAGGAAATCCATTTTAGAAAATATTTAGTTATTTTTTGTATATTGTTCTTGCTGTTTAGCATTCATGTTTTTGCATGATCCTGCGTTTCATTTAAGGATTTCGAGATGACAGGAAAAATGCTAACATTGAGAAGCAATGTTCTTTCTGTTGGGTACAGACGTTGTATTATCAAATCAATGTTTGATGTTTCCTAAATATTCATTTGTCTAACACATAAAGCAACTTGACTATATAGTACCTCTACTTGTTAGTTACCTTGTTTATCTCAGGAAAAATTCTCTCAATTAAAATACCATTTTTACTGTATATCACATTTGTCCATTGGAAGTAGGAAGTGTGTGATGAGTTTTTGAAAAAAATATGTTTATTATAGGTAAAAATGCTTTGTAATTCAATTGTAACATCACGATACTTGGTACTAAAAATTGTTCAAGAAATATATTAACTCATATGCTAATTCCCATATACAAAAATTAAACTTGTCATAATTTTACTGTAATTAGATTAGAGCTGTACCAGTCAATTATGTAAGGCCGAAAGATCGGTTGTTTTTGTGAAATGTTAGTTGTATGCTTTGTTCACATGTCTGTTATTTTTTTCCCAATAACTCCAACATTGAACCTTTTGCCAACTGTGATGGACTAACAGAAGTTTCTTAGCATTTAATCTCTTTGTGGTTTGTTATCTTCTACTTTTTTTGAAATATCAAAGAAAACACTTTTTTCCTTCAGTCATGGAAGCATGTTGGCTGATTGAGTTTGCTATAACTCATAAACTAATATCTTGACACACACATGATGGTTATGTCAAGCTCGGTTTAAATTGATTCATTTATTTCGGAGGTAATCTTTAAGACATCACTCCATACAAAGGGTCATTAAAAGGCCATTGCAGGGAAAACATTCCAAAGGAGTCAACTGTTTTTTCAGCCATATTTTATTCAGATCATTATGAAATATTCAGGTATTATGCATATATTGTTCTTGTTGTTTAGCATTTGTGTTTTTGGTATGATCCTGTGGTTTATTTTAATGATTTCGAGATGAGAAGGAAAGGGCTAAGATTGAGAAGCTATGTTCTTGCTGTTAATGTTTAGATGTGATTTTTTCAAATCCATGTTTGTTTTTCTATGTTTGCACTTGTCCTAAGTAAGGAACGTAATGTTCAGTAGCTGTCCATTTATTTGATGTGTTTGAGCTTTTGATTGTGCCATTTGATTAGGGACTTTCCGTTTTGAATTTTCCTCGGAGTTCAATATTTTTTTATATTACGTTTTGTTGATGTAGTTCATAAGTGTTCTTGTTTTTCTTTTTCTATATAGATTGGACCGTTGGTTTTCCCGTTTGAATGGTTTTAAGCTAGTCATTTTTTGGACCTTTTACATGTTGCTGCTCGGTGTGAATCAATGCTCCATTTTGAAGACCGTACTTTGACCTATAATGGTTTTTCTTTTACAAATTGTGACTTGGATTGTGAGTTGTCTCATTGGCCTTCATACCACATCTTCTTATATCTATTGAGGTAACTTGAATGTTCATTTGTCTTACACATAAAGGGACTTGAATATACAGTACCTCGAGTTGTTAGTTACCTTTTTTCCTCAGGGAAATGAAACAAAGTTTACTCCTAATTAAAAAAAAACCTTCTTATTGTATATTACATGTGCCTATTGGGATCAGGAATTTTGTATTGAGTTGTGAAAAAAGTTGTTTCTTACAGGTAAAAAAATGCGTAATACTTCAATTGTAACATCACAATATTTGATACTAAAATTATTCAAGAAATACATTTACTCATATGATAATTCACATATACAAGAATAAAACTTGTCATAATTTTACAGTAACTAGATTAGAGCTGTACCGAAACGTTTTGTAGTGGGTTTTTTTTTGTAATTAAAGATTTACATCTGCAATTAATAGATGGGAGGGATTTCAGCTTGTATACATTATATATGTACTTATAAGTATTATTGGATGATTCAATTATGTTTATGTCAATCAATATGTGACACTTTAATAAACTATTGTATACTAAGTAATACTTACTTTAAAGCAGAGAATAGTGTATAGAAGCTAAAGGTTTGTCTATCTATTGGGATACAGATATCAATCTTAATAACAATGCTTGAGCAAACAGTTATACAAACAAAGCAACCAAGCCAACCAAACCTTTCAATTACAAGCATTAGAAAAATATCTCTATTTTTGTTGTTGTTGTTAGCCTTGTTTGTATGTCTGTAATTTTTTTCAGGAGGAGTCAGGTGTTGGTGGTTGGTATTATGATGTCTTGTATTTGGTAATTCATGTTCATTTCCATAAAAACTAACTTAAAACCTCTAATATACTCTTAATGTGTGTGTTCAGGATTAAAGACATCTTTTTCTTGAGGATATTGTTGTTATAACTTGGCTAAGATGAAACAAAATCCGGATAGAACTTATGTCTTCTGTATACTAATATTCCTATTTTATGCCTGCCAACTTTTCAAAATCTCCATTGGGTATTTTAAGCCAAAAAGGAACTTGTGCCCCTCTGTTATTGTCTTGAGTGTTTTTAATCTACTTCTTTGTTGTTTAAATGAGTATGTATGTGCTGAGATACCCTTTTAATATTAAATGTTTGTTTGAGGTGTTCGAGTTCTAAAAAGAATTTCAAAATTCAGATTGAAACCTCTCATATGGATATCCCCCCTCAATTAAGATAGTTGGCAGGTCTGATTTTTAAACAAAAAATTTGAACAGGTCTGATAAACTACAATCTGAATAACTTTCAAAGGATTCTTATGTATAGCTTGTGAAGTCAACCTTCCTGTAAATATTTTGGGTTTTTTTATCGTGCAATTTCAATTTGTTGAGCCCCATGATTCCATTCATGTGTATCCTGTATGACTATATCATGGTGAAATAGACATAGTGTTTACATAGGTTACAAAAATAGTTCAGACAACTAACTATAAACCTAGCAAAACCATTATAATGTTGGACCAACCACATTGATGTATTTGTAGATATTACGTAAATCTGACAGAATGACTCTGGGCATTCAAACCAAATTTTGCAGTTGCCCAAAGAGGACTCCTTATTACCCTTCTTTTTTTTTTTTTATCAGATGTCACTTTTATTTTAATTTGTATGTCATATTAGGAAATTTTCTTACTTTGAAAATAACTCCTAAAATTAATTTCAGAATTAAAGGGGAATTAACTCTACTTCATTTTATCAATATTTGTAGGATACTTGTTGATATAAAAAGTAAAAACACAAAAATACTGAACTCCGAGGAAAATTCAAAAAGGAAAATCATAAATCAAAAGGCAAAATCAAAAGTCCAAACACATCAAACGAATGGATAACAACTGTCATATTCCTGACTTGGTACAGGCATTTTCTAATGTAGAAAATGGTGGATTGAACCTGGTTTTATAGCTAGCTAAACCTCTCACTTGTATGACAGTCGCATCAAATTCCATTACATTGTCAACGATGCATGAACAAAACAAACATACTCAAAGAGTAAAAATGTCAAAAATAGGGGTACAACAGTCAATATTGTGTTATCATCTTAATATCACTACATAAACAACAAATGTAACAAAGTAGCACAAAAAGGCATACATCAAATTTAACATTCTCATTTTGCTTTTCTTATACGGCTGAATTTATCTATGTAAAGTCTACCCATAAATGAAAGAAGGTTTTCATTACTGGTGTAAAATTGCGCGTTTGAAATTCGCACAGGTAGACATAAAAATAATTTTGTCGTTAGGGTTATTGCATGAATATTGGGGAATATTGTCCTGAGTAGAATTTTATATTGCACGAGCTTGCGAGTGCAATATATGTTCTACGAGGGACAATATTCCCCAATATTCATGCAATAACCCTTTTATTGTATAGCAATATAATATTTGAAAGTAAAAAATTGGAGTAAACTAAGATTTAAACGTTGATGACGTCATGAATTTTGAAGATTTATTGCACTAGTGCAATATTAGAATTTATCACATATTTGTTACGAATACGTCTGGTTTTGCATATGCAATAACCTCAAAATTGCCCGGGGCAAAAAAGAGCATATTGATATTGTGCCCCGATTCTAAATGACGTGACGTAACTGCGTCCTTAACGACACGTTTGTGATAAAATGTTTAAGATTTTACCTTTTATCTTTCATTAAATTGTTATAATTGACCTTTTTTTCTGCAGAAATTAAATATGTGATAAAAAGATTATAACATGTCTTTTCCATATTGGCCCTGGTATCATCCCTCGACCCTTATCGGCCCTCGGCTAAAGCCTCGAGGCCGATATGGGAGTCTCGGGATGATACCAGGGCCAATATGGAAAAGGGCATGTTATAATCTATACTTATTGCACGCTAACTTTTGGTTACGTTCTGTGGGAAATATTATATTGTTATACAATAATAACAATTATAGGTTTTGTTTACTGAAGCTAAAATTATATTAACATTTTTTGTTTAAGTCCACTGGATCCTAGGTTTCATGTATTGCATTTCTTTTAACTAAAATAAAGCAATTTACCACTTTTATTTGATAAAAAAATAATCCACCAGAAAATGTTTTTATGACAAGGGAGATAACTAAAATCACAAAACTATATATAACAGGCTATTATTTGAACTTGGAATTATTCTTAATTATGGAATTTGTATAATTTCTTGTACTTGAAAATTTTGATAAATTTCATGTTTATTTGGTACTATAATTAATGTTTTGAGCGGTTAATAACACTTTCCATACAATGTATTTTGGTTAGATAGTGTTGTGCGCGGCACAGTACATTCTATTGAAAATTTACTGTTTTCTTTGTAATAGAAAGTGTTGTGCCCAGCACAGAACAATAACATACAAAATAAACATGGAATTTATTAAAAATTTCAAGCACAAGAAATTATGCAAATTCCATAATTAAAAATAATTCCAAGTTCAAATAATAGCCTGTTATATATATTCTATATCATAACATCTCCACAATTTCCGCAACAGATTTATGGTGTATTATCATCCTTTTTCGGTAACATAAATATCATCTGGAAACACACATGAAGTGACATGAAATTTTTAAGTTGTACCATATGAGATGAGCAAAGTGAAACCAGGGTCTAATTTCTTTCATTATTAGTATGGAAGAATATTTAGGTCTTACCTTAAGCTATTGATAAAATCCTTTAACCTTAATATTTGTTCTGTGCTCCATAACTAATTTGATTTATAAAATGATGCATACAGGAAAGCATGGAACCCAAGTTTCAAATGTAATAAAGTTTTTTGTTCTTTTAGAGCACCACATAGCAAATAATGGAATGCCTAATTCACCTAGCAATTAATGGAATGCTTAATATCTGCCATCTTCATAAGAAATTTAAAAAATATTTTGTCTGCAAACAAATTCAAATTTACAATTTCACAAAATAACTTTTATTGTTGTGCTCACTATCCTGTTTTGGTGAAGTTGACAAATGAAATTCAAGCTGTTACATACAACATAGGATGTAACAAGTAGTAGTAACTATTGACTACATAAGTCATGTTTATGAGTGTTGTACAGTATAACTAAATTAATTTGGTAAAAAAAAAGGGCCAACGGTGCACTGCAAGGGCTGTATAGCCAGTCAAGATTGTTAAAAACTTCCATTTGTTGTAACTAAATTGTTTAAATTTTCCTCTGTACAAAAAGCTTAGTAAAGGATTGCAAGCTTATTATTTAATACATGTATGTATTACAAAATCATCATCAATAAATTTTGAACCCATCACATAACAATTTCATGTCACTAATGTAGAATCCTCCTCAATGTCTTCTTTCGCTCCATATTTATCATACATATATCTTAAATGTGTCAATAACGAATCTATGCCTATTTTATGTTTTGACGAGACTGGATACACAGGCAAATTGATGGCTAAAGTCAATTCCCTCAAATTATCTTTTGCTCCTGGAAGGTCTATCTTATTACCAATCACTGCATGAGGTCTGTCAGATAGTCCTGGTTTATACTGATCAAGTTCATATTTCAGATCATTTAACTGTGTCCATGGTTCAATCACTGATAAATCAATAACATACAATAAACAGCCACATCTTTCAATATGGCGCAAAAATGAAATTCCTAGTCCGCGGTTTTTGTGTGCATCTTTAATCAAACCTGGGATATCTGCAACTGTAGGTGAAAAAAAATTATGTGCAACATTATATCAGATGTATTAGTTTTAATTTACTACATATATAAATGGTGAAATTTCTAAAACATGCATTATAACCCAAAAAGGCCAGATATTTATTAAACGTTGGAAAAGCAACTATGTGATAATATTCAAATATTCTTCGATGAATTGTTCACCTAATAATTTAAAAAATGAACAAGTCAGGAGCCTCTGGCCTTTGTTAGTCTTGTATTATTTTAATTTTAGTTTCTTGTGTACAATTTGGAAATTAGTATGGCGTTCATTATCACTGGACTAGTATATATTTGTTTAGGGGCCAGCTGAAGGACCCCTCCGGGTGCGGGAATTTCTCGCTACATTGAAGACCTGTTGGTGACCCTCTGCTGTTGTTTTTTATTTGGTCGGGTTGTTGTCTCTTTGACACATTCCCCATTTCCATTCTCAATTTTATTCTAAAGGTTTTTTTGTGTGTGTTTCACATGAAATTGATATGGGTTTTGTGTTACCAATATCTTATACAGGGCATGCTAAAGGTGAAATTGACTGCCAATAGGGAAAACCTAACCAAAACCCAATCTTTGACTAGCAGAAATCAATGAATTACCATTTCAGAAAACCTGATAGCATTACCTGTTTTAGTGGAAGTTTGTTTGCGTACATAATCAATTTATTGTTAAAACTACATGTTCAGATGTCTTTTTGATTTGTAATGTTTCCATTTCACTTTTGTTATTTTGGCCATAAAAGTCATATAGATTTTAATTTGATTTTTTTCTATAGCACAATTGTTTCATTATTCTTTTGACATATTTACTATAACATCAATGAAGTTGGGTATACTGGGTGTCTACAAATTGTCAAAAATAATTACCTGCTATTTGTATGTAATCATCATAACCAACCATCCCAATGTGTGGATTCATTGTAGTAAATGGAATGGGTGAAACTTTTGGTTTAGCTCTAGAAATAGCCCTCAGAAGTGTGGACTTTCCTGCATTTGGAAAGCCAATCTGAAAAAAAATGAAAGGTTTTAAAATTTCAAACACCATAAGCATCACATTATCATTTAGTCAAGTAGAAATGTTCCACTTTGAAATCTAATTTTCTGAGTTGTGTAACATTTGGTGTCCAGAAATTGATGAAAAACAAATATTGTATTTTGCAAAAATAGGCAAAACAGATAAATTAATCTAATTTATCACAATATTAGTCCTGCATTAAAATGTATCATCAATTAATTTAGTTTTTCTTCATTTAGAACTGTAAATCAATAATAATTTTATTCATTTCAGATAAAATAATAATAATTTTCAAGCTAATTTTTGGCAAATTTAAGTGATGAGAAACTGATTGAAAAAAAGGACAAATATTGATGCAACAAACCTTTTAAAGGCTTTTCCTGAATTAATTGTATGGGGGGAAGGAAGGCACTTTTTTTTAAAATTTGATGGGTGGTGGTTATTTAAGAAAGATTGCTTGAACATCTTAATAAAATATAGAAATTTATATTGTATGCATTTTGGGGTCAAATAAAAAGTGCCTTCCTTCCCCCCATACATTTATTTTTTGGAACAGCCCTATTTTCATTGAAACAGAAAAATGATGAACATATGAAATTCCTAACAATTAAAAATTATGAAATGTGGAAACTATAAATTTGCTATTTCATGACAATAGTTGATTCTATATTTAATATCAGCTGTCAAAAGCCTTTCATGTGTTTTATGTATTTTGAAAGTTTAACTCTATTTTGTTTTAGTGCTAAACTAGGCATTTATACCTAATTGCCCTTTTTTTTTAATAAGAAATAAACAAAAATCTCTTAAGGTGGTACCTAACACTACAGGGAGATAACTCTGTAAAGTCAGTTAAACGTTTTAACTTATATTGTGTTGTAAAAGGAATACTTAGCTTCTCAATGATCAAAATTGGTGTTTGTCAAATTGCTATATAGCCAGTGTAATTTTTCTGGCAAAACGGTTGGTTCAAAAAAATTTAAATTATATTTTTGTTAAAGTATTTACTTTGACAAGATTTTATGAAAATTAAACGAGTCAAATTAATTTTAGTGAAAGTGTTGGGTACCACCTTAATCTGGTTCACAGAAATTTCTAGTTAACTGTTTGAATTTTAAAAGATACTGTGGATTCTTTTATTTTTGTGGGTAACAATTTCATGGTTTGAGGAAAACTTGCATTTCATGGTTTTGCCAAAGTTATTATATAACCTTATAAAAATTTGTAGTTCTTTGATCATATAATTTCGTAGTTCACCTATACCCACACAATCCATGAAAATTAGTATCCAACTAATAATATTGAATCAACAGTATACTAAGTTTCAAAAAGATCTGTCTAATCATTTTTATTACCAGTCCTGCATTAGCCATTAGTCTTAGTTCAAGCATTAACTGTCTACTCTCTCCTTCAGCACCTAGTTCAGCTTTTGCTGGTGCTGTGTTTGTGTCTGTTAGGAAAAACTTGTTGCCCCGCCCACCAGATCCACCCCTTGCAGCAATATAGTAATCATGTTCTTCATCGAGACTAGTCAACATTTTTCCTTCTTCATTCCTGACTATTGTACCTTGAGGAACCTTTTGAAAGTAAGAAGAAAAAAAGAACAATTGTACACTTTAAAAAAATCTAATTTAGAAAAATCAATATTATAACAGATCATTACTTCTTATTTTATCTAATATTGCGTAGACCTTCATCTGAATGTGCAACGGTGCAACCTCCATCGTGCAAGGCTTTAATTTGTCATACTTTAAACAGAATAACAACTTAAAAATTGTGAAATGCAAATCAATGTGAACGTAATTAATGTTTACTTGATGGTACGAGTAACACACTTAATTATTTCAAATTAAAACACTCCACATTTTTTTGTGACATCAAGAGAAAATGACAGAATCATCGGTTACAGACATTTTCAAGCAGTTTGTTTATCTTTTCAATCTGGAGTTACAAACGCCATAGTAGATTAATAAAAGTCAAACTTCGCCAGGAATCCTCACAGACAAGTCATATAATGCCAAAGGACAAACTTCAATTTATCGTATTATTAAAAACATATATTTTTAGGGTACTATAGAAACAGTTTTTAAACATCAACCTAAACTATCGGTTAACCGGTTAATCGGTCTTACGATTATCTGAGTAACAGGTTAGTCAAAAATGACAACACTAGTGTAAACATAATGTCAAATTACCTTAACATATAAATGTTCAGCATTTTTTCCATGGCAATTCTTGGACCTTCCTTTTACACCTGTGTTACCATTTATAACTGTTAGTAGATGGTTAAGGGACCTTATATCCTTGGATGCTGCATAAAAATAAATAAATCGATGTAATTCAATACCTTATTATCTGGCTAACCTGACAAACTTCTATTTTATACCAAATCAATGAAATTATTATAATAATAATAATAATAATAATAATAATAATAATAATAATAATAATAATAATAATAATAATAATAATAGTTTATTTTATTAAAGTGTCACATACTTGTCTACAGATTATATAAAAAACATTGCACAATAATGAAATAAGACAAATACTCAGCCTAGAAAGGCTTAAGAGACACTATATATACAAATATATATCTATTTAACAAATACAAATTAAAAAACATAGTAAAATGTTAAAAATGTTTAAAATTATCCAGATATTTCACATCATAAAAAAAATAAGTAATTAAAAAAACCGAAAAAAAACCATATCTTTTAAAAATAGATTTAATAATAAAAATTAAAATATTATTATACATAAAAAAATTACAGTGTGTTCTTATATTGTGCTGTTATACCACTGTCCCAGGTTAAGGAAAGTTGTGTAAACCCGACACATTCTTTATGTGCCTGTCCAAAGTCATGTGCCTGAAATTAAGTGGTTATTTTTGGTTTATTTCCGTCATATTTTTTATAAATTAGGCTGTTAGTTTTCTTGTTTGATCCAGGCCTTTCACAGCTGACTTTACAGTATGAGTTGGGTTTTTTTACTGTCAAAGACTATACAGTGATCCATAATTGCTTCCAATTTTTGCTTGTTTCTGAATCCTATTTATTTCAAATCTGAAAATTTGTATATCATATTGATTTATCCGAATAAAATATTGTTTAACCTATAACTGCTTTCATCTTCCTCATTTGAACTCTGGTGGATAGTTGTCTCATTGACAATCATACCACATCTCCTTATTTTTATATAGGTTATTAAGGTAATCCCCTTTTTTATACATTGCTACATTCCTGCGACTGTTTCAGTAAGTGTAAGTAGGTCTAGTATAGAATCTAAGTAGGAATCATTAGTGCTTCCATGAAATAAATGTCAATATGACTGTCTAAGTCAAAGGTAAGTACAGTGAAACCTGTTAAAACCGAACCCTGATAAAAAAAAAATGTATGTTCCCATAGGTCAATGCTCCAATGAAGCATAGAACAAAGGTCAGTATTGTTTTGTTTATGTAGATATTATAATTGAATTTTTGTCGCATGGATGTGTGTAATGTATGTGATGTATACTTTTGACAACATGACCTACCTTTGAGAACATGACCTACCTTTGAGAACATGACCTATCTTTGAGAACTTGACCTACATTTGAGAACATGACCTACTTTTGAGAACTTGATCTACCTTTAAGAACAACATGGCCTCCATTTCCCCCATCTCCTCCGTCAGGACCACAGAATTCTTTATTTTTTTCACTAGTGAAACACATAACTCCATTGCCTCCTGCTCCACCCGTCACTTTTACTTTTTTGAAATCCACAAAAAATGTTTTCTAAAAAAGTATTAAAGTATATTAGTTCATCCATAGTACAGAATGATACCTTATTTGTAGATCTTACTTTGCTGAACATTATTGCTGTTTTAAGTTAATCTCTATCTATAATAGTATTTAGGGTAATAACCAAAAACGGCAAAATTTCTTTAAAATAAACTCATCATAGATACCAGGATGAAAATTTATATTAATGCCAGATGCGCGTTTCATCTACAAAAGACGCTCGAATCAAAAAATATTCAAAAGGCCAAATAGAGTATGAAGTTGAAGAGCATTGAAGACCAAAAATTCCTAAAAGTTTTGCCAAATATAGCTAAGGTTATCTATTCGCGAGGTAGAAAAGCCTTAGTATTTCAAAAATTCAAAGTTTTGTGAACAGTTAATTTATTATTATGAACATATCAATGATAACTCAAGTCAACACAGAAGTACTGACTACTGGGCTGGTGATACCCCCTGGGAAATAAATCTTCACCAGCAGTGGCATCGACCCAGTGGTTGTAAATAAACTCATCATAGATACCAGGATTAAAATTTATATTAACGCCAGACGCACGTTTCGTCTACAAAGACTAATCAGTGACGCTCGAATCAAAAAATATATAAAAGGCCAAATAGAGTACGAAGTTGTAGAGCATTGAAGACCAAAAATTCCTAATAGTTTTGCCAAATATAGCTAAGGTTATCTATTCCTGAGGCAGAAAAGCCTTAGTATTTCAAAAATTCAAAGTTTTGTGAACAGTTAATTTATTATTATGACCATATCAATGATAACTCAAGTCAACACAGAAGTACTGACTACTGGTTAAAATTACCAATTGAGGGCAGCAACCCAACAACCAGTTCATGCAGTTGTCCAATTCATCTGAAAATTTCACGGCAGACAGATATTGACTTGACAAACAACTTAACCCCTTGACAGATTTGCTCTAAATGCTTTGGTTTCAGAGTTATAAGCCAAAATCTACATTTTATCCCTATGTTCTATTTTTAGCCATGGCGGCCATCTTCGTTGGTTGGCTGGGTCACCTCACACATTTTTACAACTTAATACCCTAATAAAGATTGTGGCTAAGTTTGGTTAAATTTGGCCCAGTAGTTTCAGAGGAGAAGATTTTTGTAAAAGATAACAAAAATTTACGAAAAATTGGTAAAAAATGACTATAAAGGGCAATAACTCCTTAAGGGGTCAACTAACCATTTTAGTGATGTTGACATATTTGTAGATCTTACTTTGCTGACCATTATTGCTGTTTACAGTTTATCTCTATCTATAATAATATTCAAGATAATAACCAACCAGATGCTCCGCAGGGCGTAGCTTTATACGACCGCAGAGGTTGAACCCTGAACGGTTGGGGCAAGTATGGACACAACATTCAAGCTGGATTCAGCTCTAAATTTGGATTGTTATTAAATAGTTGACACAGCATAGGTTTCTGACACAGAATGAATGTGTTCTAATGAACTTAAAATTTTTGTTTTCTCTTAGAGCAATTCACTATGCTGTTGAATATTAATCCTCTCAAAACAAGAATGTGTCCTCAGTACACGAATGCCCCACTCGCACTATCATTTTCCATGTTCAGTGGACCGTGAAATTGAGGTAAAAACTCTAATTTGGCATTAAAATTAGAAAGATCATATCATAGGGGACATGTGTACTAAGTTTGAAGTCGATTGGACTTAAACTTCATCAAAAACTACCTTGACCAAAAACTTTAACCTGAAGCGGGACAGACGGACGGACGAACGGACGGACGGACGCACAGACCAGAAAACATAATGGATGTAGGTGGGGCATAAAAATGTTTGAAGAAATTTTCTTTTTTATTTATGAAATTTCAAATGAGAAAAATTGAACCCAATTTTTTTAATCACATCCCCCTTTCCCTTATTCCAAAACTAATCTCAATTAAAATTTCTAATGGAGTTTGCAACAATAACTACTCATTTAAATACATCATAAAATATTAAGATGTAAAAAAAACTGCTTGTTATCACTGAATGTTATTTATTATAATTTATCAGTTGGTAGTAAAAAGTGAATATACATTGTATATTGTATATAACAAAGATTTAAGTTGATTCTGGACAAAGAAAGATAACTCCAATTAAAAAAAAATCTTGCTATTGCACAATATTTTGCAATTAGATATTTCTTGCTTACTATTCTGGACAAAGAAAGATAACTCTAATTAAAAAAAAATTTGCTATTTCACAATATTGTGCAATTAGATATTTCTTGCCATTGCGCAATACTGTGCAATTGAAAAGACTTGCTATTGCACAACACTTAATATAATAATTTTAGATCCTGATTTGGACCAACTTGAAAACTGGGCCCATAATAAAAAATCTAAGTACATTTTTGGATTCAGCATATCAAAGAACCCCAAGATTTCAATTTTTGTTGAAATCAGACTAAGTTTAATTTTGGACCCTTTGGACTTTAGTGTAGACCAATTTGAAAACAGGACCAAAAATGAAGAATCTACATACACAGTTAGATTTGGTATATCAAAGAACCCCATTTATTCAATTTTTGATGAAATCAAACAAAGTTTAATTTTGGACCCCGATTTGGACCAACTTGAAAACTGGGCCAATAATCAAGAATCTAAGTACATTTTTAGATTCAGCATATCAAAGAACCTAACTGATTCATTTTTTGTCAAAATCAAACTAAGTTTAATTTTGGACCCTTTGGACCTTAATGTAGACCAATTTGAAAACGGGACCAAAAGTTAAGAATCTACATACACAGTCATGACAGTTAGATTCGGCATATCAAAGAACCCCAATTATTCAATTTTGATGAAATCAAACAAAGTATAATTTTGGACCCTTTGGGCCCCTTATTCTGTTGGGACCAAAACTCCCAAAATCAATACCAACCTTCCTTTTATGGTCATAAACCTTGTGTTTAAATTTCATAGATTTCTATTTACTTATACTAACGTTATGGTGCGAAAACCAAGAAAAATGCTTATTTGGGTCCCTTTTTGGCCCCTAATTCCTAAACTGTTGGGACCTAAACTCCCAAAATCAATACCAACCTTCCTTTTGTAGTCATTAACATTGTGTTTAAATTTCATTGATTTCTATTTACTTAAACTAAAGTTATTGTGCGAAAACCAAGAATAATGCTTATTTGGGCCCTTTTTTGGCCCCTAATTCCTAAACTGTTGAAACCTAAACTCCCAAAATCAATCCCAACCGTTCTTTTGTGGTCATAAACCTTGTGTCAAAATTTCATAGATTTCTATTAACTTAAACTAAAGTTATAGTGCGAAAACCAAGAAAATGCTTATTTGGGCCCTTTTTGGCCCCTAATTCCTAAAATGTTGGGACCAAAACTCCCAAAATCAATACCAACCTTCCTTTTGTGGTCATAAACCTTGTGTTAAAATTTCATAGATTTCCATTCACTTTTACTAAAGTTAGAGTGCGAAAACTAAAAGTATTCGGACGTCGGACGACGACGACGACGCCGACGCCAACGTGATAGCAATATACGACGAAAATTTTTTCAAATTTTGCGGTCGTATAAAAACGGCAAAATTTCCCTAAAAATTACCAATTCATGGGCAGCAACCCAACAACCAGTTGTCCGATTCATCTGAAAATTTCAGGGCAAATAGATTTTGATTTGATTAACAATTTTATCCATGACAGATTTGCTCTAAATGCTTTGGTTTCAGAGTTATAAGCCAAAATCTACATTTTACCCCTATGTTCTATTTTTAGCCATGGCGGCCATCTTGATTGGTTGGCCTGGTGATTGGACACATATTTTAAACTAAATACCCCAATGATGATTGTGGCCAAGTTTGGTTAAATTTGGCCCAGTAGTTTCAGAGGAGAAGATTTATGTAAAAGTTAACGATGCCGGACGCCAAGTGATGAGAAAAGCTCACTTGGCCCTTTGGGCCAGGTGAGCTAATAATATAAAAATCTACTGTCTCATTTCTCATCATATGAATGTATTAGAAATCAAATTATAAAGGACTCTAAAATCTCAGAAGTTACAAGAACTAGTTAAAATAAATGAGGGGCCTGATGGGGGGGAAGGAGGGGGGGGTCTCATCACGATTCACAAGTTGATTTTTTTGTCAATCATATGATGATTCACAGAAAATAAATTTCCATGATCACATATCATGTATATATAAAAAAAAAAATCTGTAGAAAAACAGATCACGATAGCGAAAATGCGCCGATCACGAAAAACGAAAATAACCCATCAGGCCCCTCATAAATCTTTACTTGGAATAGGAAAGAACTTTTTTCAGAATATGGTTCAAAAGATACCACATTGGGAAATCAAAGATCATCTCCTATATTCAAATATGACGGTACTAGCACCTACGGATGTGAAATCCTTATTTCTGTATTTTTAAAGCTATTTTTATCAAATCTTTATATTTTTGTTCATTATATGCTATATTATTCATTATTTGTCCATTATTCTCTTTTTTTTATAGTGAATCACCTCATGTTTTTTATTATTCAAATTTTCCCTATTATTCTTTATTCTTTATATTTCAGCCTCCTATTATTCTCTAAATTATTCTCATAATCAAACTGTTGTTTTCTTAATCTAATGGTCATTCAAATAAAAGATGACATTGACATCTAATCTTAGTGAGTCAAAGAACAAAATCATACTATACTGTAAATTCAGAAATTATTGCATGCATTTATTATTGTGAATTTGTCATTTTGGACTAAAATGCGATTTAAATTTTTGTGGTATTGAGAAAAATCCTGTAAAATTCATATAAAAAAAATCCAAAATGCGAGTTTAAAGTTTTGCTATTTTAACCCTGTCGCATTTTTCGCAATAATAAAAACATCGCAATAATTTCAGAATTAACAGTTTTCTTACTCTGTTGATTTTAGACTTAGCCTTGTGAGGTTTCAATGGTTGAGCAGTTGACATCAGCCGAGCCATATCTCTTTTAAAATACATAGCAATTTTGCTGTATGTCAACAAATATCCTGCATTTGCCATTTTCTTTTTATCTTAACTTGTCAACACTGTGAGCTCTGAAATAAAAACATAACTATTTTATATATTGTTTGTATAGAGTTCATAACACTATTCTTATATGACATTGAAGCTTTGAAAAAGAAAGACAGATGTTGTTATTCCAATAAAACATGGGCTGCATATGATTGGCTTCACATTTGAAATTTGAAAGCTGGAGATCAAAATGAACATTTGTGTTTTTGTTGACACGAAGAAATTAGATTATAAAACCAGTCTTAAAGTAAGTTTACATGTACATGTTTAATTTTTATAGAGAAACCGTTGATTTTACATTGTTGTATGTAAATAAGGAAATCAACAGTTAATGACCCCCCTGAATGGTCACTGCCAAGGTAAATAACTCAAACTACGTCAAATCGAAACCTAACTATTCAATTGACCTTTGATTTTCATGAACAAGACATTTCTTATTTGCAAATTTTGAAAGACAATTATATATCACATTGTTTAATAATTTAAGAGGTTTGACGTATTAATTAAAATACCTCTGTATTAGAAGCGTGGATTTTGTTTTGAACCAATCTTGTTGATCAATACACAAGATTCCGATTTTGGTATTATGAACTGCAACATCGTTAAGACCTGGGGTTATTTGTGTGGAAACATGTCAAGGGGCATTACCATGCTAAGATATTTGCATTATGAGATCAATTTTTTCCATGAAGAATTGGAAAGATCATGTATGCATGCATGCAACGAATCTATCAATCCAGATTTAGGAAAACTCACCATGTTTTGAGATAAAATGATTAAAAATTTAATTGCGAATTTAAGGATGGCATCATTAAAATTTTGTTTGATATCATTAATCTTAAAAGGAAACATGCATACAAGTAAAGACAGTAATTTATTTTATATGTCACAATATATAAAGATATGCATATGTCATCAAGGATTAGTATAGTCACTTAATATAAATATACTATAATGCTATATATACAATAGATATTTCAGCTGATCTGTAACAATTCCATCTTCATGCCTTATATATCATGTACTGTATTACGACGCTAGATTAAAACTGACGAGAAAGGTAACACCCGGCCACCAAAAGCTTTATTGTTGTGCAGCCCAGGTGGTTGAGTGGTAGAGTGGTCTAGCGCGTCAGATACAGTGCAGGTGATTTGGTGTCACGATATTTTAGTAGCATGAGTTTGAATCCCCGCGAGGGAAGAACAAAAAATTTGCTTTCTTACAGATCTAACATTGTTGGGCTGATGTTTAGACCAACTATATAAATATAAATTATAGATTTAAATTATACTCCTTGATTTCATTAAAATTAGTCTGTCTACTGTTTTTTAGCTGATTATTTTATCGTAGACTGATATTGAGAATGAGCTTATAGCATAATATCTTCATCAAATACCCAGATCATGCTTCATTAACAACTGTTTAGCATTAACAATGCTGTCTGGTAGAACTGGTACAAGTTGTACAACAATCATGAAATGAACACTTTACCTGTTTATAAATTTTTTACGTTTTATTGTTATTTTGTATAATAAACCATGTATCTCCTGATTGATATTTGATAATAATTAATAATGATTAATATTAAAGACATAAGAATAATTAGAAAAAACAAATTATCAAAAATATTTACTGCAGAATAGTGCTGTCATACGATGAGGTCAAAGGTAACGATCAACAGAGCAACAACATGGTCGTCAAAAAGGAAGACGAGATTTTGATGAAATCTATGTTGGAGGATGACCCCAACTCCAATGAATCCGTTGTCACAGAAAAACCCAGATGGGGACCTCAGCATGCTGGTGCCAAGGAATTGGCTGGTCAATATACAATGGGTAAAGTATATCACCAGATTTAGCTGTTAAATCTATGCTTATGCAACTCCTCACGTACGGTATTCAGGATGCTTGTTGATTTTACGACCTTTGCTGCACTGCAAACATTCAGCATACTTGGGAATAATATATCTATGTTGTTCCCAGATCATAGTAGACCCAGGATATATGATAAAAAGTTTCTATTGTGTCACTAGTAACTTGAAACACTGGATTCCAACATCTCTGATTACACAATATATAAAAATTTCATGAGGCTGTTGTTACTTGTGAAAAGGCATAGGCGGATCCATGGACACATTTTGTTGATTATATAGTGAATCACTGTAGCGTGACTGGAGCAGGCCCCCTTAGGCAGAGATGCAACTAATCGTCAGACCTAAGGGGCAGAATTTATGCAGGTCCGGCAAAACTCGTTGCTGTGCAGGACCTGATGGCCGTCAATATTTTAGTCTGCTTGGGAAAGCCAAAACTTAATTCCCCGTCGGTCCTGGCAGAGTATTTTGTTTATAAAATTGTGAATTTACAACCACGTTGCATGATTAGATAGAACAACATTCAAGGCTTCGATTACATAATAGAAATCGGGAGTTCAAACTGTTTTAATGATAACTATTATAGCCTGACACCTTCCAAATATCCTTCCTTAAAAAATAAAAATAAAACCTTTTGCAGTATAAATTTCAGTTTTGAAATCGTATGTTTGACATCGTTAATTTATTGAAATATTTATATCAAACGCAGTTATTTAGTTGTAACAGAGAATACACACCATTGGTTTGAAAAATGACGTAACTTTAACCTCCGTAGCAGAGTTCAAAAAATCTATGGGTCACTGAATATTCACAATATATTTTATTTTTTAAACTTTTCTTTCAAATTAGTTTTAATCCAGAAAAAAGTAAAAACATTGCCTGACTGTACCTTAAGTTGAATATCTATATTCAAATTCAATTAATTAAAGCTGTAATCCATGATCACAAATTGAATGCTTTGTTTACAATTGTTGAAAGCCATGTGCTTTTTAGCGGGAAAATTCGGGAAACCCCTTAACAGGAAACAGTTACATTTCATTGTTATTTATAGACATATTACAAAGTTTTTACATAGATTATTTTGAGTGAAAATATAGGTCTGGGGCAGAAATGTGATGGGTCTGGCAAAACTTCGTACCCTGTAGGCCCCAATGTCTGACAGGAAAAAAAAACTGTTTGCATCTCTGCTTAGGTCAGTCAGCCCCCCCCCCCCCCCTTATATATATAGTGACCTTACAAAAAGTTCTGGATCCACCACTGAAAAGTATTAAATCTATATATTTATATTTATTTTGTTAATCTTTGTGGTAATCATATGCACAAATTTGCAAAAAGTTGTTTGCTGTATCCATTGTCACAAGCTGTTGTAAATAGAAAAATGTTTGGGCTGCAGACTGAGTTTGTTCCTTCCTTCTAGACACTCCATTTACCTGTTCCTCATGGCAATTGTAAATCCCCATTTAAACTGTTTGGTATTTGTCATGACACTCACCAAATGTTGGAAATAAAGTCAGTAATATTGGTAACTGGGACCAGAATTTCACCAAGCGAAAAATCTTTATACATATGTTATTTCTTTATATTCTGCAGATTAGTCTATACATTTGTAAACATTGTTGTTTTATAACCATACCAACACACAAATACAATTTATTTAAGGCTTACTTATTTAATCAATTTAAAAATGTATATTTGCAGGGAAAAGAATACAAGAGACCATATGCCTTTTTACTGCAATAGGACTTATTATATGGAATTTCACAAACCTAGCTAGATATTTCCAACCAGAAAATTGGTACTTTATACTTGTTTCAGCTAGTAAGTATGCTGGTTAATGCTTGAAATTTGAATACATATATAAACATGATAAAATTTTATACAGATTCTACTACTGCATCAAGTATCACAAAAATTATTGACATCATAATTGGATCAGATCCAATGAAGAATTGAAATAAAGTTTTCCTACGGTTTCTTACCAAAAAAATCAACTATTTATAAGCAACACATATGCTAAATTCATAATGACATATATGTAGATTGTCATTATTAACAAAATTGAAGTCTCAGAATTGAAGAATACCAATAGCTCAAACGATCTGTACATTCACACAAATTAAAACGCTACATGATAAAGAAAAATCAAATCATAAGCTTTATACTTGAACATAAAATAAACATGTCAGGATCTTTTCAATTGGTTTTCACTGTCACAGCAACCTTATTTGTCCAGTCGATAATTTTGTGTTTACCGTATATTAGAAATAAGGTCATACTTTATGCATTTATGAAACTTCCAAAAGATTTGAGTTGGTCATAAATAGATATAGGAAGATGTAGTATGAGTGCCAATGAGACAACTCTCTATCCAAGTAACAATTTATAAAAGTATACCATCAAGGATCCGGAAATTTTTTCACCTAATTTCGGTCATTTTCGGATAACTTAAAAGTTGGTGCCCTTTTTCAAACAAAGATTGTGTGTATTATGCTCATACAGTCATACTCGTAGCATCAACGAACTTGTTTAACTGTTGCATCGCATTTACTTCAGAAATTTCCCTACCATTTTCCTTAAAATCGATCTTGTGCAATAAAAGGAAGGCAACAGTTTAAAAATGAAATGATTTTAATGACTCAAAACGGTAAATTTCTCAAACTTCGCTTACGTTTCTTTCCATTTTTTAAGACAGAATTATAACCGGATGTTTTACGACAATAGTAAAACGACCAATTCCGGACTCATTTCCGGGATTAGTTTTGTTTATCAAATTCACAGGAAATCGTCGGCTTTTTAACTGTTTTACCTTTAATAGTGTTTGAATATTAATTATAATAGTTGGACTTGTTTAATTTAGCATGAAATTATCTTGAATTTACGATTTAGTGTCTAATTTTCAGAAGAGCATTTCAAGCATGCGTATTAGTAAACAAAGCACGTGTGTTTGTAGTGAAACAATATTTTGTTCTACGTGAATTAATTTAATTTTAATTTAATTTTAAATCAGAATTGACAATTGTCTAAGCTGATAAAAGTAATTAAATAATGCAGACAGTTGTTATGAACTTTTAATTTCTTTAAAAAATTAGTTCTGAGCTTGTGATCAATAGAAAATTTAATTAAAAACACAGGTAAAGAGATTAGCGATCAGTAGCCAATATTTCCTAGTTATTAGGAGGGCCCTCAGGATTATAACACTTTACTGGAGTGGCAGTTTTATAACAGGAAAAGGATAACAAACAAAAAATAAGTTCAAAATGGCGATTTAGACAATGTTAGAAACTCGATCTCAACGAAATGACATTAAATGACCGAAATTGTTTCTGTAAAAAAATAAAATTTGTCCTAAATCCCAATTACTCATTTAGGACAAAATACTTTCAGTTTAGGTCAAGGCTGGCATATATGACCGTTTCCGGACCCTTGTATACCATTATAGATCAAGGTATGGCCTTCAACACAGAGCTTTCGCTCACACCGAACAGCAACTGAACAAGCTATAAATTACCTGATCATTGTGATTGGCTGTATATATGATTCAGACCTGTAAATTGCTTTTAATGGTTAAATATATGCTGGCTGGCTGTATTATTGGTCAATACTGAACATCTATAATTCTTGACCACATGCCAGAAGGAATAAGGGTAGCAAAAAGTCATATGTGCGGATAATTTGCCACTCTTGATTGATATATATTACAGTATGTAATGAATTACTCACATAATGGACCCACAAGTGTTGCCAATCATAAGAATATAATATGTAAATTGTTCACATCTGTACATTTTAATGTGGTTGTGCCTTTCATAGTTGAATTTTTGTGTTTATGATATACATGTTATGAACATCGTTTGTTAATAAAATGTTTCTGTTCAGTTTTAGGTATACTGACTGCAGATTTCTTTAGTGGACTGGTCCACTGGGGAGCTGACACTTGGGGATCAGTGGAATTGCCTATCTTGGGAAAGGTAATAATTAATTAATCACAGAGTTATTAATGCCTTTATGGGAGGTCATGTTATGTTTTTTTTCTTCAAAGTACACTTCTCATGTGATAGATTTTGTATATTTATGGTCAAGTCCTGCTACAAATTTGAAATTTATCAATATAAATATTGTTAAAACAAAACACAATCACCATACGATAATTAATTTTAAGTACATGGTTCTTTTTTATGCTCACCTAGATTATTTGGCCCCTGTGAGGTATTACAATCACTTGGCAATTTAAGATTTAAATGCATATATATATATATATATATATATATATATATATATATATAATTGTCAATAAATCAAAAGTTAGGCCTAAAATAAAATATTGTTTGTTTCCCCAATCCTGACCGACCCTGCAAAATTGGTGCTACTCATCAAATTTTATTGTCAAAACTAAGTCATATATTATTTTATTCATTTTGGATTTTCAGGCTTGCCGGATCGTCTGATAATGTTCAAGCTTTTTGGAAAAATAAAATTATTTCCCTACCTACCTACCCACACCTAGCTTGGAAGGGTCGGGATTGGGGAAACAAACAATATTTTAATTTAGGCCTTATGTATGTTTAACCAAGGAGGTTATATGAGGAGAGAGGACGAAAGACGATAATTACACATAAAATGTTACCGACTTTTCTGTAAATGGGTGTTTTAGTTGAGATCGTCTCTGTCACAGAGGGAGATTTGGTCCTAATGACATTCCTGAGTAAGAACGGAAACACCCGAGGTGTCATAAACTGACCGGATATACAATTTTTGACATGTTAAAAAGATATTTTGTGATATTTTTTATTAAGTATAAATTAAAAATTTAAATTTTATGTTAAAAGTAAACTTATTAACAAAAGAAATGAAACGAATATCCGTCTTATTGCCGTCAATGTTTATATCAACAGAAACTCACTTTTACGTTGTTCCCGATAAATTTCTCTATGTTTAAATTGCAAATATTCCTTCCGGTTGTTACCGGTCACCGTAACTAAAGTACTTTGCATATTCGTATATTTTCTATGATTATTACCTGCCAATTCTCATAAACAGAAATTGAAAGGTGAAGCGAAAATCTTTGTTTAAAGCAATGTAGTGTTGAATAAAAATCGCACACTAACTTTCCTTTAAACCCTCATAACTTTGTCATGTGGGTGATAAACATGTCGGTGTCTTTATAATTTTATCATTTTTCTCTGATCGAACTGCTATCCTGCATATCAAGCAGAGTGTTCACTCTCCTTCTCATAAAACCTCCTTGGTTAAAAAAATGAGATTTCGAAATGGTCCTATATAAACTCATCAGATGCACATTTGTCTACAAAAGACAAAAGTTCATTTTCAGAATACCTTACAATACTCAGCTGTTCAACCAAGATGGTGGCAATTGCTAACAGAACAAAATTCATTTTAAAAAAAATCTGATAAAATTACATAGTTGATTTAAGGATTGACAAAAAAGATTAGGAATTTGAAAATTAAATCTTATTATTGTTATAGCCAGGACTAAAATAGTAGAGGACGGGAAAATAAATGATTGTAATTATTTATATTGTAACTGATTTTTCATTGATACAATATACATTTGTAACTTTATCTGTATTTTTAGGGTTTTATACGACCATTCAGAGAACACCATATAGACCCAACCTCTATCACAAGACATGATTTTATAGAGACCAATGGTGATAATTTTGCTGTTATAGTCCCATTTTTAGCTCAAATGACATACAAGTTTTGGACACTGTCACCTGAACAGATAGCAGCCACTTACAATTGGGAATGTTATGTATTTTTTATTGCAGTATTTGTTAGTTTGACTAATCAGGTAGGCATAACCAATGCTTAAACAAAATTATATGCACATTTCTTATGGTCAAAATGTTTGCTTGAATATTTAATCATTATGAAAAAACTTAGATGCTTGTTATAAGGGCTATTTCAAAAAAAATGATGCCAAAGTGTGACAAACATGGTAAAAAATTAAGTCATTGCTAATCTTTTTTCTATCATTTTTCTTTAATCCAGAGACATTCAAGTTTACAAAACTACCAAGGGTTAATGCAAAATAATAAAAACAAAAATTTTAACAACATTTTACTCATAAGAATTCATCCACTTTTCAAAGGAAACAACAAAATAATAGTATCAACTGACAAACATAAATAAGAATATAAATATCAATGTAATTTTTTTGTTTGTTGCAATAAAGGTACTAAATGATTTTCCTGCAATTTTTTTTTACTTATAAACAGTTTTTTTTTTTTTAAATATGTAAATTTCACCAATTTTTAGTGTATTCTTTAATATCTTATTTCAAAAGTTTTTATATCTCTTTGCAAAAGCTTTAATTTTATATAAAAAGTATAAGGAAGCAAACATATATGATCTAATTACATCCTCTGAAAATTTCACAACAATTGCTTCAGTCAATTCTAAGTTTTCTTCATTTAAAAAATACAAACATGTGTTTTTTATCCTTTTGTTACACTCCTGACATATTTTTTCAGTAACTGTAAGACTGTTTTTTAATGGAATGTTTAGAAAATCAGTAATGATATCTATTTTAAATTTACAATCTCACAAATAAATAAATTTATTAGATATTTGATTACTATTTTTTTAATTTCTGAGCAAAGAGCAAACTTTTAACATGTTTAATGAGAATTACACTTTAATTTTTAAGAATCTTTGGTGAATAGTGTGCAGAAAAACCACTTTTACAAGACAGATCGGCTTTCTCATTACATTGTAATACAAGATGTTACAATTATTTTAATAAAGAATCATGTTGAATTTTGTTATAGATAAGCTACATCAGAAACTTGTCAGGAGTGTAACAAATGTTACACTCCTGACCATAATTTATTGCTACCATATTTTAACCTGAAACTGACCTGAAATCATGTAGAGTCTTTATATTTCACATATTATTTTAGTACAAATTAAGAACAGGTTAAAAACAATTATATACTTCTTACATATTTACAAATTTTGCTAATTATCTATTTAAAAAAAAAGCTGGCTTTCCTTTAAACCTTGTTCAGTCTATTGTTTGATACTATATATATGCTGTTTTTATGTCAGATAATGTATTATGATAAGTTTGTTCGTACTACCAGAGATGGTAGCAGTATGTGCTCTGTATATTAAAAATTGTCCAAAAATGTACCCAAAAATGTCAGGAGTGTAACGCTTTAAAATGTTTAAGTGTAACATTCATGTTATTTTTTTATAGAAACAATGTTGTTATAATTAGGGCCCCGCCGACGGCGGGTCGCCCTATAGTGATCAGTCTGTCCGTCCGTCTGTCCGTCCGTCTGTCCGTCCGTAACACTTTCGTGTCCGCTCCATATCTAGAGAACCGTTATGATTTCATACTTAATACTTAACATGATTATTAACCAACACCAGAGGGTGTGTCATGTTGTATGTACAACTTCCTAGGTCAAAGGTCAAGGTCAAAAACTTAGGTTTCAGTTGACAACCCCGTGTCCTGTGGTGAAGATCGTGTCCGCTCCATATCTAGATAACCATTATGATTTCAAAGTTTATACTTGACATCCATTTTAACAACCACCAGAGGGTGTGTCATGATGTATGTACAACTTCCTAGGTCAAAGGTCAAGGTCAAAAACTTTGGTTTCGAGTTGACAATCCTGTGTCCTGTGGTGAAGATCGTGTCCGCTCCATATCTAGATAATCGTTATGATTTCAAAGTATATACTTGTCATACATTTTAACCACCACCAGAGGGCGTGTCATGATGTATGTACAACTTCCTAGGTCAAAGGTCAACGTCAAAAAAACTTTGGTTTCAGTTGACAACCCTGTGTCCTGTGGTGAAGATTGTGTCCGCTCTATATCTTGAGAACCGTTATGATTTCAAATATTATACTTGACATCCATTTTAACCAACACCAGAGGGTGTGTCATGATGTATGTACCACTTCCTAGGTCAAAGGTCTGTCTGTCTGTTGGTCTGTCCATCGCTAACAAATTTGATCCACATTATATTTTGAGAGGACAGCTGTTATTATTTCATACTTTATACCTGACAAACATTTTCAACTTAACATATATATTAACCAACACAAGAGAATGTGTCATAATGTATGCATCCTAGGTCTAAGATCAGTCTGTCGGTCTGTCCATCCGTTCGTTGTTCTTAACAAATTGTGTCCGCTCTACCTCTCGAGAACCATTAATATTTCATACTTTATACTTGGTGGGTCATAATATATTGAAGGCATAATTCTAAAAATATGTGACAAATATCAATTGGGCAGCACCTTTAAACATATTGTTCAAACATCAATCCATATATCCAGAAGTCACCTTAGAGTAGTAAACAATGAGTTCACATCATGCAGTCATATCACTATTATACTATGAAAGTAAGATGAGAATATTTATCAGTTTTAACTTAAAATCTTAGATCAAAATCACACATGAGACTATGTAATAACTTCAAATAATGCTTCATATCAGATTATCCATACAACTTATTTACCCCACGTTATTGACAGCGGGGCCCACAGAGATGGCTCCCATCTCAATGATATCTAGTTGGTTTTCTTTTCTGGAATTTGAGTGTGAACACCATCTGTTGCATATTTTCAGTAACAAACATGCCATTATTATGGCCTTTATTGCTTGTTTATGCTCAATACTTGTATGTCAGGACTGTAACACATTTAAACAAGCTAGTTCAATTGCAATTTTAGTTCAAAAATTTCAAAAGTAATGACGTAGACTTGTATTCTGTGTTAAGCTGAGGTGTAGTAATGTCATTTTATAATAATTGTCAGCTTGTTTTTCTTCCAATAACTTACCTTTGCTAATAAGATTGAAATAAGGCATTTTTTTGTGTTACACTCCTGACATTAAAGTATTGAGCATACAAAAGCAATGAAGGCCATAATAATGGCATGTTTGTTACTGATAAACTGTAACAGGTAATGTTCACTGAAATTCAAGAAAAAACAACAGCTATAACAACATTGTTTCTAAAAAAAATACATCTTAACCCAGTTGTTACACTCCTGACAGACCTGGGTAGTCCTCTTATTGTAACCATAATATTCCAGTAGTAGAACTTCAGGGTCAACTGGATGCACCTATGCCAAGCTATGATACTAAACAAAAAAAATAAACCTTGCAAGATGTACAGAAACATGTTATTTCACCTACAAAGACATTTTCTGGCAGCATATTGACTTTTACTAACATTTTTTTTTTACACAAACTTATTTGACTTACCTTATGAGGCTCATAAAAATGTAAATATATGGAAGAATTGAACAAGAAATCATAGTTAAGATATAATAGTTGGATGAAAGATATTGTTTGGTATTGTATCTGCCCTTATTTATTCTATATCATCAATGAATGCACATGCTTTCTTCTAAATGTCACACTAAAAGCGTTACACTCCTGACATTTTGAGGTACAATTTTGGACAAAATTTTTTAAACAGAGCACATACTGCTATTATCTTTGGTAGTTAGAACCAACTAATCATAATACATTATCTGACCTAAAAACATTACAGATATAGTATCATACAAGAGACTGACAAAGGTTTAAAGGAAAGGCATCATTTTTTTTTAAATAGCCCATAACAGTAATGCAAATATAAGTGATAAATTAAATATGCACTCTAATATATTTTAATACTGTAAAAAAAAAATATCTTTATTAATTTAGTGGTCAATTTTCTCTGTATTTTAACATTGCATCTTTGGCACTTAATTTGCCAAGTCTCAGTTCCTGTAGTATATTTCATCAGAACTGCTAGCTTTCCAGATATCTTATTACTTAGAGGTATTGATCAGAATCTTGAAATCCTCCATTTTATAATCTGATAACAGTACATGTACCTCGAAACATACATTAAAACGAGTTATAATGGCATTTATATACTTACGAATATTCAAAACAATAGTTTATGTAATTTTAAAAAGTTAAAACACTTTTATAAAATATATAACATGTAGAAGAGATTCATGAGGTCTTCATGTGCTGAAAATCCCAAATGAAGATTTTGAATAGTTGGTAGGTACTGTTTCATGACAATTGTTCATATTTTATCACATATATGGCATAATGCATATACGTTACATCAATTGGACATCGTAAAATGACAGAAAAAAATTTGAACCTGAACTGTGATGAGCTCTTGTTAATACTAATGTGTTGTATAGGCAAACCCTGAAACCTAGAATGATACTCCTTTTTTGTAGCTTATCTGACATGTAAAGAAAGAGGGGTTTAACAAATTACATTCCTTTTGAAGTATTGTTCTGACTAAATGCAGCATACACTTAAACTTCATTTAGAATGAAAATTAATAACTTAAGTTTCATCGAAAAAAATAAGGGATATATTGCAGGAACAGTTCTATATTCTATTAGTTATGTATGATCTGCAACAAAGACTAAAATAAACAGAAATACCAGGTTGTTTGCTAGTATAGCATCTTCTTTATAAGTTTTATTCATTGATAACCATGACATGATAAAAAAAATTGAAGGGAAAATTAAATTTCCATTTTCCTTTATATTTTCTTTTCTTTTTTCAGTTTCACAAATGGTCTCATACTTACTTTGGACTTCCAAAGTGGATTACTATGTTGCAAGACTATCATATTATCTTACCCAAAAAGCATCATCGGATCCACCATGTTTCTCCTCACGAGACATATTTCTGTATAACGACAGGATGGCTTAATTATCCACTAGAGAAAATCAGGTTCTGGACTACACTAGAAAGCTTAATAGAGAGCGCAACAGGAAACAAGCCTAGAGCAGATGATTTCAAATGGGCATCCAAAACCCATTGAGGAAAAGATAACTTAGAATGAAATTGGATAAAAGCACAGAATGTTTAGAAGAAAAACTTTATGTTGAGAAAATTTCCTGTTCTAGAAGATTTTTCTTTGCACCTGATGTGACAACGGGAATTGTGCAAAATATTTTGATACTATTAAATTGATGTGTTGAAACAGGGAGTTTTCTTTACAGAGTGTGTAGTCTTATATCGCAAACATTGGGCATTATTACAACATGTTACTGGAAGATCAAATTCAAGGCAGAATCGATATGAGTAAAACAAATTAACTTAAGGCCTTTATTGCAATTTGGGTTCAAAAACATGTAAAATATTTCTTTTTACCTTTTTCTTTACTTAAAATAAACTTATCAAGAGTAAGTAAAACTAGCTGGGTTTTTTTTTAAACAGTAAATGAATATTTTTGTATATATTGTAACTATAAGTCACAAGATGTTATATCAAAGTTAAAAAGATAAGATCTTTTTGATGCCTCTTCAGGGATTTATAACTTATTTTCAAAGACCTCTTTCTATTTGAAGACAATCATCAAGACATTTAATACTAAATTAATACATTATGAATGCTTGAACAAAATCGGCTTTTTTATTTATCTTCTTGCATGAAACTTCTACTGTTTTAAATGTGTTACTTCTGTCGGGCAATACAACTTAAGAGGGTCTGGTTGGGGTTTACAGAATTGAAAATAAGAGCCCTAAAAAGTAAAGAATAGAGAAAAATAAGGTAAAAATGTGATGCTAATATATGGAAAATGGAGAAAAATGGGCCAAATGTAAAGAATGGAAAATAATGGGCAAAAATATAAAGAAAAGAGAAAAATCATCTATAAAAAAAAAATAAAAAAAATAAAGAACCCCTTACTAGACCCTCTATTAAGAGTAATTGACCAGAACAAATGAGAATGATCGTATTCAATGTATGTTGTGTTGTGAATCCTGCCAATTGTTTATTTCATTGTTATTTAGCTCTCTTGTTATGAAGAAGTTTGTTATTTTGTACATCTTATAGTTTTTATAATGGATACGTGCACGTGTATGTTAGTCTTGTAACGTTTTTATAATGGATACATGTACATGTATGTAAGTCTGGTAACATTTTTATTATGGATACATGCATGACATGTACATGTATGTAAGTCTGGTAATGCTATCTATGCTTTAAGTGTAAATCGAAGTTAAATGTGAAACATAAAAGTTTTATATTTGGAAGATGTATTTTATACTTAGCATATTATATAATTTTGATGTACATGTATTTATTTGCAATAGAGTTTTCAAATTGGAAGTGAGGATATATATATAAGTGCAAAAACTAATTTATAATTGTGTACAAAAGTTTGCACCTGTTAATAATTACCCACATTTATTCTGATTTTTTCTTACAAAAGGGATTCTTCTAGTATTTATTGTTTGCAAATTTGATATTAGGTCATTGTTGATACTTTGATACATGTATGTACTTTTTATAATCAGTTTCACCTAGTAATACAACAACTATAGTAAAAACTGATTTGACATTGGACTTCAGTGTAGACACATGTATGTACTTTTTCTAATCAGTTTGACCTAGTAATATAACATTGTAAAAACTGATTTGACCTTGGACTTTAGTGTAGATATGGGAAAATAAAATACTCACTCTTTTCATGAATGATACAATGATGACTAGTAATAATTTTAATTTGCTGAGTTCATGTACTTTAAACTTTTAACATGTTTAAAAATATTTAAAAAAAATATAATTTTCTCATAGAGATTTAAAAAAGCAAAACTTTAAAAAGTGATAATATAAATATTTGTGATATATGACTTGCAAAAAAACAAAATGAAACTTTAAAAGTTTTTGTTTTTTTTCATTTAGACATTCTTAACTGTTGAAGGTTATTATAAAGCTGTTATCCGGTTAAACATAGATCTGAGATAATTTATACCAATGTGTTAACTTCAGTTTTCACATTCATTTATTTGTTTATGTGTATGATAAACTCATGTATATCTGTTCAAATCACAATTTTAATTAGGAACCAAGAATGAATTAAATAAGGTCATTTTAAAACTCTTATATTGTCATTTGTATTTAGTTGATTGATATATTGGTGCAGATTGAAACATTTGATAGGAAATGTCACATTTCTTTTTAAAACATGGATATTTTTTTCAAATTTAAAAGACCATACAATTTCTTAAAATGACAAAATCATAATAAAATTTGATAGAGCAGATGGGTTGAGACTGAAAAATAAATTTAATCAGACCCTAAAGGGCCATTGCACTTTATGTTTTGTGAGATTATTTTATGAATTAATGTAGAAGTAAATGTATGTTAATGTGAATAAATTTATTGAATTATTTCCAAATCAATTGCAAATATTGTTTTAAAAATATAAATCCGACATCAGTAGTAGTAAGGCATCTCCTTGATTTCAAAATTGTATGAAGGGAACTTTTTTTTTAATCCCATCCCCACCCTCACCCCATAATATCCAAAGAAATAAGATTAAATTGATGCTGTCTCAAAAATTTGTGTATTTATTGATATGTTATTTTAATTTTTGTTTGACCAATTTTATGTTCACATCTATCTATTTATGAAGTTTATTTACACAACTTACTTTATTTTATTTAGTTATATAAACACTAGATAGATCATTTCACAAGGCCACAAAAAATTGGTTTAGCTTTAGAATGATGCACAATTTACATGTTAACTTATTCTTTTTAATAGAAAAATCACTTAACCAACTAATTCTTTATATTCTCTCTGTAACATGTGCTTTTGGAATGCAGGGGTTAAAAATGGATTTTTTAATCAGGTCCAAAATCATCCTGTAAAAGTCCTATTTTCAATCTCAACAGCGAGTCAAAATTGTTACAAGTATTTCAAATTATATTTAGTTCCTTAGCATTTGCACTTTATAGTGTACTTGGAAGGATGCATCTTGTTGTTGTTGGCTTTGAATACCTTTCTCTGTTAATGTCTTGTAAAGTGCCTACATTATTTTTATAGGAGGTATCAATGTTTTAATAACAATAAAAATAAGTGTGTTTGATCTATATTTGTTTATGTGCTACACATTGTAAGATATTGTTTGCATACTTAAAAAATGTGTTAACATCACAGAGGAAACTGTACATTTGTATTCAAATCAATTAAGCTGGGATCACACATTCACGATTTTTTACTGCCGTCCTTGACAGGACCATTCACGATTAAAATTTGTCAAAAATCTGATCAAGATCCTGTGAATCGTTGATGAAAATTCAAACTTTAATTTAAAACTTGTTAAAAAAAAAATAATCATGACAACAATCAGATATTGTTCAGGAAGCGTTGATATTCAACCTTTTCCAAGCAAATTTATCCCGATAATCCCGTTCTCGATCCGCTTCTAATCTGATTTGTATCTTTCGCCTGGTAAAATTCCACCGTGTGTGTCACGACTGCGTCCCGATTCCACTGAATATAATCCAACAAAGATCAGACAGTGACCAGACAGTGAACCGACGCTGACTGAAGTTATCCGTTCAAAAACTGTCGGAATGCTCAGGATGATCAAGTACTGTCTGAACATAATCCTATCACGGTCCGCTCTATCGTATTGCAAACGGCTTTATTGGGTCTCAGTCGTATTGTATTCGGTATTTGTCTGCACTCTGATGTGGGTATTATTGACGAATTTCGTATTAATAACGGGACTGTTCCAGAAGGGTTTCATCAAAGACGGATGCAATTGGCAAGATCTGGATGCAATCTGGACTCAATCGACAGAAAATCAGCAATGAAAAATTTCTCCAGATCATTCCCGTTCCACAGGACACTGTCCAGAATACACAGAACATTGTTAGGATTTTGATCCGATACATCAAAATCTGTCACGACATAGTCACACTTGTAATCCGACGGGACAAAATCGACTGACTTTTCCCGAATGTTATGGGACAGATCTAACTGTCGGGGTGCTTCGCCGAACTATCCGGACCATTCCCGACCCATAGGAATCTGTTACGAACTAAAACGACTGTGTTCAGACAATGATAGGACATTCCAGATAATTGAGGATGGTAATCCGACTTTTTCACTTTTCGTGTCTTATCGCTGTCTGATCTCAAACGCGAGTAATAATCGGCAATATGTGAACCCGGCATTAAAGAAGATCTCAACACTGTTTTTGTTTGTCCTGAACATGCATGAAATATTTGCCTGTGGACAATTAGCAACCAACAATTAATCTTATTTTTTTGGTCAAGATAAAAAAAAAATTGGAACACGGAGTGAAAAAAAGTTATAAATTGTTGAATTGTTAAACTTGATTTTGCTTATAAAGCACTGATGATGTAAACTTTGTAAAGATCCAAACATTTAAGCAAACACGTTCATGATTAAAAATTCCAATTAAGAATGTGTTTCTTGTTTCAATTGGTACATAAAATTGCTTTATCAAAAAAATTGATATCCAAAAGTGTTTCATTGGGCTAAAAACAAATTTATGAGTGAACATAAAGAAATGTATAATTTTGATAGGGAATATTCAGTTTATAGATTATGTAATTTTATAAAGCTCCTTTAAGGAATTGTTAAATTTGGCAGATTTTTGTGGTTCTAGCTATGCTGGTTTCAATTTGCCATTTCAAAAACTAAATTTCTATGGGTAAAATGATTATTCTTGAAATTTTGGTGTACGAACAATGGATTTTTGACCAATGATGTTACATTAGATCATTCCTAAACCAATCAAAACATTTTGGTGTTCTTTTCACCTGCAGTGCATTAGATTCTGAAGTGACCAATTGCTCAAACACATTTTGTACGTTCTTTCAAATCCTTTGGTCTCACATGAAAAATTATTTTCTGCACCATTTGAATTCCATGTCCATCTTTTACATGACCAGTATTTGTGTATTATGTATTTTAATATAGATTTACTTTAATCATTTACTTTAGTATTCATATTATAATTTTATACATTTTTAATGAACAAGGCACTATCCTACATGCATATGTAAAGGCTTGTACTTGATTGGCTAATGAATAATCTTATCAGGGGAAATAACTCAGTAAGTTATATTGCCTGTTTTCATAACTGATTTACATATGTAAGAGAAATTATCATAAAGTTATTTCAAAGCTTTTTGATATATTTTACACATCTGCAATACATATTTTACACATCTACAATATATGTATTAAACACATCTACAATAAGTATATTTAATTAACAACATCTAAAATACCTATATTGAACACACCAACAATACATATATTTAACACTCACTTCAAGAGCCAATTATGTCTTGATTATAACATGTATGGGGCACAACTGTAGAAATATAATCTAAAGATATTCTATTGTGTGAAATGCTCTCTCTATCAGTATGATTAGAAAAATGTCTAAGTATGAAAATACCTATTTGAGAAATTATTTGCTGTAATGTTATCTCTCCTGTTTATTGTATCTTTTCACTAATTGTTATCTCCCCTGCTTAGTTGCATTTAGATACTTTTTCCATCTTTTGTGTTTTAAAAGTTATTAATTTGAGTTTATTTTATTGTGATTTGAAAAGATCAGTATTAACATGATTTCAACTTTGACCACAATTTTTGATAACATGAATATGCAAAAGATGTAGATTAAATATATATTCTTATGAATATTCTGTAATTTAATCCAATATCTTGATAATTTAAGCAGTTTAAGATAAAACAATCATACTTTCAACCGGCATTATGTTGTTTTCTAAGAATTCTCAATATACTCTCGAGGTAATTTTTAGAATACTGATATCATTCACTAAAGTAAGCATTAAAAAATATTTAAAAAAAATAAATTAAAATTTTTTATTTTTTTTTGTGTATTGTTTAAAAATCTGAATTGTCAGTAATATAAACATGTTCATGTAGTATTCTTTAGTTGCTCATAAATCTGTCCTGTATGATTTCTGTAAAATTTTCATCCTTTGTGCCTAATAAAATTGTACTAAACATTATGTTTTCTTTACTATGATCAAAAGGATATGTGGAGTAGTCCTCAAAGAGACAACAAATTTTTCACCCAGTGGCTCTTTTCACAAAAATATCATACAAGTTTAAAATACTCAGGAGTCATGAACATTTTACTATAGACTTGCGATCAATTTTAATCATAGATTTTTTGTGAAAATAGAAGCAGAGCAAGTATCCATTAAAAATCTTTTAAGGTTGAAGAACGTTTTTATACGCCCGGTTTGTGACATATTATGGTATACCTTTTTGCGTTGTCCGTCCGTGGTCAACATGTCGGAATATAGCTCATGGTGAAGCTATTTTAAAGACATTTCAGCATGTCAATAATATATAACAAGCTAATAACCAGACCTCAGGCTTGCAAGCTGGTCTTAAATTTGAACAATAATCTAGAGGGATAGAGAGAGAAAAAAAAGGATTAATATAAAAAAAAAAACGGAATAGGAGAAAAAAACTATACAACACCATGACTAAAAGACAAACAACATTACATAGAAAAACTTGAAAGAGCTAATTTAATACACCAAAAACCAGGGGTGAACAGATGTGTTACTAAAGAGTTAGCAGTTCTTGCTCAACTAATGATGCTTAACATACTAGGTTATCCCAAATATGTGATATAGTGTATAATAATGACATAAAACCCCACATATACATGAAAACCTGAAACACAGGCATAGTGATTTTATTGCTGTTTTTCATCTGAAGGTTTCACTGGGGCTTTTCTTTACTTGTTACTTGCATTAAAGGACATAAGTTTTCTTTGTTCAACAAAGATACAAATATATATATTAACTTTATTGTCATATAAGTAAAATGCTACTTGTGACAAAGAAAACAAAATAATATCTCTCAAAACTACTTTAAGTATAAGTAAAGCATCAAATACTTTTATAAGGGGACTGCATGGCTAAGAATTGCCAAATATATACAAGTATATAATAATGAGATGTACATGGTGTGTATGGTTGCCAAGGAGACTACTATCCACCAGAGACCAAATGATGTAACAATTAGAAAATAGAAATCAAACAGTCTGTACAAAACAAACAAAAGACTAATTAAATATGGTATACTGCAACAAGGGTTATTTGACAACAAAAAATTGCTGTATCTAAAACTTGGACAAAACAAAAACAAAAATAGATTTTCTGAACACCTGCACCTTGTAATAGTTTCAAAAAGATATGAATCAAACTTAAATATATCAGTTCAGGTTCTTATGTTTCAATAAAATGAGTTTTATTAGTTTGCTGTTAATTGGAGTTTACAAACCAGAATGCCTATCATTTAACCAATTATAACTTAAAAGTTGTCTCAGGACTTTGGGATGTAGGCCCTGTTATATTATTTTCTGTATTTTTAATAATTTTGATGTAGTCTGTTTTGCTTCAAGCAAACGGAAATCAAAAGCAATATAATCATCACTTTGTGCATCATGCTGACAAGTGGCTCTTGAATTTCTATTGCTTGGTTGGAATTAGACTTGCACAGATGCGGGGAAGGGAAAATGAATATTGCTTGAAGATTCAATAGGTCTCTGTTTCTATATTTATTAATACGGTTTCCAGATGTTAACTTAAGTTCAAATAACATTAAGGGTAACAATTGTACCAAATGCACATTCAGACAGTTAATGTTTTAAGTAATGTTCGAGGCCAAAATATTTCAAAAATCAAACCCTGATATAATCATTAAAAAGAGCTGGTAAAATCAAAATTTAAAAAAAAATAAGGGAAAAATGCTTAGACTCATACAAACGAAGATATAGGAAAGCGAAAGACGCCTGTTGATGTTGGAATCGACAGGTCAGAGTTTATGATCACTGTTTAAAACAACAACAAATTGAAATAAAATAGCTTCATGATGGTTACTTGAGTTAGGTTTGTTTGATTGCCTTGGTATGAGACTTGTACAAATAGGAGACAAAGAGAAGGAAAGATACGTATAGATTTTGGAGTCAAAGTTCAACTAGGCTAACGTTATAGTAAATTTTGGGGGAAAATCGTTTACTCCTCTATTTTTTTTTTTTCAATTATCATGTGCCTGTACACCTGATGAGTTTGCCCGGGTGAGTGAAACCCTAGCCTATTATTTTAAGAAAGATGTCACAAAAGTCAAAAGGATTTATCTATTCTTTCTATTAGGGCTCTGGAGAAAGTATTGATTATACTTTTGGTTTCTAAAGCCTGGCTTTTTTTTTTATAATTCCTTAAGCAATATATATGAGACAATATCTGAAAAAGTCTAGTTTTTGGCAATAAGAAAAAACCAAAAAAAATTCTTTAGACCCGGTATTTTGATAGCACAAATCGAAGAACACACATTGGGGATCTAGGAACTGTTGTCTGTAATTCAAATGCTTGTTTAATAAGGAAACAATGGCAATTTAAAAAATGATACAAAAAAAATCCAGTTCTTTCCTGTTACCAAAGTGAATCAATTTTTAAAAGTTTCTAATGGGAATAAGGAATAAGTTTAAGACACTATTTGTGGTTTACTAGTATATCCTGCAATAGTTTATCAAATGCCAATTATTGATTTTAGCATTTGCAATACAAAAGGTTTAGAAATATACTTAAATATAGTCAGATATGTCGGTAACATGAAAGAATCTTGAGTAACAGGACAATGGTAACAGGACAGAGTTGGTAACAGAAAGGATTTTTCTGCTTTATTTTAAAGTTTAAGAAAAATAAATCATTTTAGATTGGTCACAATTGGAAGATAACAGCAAACAATGTCATTTATCCTTTGAAACTGTATTTGCAAGATGAAAAATCTGCCCAGGTAATGAAAAATTCTAAAATAAATTCCTTTCTGTTACTATCTACTATACTAGAATTGCACAATGTTCTCTGCTGTTATCAAAAGCAAAAAACCTATTTTTTTATTCAATATACTGTATATTATTTTGAAATTTATTTGATATGGGGGTGATAACTTATATTAAATGAAATGGTTGGCATATAGTAGATTAACTGTTCGATTCTTCAGTGAAATTGTCTTGAACATCCTTCCTGTTACTGATGATGGTTATGCTGTTACTTTTGATCAGGTAACATGACAGAACGTAACAGAAAGGAATTACGCGATAGTTTTTGTCCTTTTTATCACATTAAATGTAAGTGTATTTCCTGTGACATATAACTTTTAAAAAGATGATATAAAAACACACTTAATGTTGTGGTGCACACTTAAAAATATTCTCAGAAAGTGTAAAAAAAAGGCTATAACAGGATAGAACACCAATAAGTATTTTTCTATAAATTCTTATCTTGGATGGGCTTGAATTTTCAAACCTGGCCGCCTTTCCAACTATTTCTTTGTACTAATACATTCAGGGAATGATGCTCTTCACAATACATAATGGGAAAATAACTTTTGGTCTTGTAAACGTTTCCACAGGTAAAAAAAAACCAGTGGTAACAGGAGGGAAATCACCCCTGGGGACAATTTTTTTTTCTCTTAAAATTTGCAAAATTTTATTACATGCTATAGTTATAATATAAAAAGACAAATTAGGGGCAAGTTTATTAAATAATATATCATATATGTCAGAATCGGACGCCTGTTTAATTAATTTGGATATTATTTGAATGATTTAGTTTTCAAAAAAACACAGGGGACAACATGATTTTAGGGGGGGTTGAACATTTTAATTACAATATTTTATTGGAAGAAATATAAGAATGAGTGTTTAATTGGCAGGCCATGGTGCATTATATAATTTAGTTTATACTAAAACTTAAAATTTTCAAAAAAGATGGTTGAATAAAAAAATAATTGCTGGTGAAGTGCGGGACATGGAAATTATACTTTTTCAGATATTGTCTCATATCCTTCTTGATAGTTACTGTTTTTATGATAACTCGAAGATTACATTTTGAGTTGTTAATACACAGAAGAAAAAAGCAATAAAAGTACATGTCAGTTGTTTCCCCCCTCCTAGTATACTCGTATTTTAAACCCTTGAGATACAAGAGAGCTTATTCATGATTGTCATTTATCTTTATTTGTTCCCAATAGATGTGTGGTTTGGGACAGTTACAACCATTTCCACTTGTTTCATGGTTATCGTCTTTTGATTAATTAAAATGTATCTTGTGTATACCAACATTATCTTATGGTGGAAACCTTTTTTCATACCGAGTGCAATAGGATGTTCATTGACATGTGCGACCAAGTTGTTTTGTACCTTTATTGATTAAAATTTCGTGCCAATACTTAGATAGGTTAATAGAAAATTTCTGCAAAAACTCAGTAAATTCAGTTTCTCAAGACTATTCTCGTAACTGGTGTCAAGGGAGACCCGAAAATCGATCCAGTCCCTGAAATTTTCTCCAAGGGTCGGGTTCGAACCAGGAACCGGCTTTGTGATCTTGTAAACTTATCGCTCCTTTAAATAAACTTATTCTAAAAGGTTACCAATTCAACACTGTAATAAGACTGATCATTGAATATTGATTTTGTTATCAGTAAATTAAAAGCAAACTAAATATTACTAGTATGTTAAATACATATACACATTCATGGATCTACAATCTGTTTATACCTGTAACTTGGCATTGCACAAGGTCATGTTTTTCTCTGACTGTTTATGACGTCTTTACATTAAATCCATTGGATGTTGGATGTGTACGGATTGATAGTTTAGTTGACTTTAGTCTAAGATGCATGATTTTTTTAATTAGTTGTTAGTGGCTTTGAACTAGCTGTCAGATAACTGCGAGTACTCTCAGATCTGTTCATTGTGTCTTTTTGTTGTCGGGATGTACAAGTACCCGACCA
>CM034352.1:67485518-67534052 GCA_019925275.1 Mytilus edulis
TATGTTATAGTGAACGTTAAAATGATTTCACTGTCACATCTCGTATTATTAACCAAAAAAAAGGGAAATGTGTACGGGGGACAACAAACGCAACAGCTTAAAAAACAAACTTACAAAGACCTTGAGATATCAAAACGTGCACGTCGTGCGTAACATATCAAACGCCCGGACCTTTGAAGAGGTTCTGTCTAGAAATTAGATTTGATAAAGATAGTGTTGTCATATTTTTTTAAATAAGTGAAAAAGGCATTATACTTTTCTATGTATTTGTCTTGTTTAAATTTCTTGTTTTAATTACCTTAAATTGTTCACCCTGTCGACCTTTCCGGTCTTACTCTGGAACACGTTATAAAACTATAAATGCTTTTTTTTTTCTTTATTTAAATTAATGAACATCGATAAGATACTATGGGTTGCTGCAAGATATCTTGTAAAGGGTTTACAGTTGAGTGTTACACGTGAATATGAAGTTTTCCATTTGCGAATTCAAATCAAGCATGCCTTTTCTTTTTAAATTACCATAAATCCGATAAATATTTTATTAAAGTTCGGATTGTCTTGTGCAAGTTTTTTTTTAAATTTTGGTAAGTGCTACATAAATCATAACTTGTTTTGTTTTACGACGCATAAAAAAATATGTGTGAAATACATACTAAATTAAATAGTGATCTTACTATCACCAATACTAACAATGTCTTACGAAACAATGATTGATAGATTATTTTATCAATGTTGATTGACACTGTATCACATGAAAAAACATATACCGTTGTTAGAGACCTATTTAGAGATTCATATGTCGAAAAGTATTTAAACTATTGTAAACATTACAATATAACAGTTAAAAAAAATTCAACACATACATCCGGTTTTTTTTGTGTTTAATTATCGGTTACGTAATTTAAACAAACACAGTTACGAGTTTTCTCCTAAATGGAGTTAAATCGAGGAAAATTGAAACGAATATGTCTCATCAAATTTAATGGTTTTTCTTGAACAATAAAATCTGACATTACATAGTTCAATTTGAATCGAATTTTTCCTACCACAAGATTAGTGTTGTACTTTTTTGGAAAAAGGTTCATTTTTTCCAAACCCAACAAAAATATGACCGGAAAAAGTAGATGGCATTCCTATGACCTATATGCATTATCTATTTCGCTTTATAACCGCGGACGTATTTTAGGGAATAAATGTCTAGGAAATTGTTTCTTAGAAACAAGACAAACCTTGATTTAAGATGTAATAATATATTGTGTATCATTTTTCAAACGCCGATAAGATTGCCTGTTGATAGGTATTCTAATATGTTTTAAATCTTAAAGACAAACCTAAAACCTAATTAAATCGAGGAAATAGATGATAAACTTTGGATTTAAAGAACTAAAAAAATGCTTCGTCTTTTGTGCAAAACATTCAATGCACTTTTTGTGTTTCTGCTTGAGCCTTTTCAGCAGGAGTTACATAAAAATAAATGCGATGACAGAATTGCAAGATCAAATGTTCAGTGACATAGAAATAAAATAAACAATCAGAAAACATACAAAGGCTGCACTATGCATTTAACAGTTTTCTTTGTTTGTCTAAACTAATCATCAAA
Source organism: Mytilus edulis (assembly GCA_019925275.1). Classification (NCBI taxonomy): domain Eukaryota; kingdom Metazoa; phylum Mollusca; class Bivalvia; order Mytilida; family Mytilidae; genus Mytilus; species Mytilus edulis. The sequence continues at coordinate 67,487,119 of CM034352.1, forward strand.
GATACCTGATTTAATATTTATAAGTACGCCAGACGCACGTTTTTTTCACGGCACACTCGAATACAAATTGTCCGAAGGCAATCTCATTACGCAATTGAAGAGTAAACGTTCCCAAAATGAGATCCCAAAATCAGCAAAGGTCGTTTATGACCTGAGCACAGAAAAACAATAGCGTTTTGAATTATTATATGATGAACAGTGAATGAAATAAAACCATTGATTCTGATTAACAATAGCAAACTAACAATGCTTTACTGTTTTAATAATTTACCATCTATATGGCCAACACTTTACAATGATTTCTTTGGTTTATTTCAAAGACAATGTAACCCAAATACATATCTTCTTAGAGTTGAATTTTTGGATGTGTGGATTGACAACACTACATAAGAACTCTCAAGTGGTGCCTAAGTATTTTTTTCTTAACAACAAAACTTTTTATGTGAAACAATGTGTTTATTTATGTGATAATACATTATAACAATCTAAATTTTGATATATAAGATATAAACTCATTGTTCAAAGATTACTTTTAAATCCAGGAAATATTTTCACTTGGCAATTTAAATGTACAATTGTATCTCATAGATTATGGTCACACACAAATTTGAATTACACTTTTAAGTCAACAACAAAGTTTTTCCTTAAAAAGCTATATAATTTTTATAAATTGACACGAGAAATAGCTATCAGATAAAAATCCATGTACGGTAATACGTATCACACTACATGAGGTAATAGTGAAATGATGTCATTCTTTAAATGATAAAGTATTTCGGTGCATTTATACACTTAAGGTTCGACAACTAGTTATTCTTATTTTCATATTCCAATGAATGAAAGACATCAAAACAAATAGAAATACTAAAGGGCTTCCAAAAATGACTTATATGGCTATATGATTAACTGACTGAATATAAACTCATATATACGTTTCTCTTACTTTTGAACAAAATACTGAACTCCGAGGAAAATTAAAAAAGGAAAGCCCCTAATCAAATGGCAAAATCAAAAGCTCAAACACATCAAAGAATGGATAACAACTGTCATATTCCTGACTAGGTACAGGCATTTTCTTATGTAGAAACCACTATTTTGACTTACATGTTTTGTTGAAGCATGGATTAAGTTTAATTTAGAACTGCCGTTAATTTAGATGGATTGCCTTGAAGTTTATCTTTAGAAACATAAAAAAACCATGAATCTTTCCGGAGAATGTAAAACATTAATATCTGCAAATTTTTAAGATAGACAAATATAATATAAATTGGCATACAACTCAAAATGGTAGTATTCGAAAAAGATAAATATTTTAAAGAGAATGGGGCATGTAAGATTAAATCCTATTTGACTGTCTCAGGTATGTCATCGACGCGACTAGAATCTATTGTTGCCTAAGTTGTACAGCATAATTGTCAAAGGAGCTGGTAATGCCAGCCATATCAATACCGACAGGCACGACCTGCATCTAGACAGGATGCAAAGTACTAAAAGGTCAACGAGATTTAAACAAGTCATAGTGAATCTAAAGATTACTTACACATGATAGCAGTCACATGACCCTGCCCCCAACAAAAGCAACCAAAAATGGTTTAACCTGAAATAAACCCAAACAATAATAGAGGTTATAAAGGTCTTTAACAAGACAACTGCCGATGAAATCAAGGTTTCAAGCTTGAATCGGGAATAATAAAACAAAATCTCTTTTGTAGTCTAACCTTCTTCTTGGATCAGAAGAGCAAACGAACATATATACAGAGCAGAACAAATTAAAACCATGTAAGTATAAACATTGACGGCAGTAAAAGTTTAAAATCAAACGTTACATCTTTAAGTTTCGAAGTAAAAAAACAATATCCAGACCGTACACGTTACTGTAATGGAAGATTAACTTAAAAGCTGACAGAAATCAAAGGAAGATAACTCAAAATCTCAATATTCAAACCAAATCCGTCGATATTTCAAAATTGTCTAAGCAATGTAAAACCCTTCTCGTTAGAAAAATCTATTCATCGACCCAAATCATTTGACCGAATTCACTTCCCTAGTTAACAAGTTTGAATCCGTCACTCCAGGGACAATTTATTAAATTCACTAAATATATAAAGAGCAACATGCGAAATAAATAATGGTCTAGTGCAAGAACTAAAAAGAATCGTCCTTATTAAGAAATAAATAAATACTATTATTGCCATATAAATCAGAACATTAAGACAACTCTTTAAGATGCTTTACTTGTTACTTGCCATTGAATATTTTTGTGGCAAACCAAGGTTAAGTTTACTCAAATGAAAAAAGTATGTAATTTTACACAACGATTTTTAAAGAGTTGCACAAAAAAAGTTATGTGGTTAGTGTTTTGAAAATTTGTGTATCTGATGTAGTATTACTAATTCCTGTGAGAAATGTTTCTGAATCTACTGTCTACTGTTTTTAGAAGTGCTATATCAAATTAATTTAAAATCTATCCATTTACCTGTGTATAATATGACGCAGGGTTTTTTTTCAAAATTGATGATTTTCTTAATATTGTTTAACATTTCACAGTGGTACCATAGTTTAACTTTGTTTAAACCTGTTTATTTACTTTTAACCTTTATCACGTATCCGTTATATTTTTAATTTACTACGTATTTGCATTCAGTCATCACAGATCAAATTTATTCGTTCATTGTGTGTTTATTTGCGTTTTTTGATTGAGTTAAGTCATTCCAATGGATATTTGATAGTGTGTCTTTCTATGTTGTGATGTTATACTATTGTTTTAGAAAAAGGAGAAGGTTTGGTACCATTAAAACGTTTAATCCCGCTGCAAATGTTTGCACCTGTCCTAAGTCAGGAATCTGATGTTTAGTAGTTGTCGTCTGTTTATATAGTGCATACTTGTTTCTCGTTTCTCATTTTTATGTAGATTAGACCGTTGGTTTTCCCGTTTGAATGGTTTTACATTAGTTATTTTTGGGGCCCTTTATAGCTCTTTGGTGTGAGCCAAGGATCCGTGTTGAAGGCCGTACTTTGAACTATAATGGTTTACTTTTATAAATTGTTACTTGGATAGAGAGTTGTCTCATTGGCACTCATACCACATCTTCCTATATCTATTTAATATTGTTTCATATAACGTTTTCTTCTAGGTAATGGACACCGTTTGTGGATGTGTTTATACAAAACGAATATCGGTCTGGATTTCTTGGATGCATGCTTAATATGTCTCAATGACATTTACCCCTCATTGAAAGTAATAATTAAACTTATCTTAGATATAAGGACTAATAAATAAATTTGGTGTATTTACTGTCTTCTGATTGGTTAAAAGAATTAGCTTTATTTTCAATGTTATCCATTTTTATGGCGACACGCCCACTCTAACGTTGTGTATTCATACGCAAACATCTGTGTACGTTGTTATTCGTATAAATATACATCTTTGAGCCTTATTTTTGATAGAAATTTATTTATAGTGAATGGCAATAATTTATTTTGAATTTATTGAACCATAAAATTAATTTTTGACTCTTCACATTTAACATAATCCGCTTCGCGGATTATTCAATGTGAAGAGTCAAAAATTAATTTTATGGTTCAATAAATTCAAAATAAATAACAGCCATTCATTAAATATTTTACACCTACGCCAGACGCGCGTTTCGTCTACAAAAGACTCATCAGTTACGCTCGAATCAAAAATGTTTAAAAGGCCAAATAAAGTACGAACTTGAAGAGCAATGAGGTCCAAAAATTCCTAAAAGTTTTGCCAAATACAGCTAAGGTAATCTATTCCTGAGGTAGAAAAGCCTTAGTATTTCAAAAATTCAAAGTTTTGTTAACAGTTATTATTATTGTTAACATATCAATGATAACTCAAGTCAACACAGAAGTGCTGACTACTGGGCTGGTAATACCCTCGGGGAAATAAATCTCCAACAGCTGAGGCATTGACCCAGTGGTTGTAGATAAACTCATCATAGATACCAGGACTAAAATGATTCCTGATTCAAAATTGGGTGGAGAGGGAACAATGCAAACAGTCCACCTCACGTATCATTTGTAGAAATTCACGTGACTATTATTCAAATAAAGCAGTTCTAGAAAGTTCCGTGGTGGTTGATTTGCAGATTAAAGCATAAATTTATAAGATTGATTGATTTTTGTTTGCTTTACGCCGCATTAGCACAAAAAGGCTATATCGCGACGAGAGCTAATTCGAATATTTTTTACAATTTAACAAGTCTATAAGAACAACAGTCGAAATGTATGTAATGCCAATACAATTCAATACCATACAATTAAAAATGAAATATTTGAAGCAAATGCAAATTGGGCGTTGTCCGACAATATGTAAATTCAGAATACTTTTAAAATACACCTACGACCTTTATGCTTATATGTTCGAATAATTCGATAAGGAAATTATCAAATGTCTCCTAAAATGTTATTATATATCTTCTTCCGCGGGGTACAGTTTTTACGTATTCTGAAAATGTTAAGCTAGAGTACTTCACCTTTTTCATTTTGAATTTCAAAACTTAAAAAAAATGGTAACACTATGCGCACTGGTGATTACTATTCTTAATACACGTATCGTGTACGCGGAAATAGTTATTGTACTTTGTTTACCTCTTTAATAAAGAGACACTCAAACTTTTCTTATAATGAAAATGCAAAATCAAAATAACAATGAAAAATCATGCAGATTTCATGCTTGATAACATTGATGGTTTAGGGAAGACTATTTGATTAAGTGATATTTGCCAATGATGAAACAATCATACAGTATAAACAAATAAACAAATGTACAATAGTTATCAAAGGTACCAGTATTAAAATGTAATACGCCAGACGCGCGTTTTGTCTCCATAAGTACACAGTTGAAGACCATTGAGCACCAAAAATTCCCAAAAAAAGTCATGCCAAATACGGATAAGGTAATCTACTCCTGGGATAAGAAAATCCTTAGTTTTTCGAAAAATTCAAAGTTTTGTAAACAGGAAATTTATAAAAATTAACATATAATTGATATTCATGTCAACACCGAAGTGCTGACATGTCAACACATACAGTCTTCAATATATCTAAACTTGTGGCTATCATACACTGTGTTCTAAAACGCCAAAGAGTCTTCGAAAAGCTATGAATTATTTTAACGAATATCAGAAGTGTTTTTTCGCCAACAGTCAGATTAGGTAATAACTTGAGATGAAATTTGCAAGTAGCAAAAATCGGAAATCGGACTTTTGTCGCAAAAAGTATGATTTTAATCGCAAAATTCGAAAGTCCGTTTCGATCTTGCAAGAATAGGACAACTATAACCTATTGATAAATGATACAAATTAAAGTTAAATCCTTGACTAGGTTAAGTTTAATCTCAATCTAGCAAGAAAATCAAGTTAACATAGTATGACACAGAAAAGTAGTTTTCGTGTTGTAGCAAGATCTAATAAATGAAATTTTAAAATTTAGTTTTGAAATTTATAAGCTTTTATTTTAATGCAAGAAATCAAATTTGATACAAATTATATCTGCATGAAATAAATTCCAAATTATGCCATAAGTTTTCCATTTTATCAGTTTGGTTCAATGCACTATTACTTTTAATAAGTCCATTTTTAGAAAGTTAACTTAACGGAAATACATAGCGAGAATACTATTTTTATCGGGACTAATTTTGAAAAAATGCCAAATGATTTTGACTATTTAAACTAAACAATGGATCCCATACAGAATTTATAAATAAAATGTCACAGTCGGTCTTAATTGTGGAGGTTTAACATATAAATATACATATATATTCAGCTGATCTGTACCAATTCCATCTTCATGCCTTATATATCATGTACTGTATTACGATGCTAGATTAAATCTGACGAGGAAAGGTAACACCCGGTCACCGAAAGCTTTATTATTGTAATAAAATTGAGAATGGAAATGGGGAATGTGCCAAAGAGACAACAACCCGACCATAGAAAAAAACAACAGCAGAAGGTCACCAACAGGTCTTCAATGTAGCGAGAAATTCCCGCACCCGGAGGCGTCCTTTTACTGGCCCCTAAACAAATATATACTAGTTCAGTGATAATGAACGCCATACTAATATCCAAATTGTACACAAGAAACTAAAATTAAAATAATACAAGACTAACAAAGGCCAGAGGCTCCTGACTTGGGACAGGCACAAAAATGAGCGGGGTTAAACATGTTTGTGAGATCTCAACCCTCCCCCTATACCTCTAGCCAATGTAGAAAAGTAAACGCATAACAATACGCACATTAAAAGTCAGTTCAAGAGAAGTCCGAGTCTGATGTCAGAAGATGTAACCAAAGAAAAAAAAATGACAATAATACATAAATAACAACAGACTACTAGCAGTTAACTGACATGCTAGCTCCAGACTTCAATTAAACTGACTGAAAGATTATGATTTCATCATATGAACATCAGGCACAATCCTTCCCGTTAGGGGTTTAGTATCATACCATCATAACATATATGAGAAGAACATAACCCGTGTCATGCCAACAACTGGTTTTTAAATAAATGTGTTTAGTTCCGATGCAAAGACCCAATAAGTGAATCAATATTAACGCCAAAATATGCAATATTTAATGACCTGACAACAGTATCGTAACTATATCCCTTCTTAATAAGTCTATTCAAAGGTCACCGAAAGCTTTATTATTGTGAAGCCTATACATATATATATATTTGAATATATAAAATATCTAAATTGAAAACAACGTTCAAACCTATGATTTCGATGGATAAAAACCACAATTTGTATACGTGTGCATGTAAAAACAGATTGTGTTGTAGAATGGTCTAAATACAGCACAAACAACAATTTCCAAAAGACCAAAAAAGTGAAAAAGTGTATTTTAAAGTAAATTTGTACACCATATTCAAATTTCGACAAAAAATGTCTCTTCAGTGATGTTAGAGATCGAAACAGTATTTGGAAAGCCATACAACTTACCTAAATTAAGAATAGACTTTTGAATTTCAAAGAGTCGAAAGAGGATGAACGGATTATATAAACCGTAGGGAAAATATAATACAAGCCCAAACGAAAAAATATAAACTAGTCTAAATTGAAAACAACGTGCAAACCTATGATTGCTATGGTAAAAACTGCAATTTCTTTACGTGCGCATGTTAAACAAATTTCGCTGTAGAATGGTCTAAATACAGCACATACAACAATTTCCAAAAGACCAAAAAAGTGAAAAAGTGTATTTTAACAAAACGCATTTGACTAACAGGTCAAACAACTGATGTTCTTAAACCCTGCTGACTGCCATTGACGATTGCCAAATAAATTGATCACAAGATGTAACAGAATGGATCTTTATATTAATTTTTGATACCAAACAGAAAACAATAAACTTACAGCAACGGATGAACGGATTATATATACCGGAGGGAAAATATAATACAAGCCCAAATGAAAAAATATAAACAAGTCAAAATTGAAAATATATGGGAGTATGCAAAATAGATATGTATGGGAGTATGCTAATTGATATAGAGAACGTAAAGACACGCACTATCGAATGTCTGATTGAGGCCGTTGCTTTTAACTCGGGTGTTAGGTGAAGGTTGTTAGATACTGGACATTAATGTGCCGTTACATAAGTTGTTGGTGAGTGGCATCCACGCGATCTAAGATATGTGTAATATACAGATCTATTTTGTATGTTAATACACTTGGGAATAATGCCATGCTCACTGGAACTCACAGGAACACTAAGGCAACTCTATTTGGTTTATGATTGACCACAAGAGTTGTGAAAATACGCAGTAGTGGACGGTGTATTAGTGAAGTCAATAACAAGATATATTCTTTTAAAAAAGATTTGCAATTGTGTTGACCAAGATATAAGATATTTATCATGCGTTATACATTATGAGAAAACACCGACTTGAATTTGTAATGCAACTGCTGTTAAATGTTCAATAAATGGGACACAATTCCTGTTGAAGTAATATTTGAAAAAAGATAACATGGCATGCCACTTTAAAGACAAGCTCGGATAATTTGTTGTGCTGCTTTCGAAATTGTAGGTGTAACTGACTGAAGAGACATATCAGTATGGAACTAGTTTTAGCTCTGAAGTGGAATATTTCTTTTGTTCTGCAAACAATTTTGAAATTAATGCAAAAGCTGAGAATTGTGTATATCCAAAACTAAAACAGGTTAATTCAGTTAAACCATTTTCACGTGTAGATTAAAAACACATTTCCAATTCTACATTTTACACCTACGTCGAAATTTAAAAAAAAAATACAAAGATATCAGAATCGTTTTTTTTTTTTTTACTTTATTTTTTAATCTCTCTCTTTTCTGTAAATGTAAGAAGATTAATATATTTATTTCCCATATAAATATTATTTTATCCACTAAGTTCAGTTAAATTTACGATCATTTGCAGCTTTATTTAAAAGAAGAGTAATTGTTTAGTTTTGAATTCAATTTCGCTGTATTTTATCTCAATTCCGCTTACTAGCAAGTGCAACATTTAAAAAAAAGTCTTTGATTAAGTCCACATCACACTAGACCAAGATCACGAATATCCCACTACGATGTATAAAAAATAAGACAAACTAGGTTAAACTAGAGTGTCCAAATATAACACTGACCTCACCAAGAGTTATCCTGAATAAAAACAAGATAAATGGATAGTGTTATAAAAAGCTAACTTATTTTGTGTATCATCCATTTATGTTTTTTATAACTTATAAACAGAATTATCCGCATTAAACTTCAAATAATTTCACGCTTATTTACAAAAGTATTTTCAAAGGAACATATAACACTCTTTCAATTTGTGTACATAACAACTTCTTGGAAGTTAAAGCAGAATAAAGGATGAAATTCATGTATAGGAAATCTTTAATATTTGTGCTGCCTTTTTTAGGTAAACAAATGATTAAATAACAGGTTATTTCATCAGACTTGAATTGAATTTACTTGAAAAAATATGCTAATTTCTATACTCATCTTGTGTGTATTCGATGCATGCTTTTTTCGTTTCAATTTATATTTAGATATTTTGCATGTTCACCAACTAGGGGTTTTCCACAGATTTTCTGGATATGATCCTGTCCAGGCTATACCAATTAGGAATATTTATGGTACAATCTGGATATATTGAAAAAAAAAAAAAGCTAGATGAGGTTATGGGAGATTGCACGAATTGGTTACTTTCTCTTTGGAAATGAATCCTGGAATAGCAGCTTTCAAATCTACGGTCACAGTAATTGGTAGATTGACGAAACCTGTTGACCTACCGACAGGATAAAGTATTCATACATCTCATATCTATCATATCTTCTACATACTATATATAGCATAGAATTTTGTTCAATGTAAAACATTTGAATGCATTATTTCACTTATTTAACGGTCAATATAAGGGTTTTAATGATCAATATAATGTCAATTTGTTTATGGACTTTGGTTGCGGTTTCTCATATTCGAGAGACGCAAAACAATTGACTCCGAAATTGAAGTGGATAGTTATCTACCAAAACAATCTACGTAAGGAAGTTATAAACACGGAATGGAATAATTAGAACACATGAACAGCTGATTATGAAAAATTAACATTTTCAATATTGTTTTAACCATGTTGATGTTTACAAATTTAAATTGTACTTTCTATTTCCCTAAACAAATCACTTACCTCGTGCACACGGACAGGTATAATAGCTGATACCAAGGAAATATTAAAATACCGTTTTGACCTACTTTTAAACACTTAAAGGAAAATCCCATTCAACTATTTTGGGATTCCCCTCAGTTACGTAAACAATTTCTATTTACAGAAAATTATTGATCGATAACAGAGCTTTTAGAAAATGTATTTAATTACATTTTTTTTGTACGTATTCTAATTATAAATATTGATTAACTAAGTAACGTGCATTAATAAATACCTTTCCGCCATAATTATATAGTTTTTCAAGCTCGATCTAGGTATAAACAAAGATGGGAAATACTTTCGACTGACTTATATATAACTCGGGGGGGCCACTTCAAACTTTTTTTGGTAGGGGTGAGCAGCTGAGACCTCAAGTACCCCACCCTTTTCATATATTTTGTTAATCAAAAATATATACCTTGTCATATATTAATTAACAAAATCAGACCTATAAATATATTCCAATATTTTCCCCGCTCATCATCACGTTCTTGTTAAGAAGCAAAATTGTCGCAAAAATATTACCTTCTTTTCCAATAAATTCCTCACATATTAAACACTGTTTTCTTATTGCCCATTTTAGAATCATTTTACATCTTTCATTATGAAGATATTTCAATTCCAAAATACAATACATATAAAAGACGTTCGGTCAGATCATAGATGATAATACATCTATGGTCAGATAAATGTAATATCACCCCAGAGTGTAACACCTTCACTGATTTTAACATGTTTAAATATTAATTAAAAACTGATAAAAAGTATCATTGCCGTTCCCTCGAAAGGACGCTGTCACAATGGAATTTCTTTAAATAATTGTTATCATGTTTTATGTATACAAACCCTTGAATGTTTATTAGGTGCAAATGTCAAAATAGTTGGATTTATTGCATCTATCACTGGCATCAGTGGAAATACCACGTCAGAATAAATAGAGTTTAATTGGTTTGACAAATAACTGATGCATTTACGACTGTGGTTTAACCACATCAAGAATAAATACGGACATCTGATTAGTTTCAGATACTTATGATATAATCAAGCAAGTGATAATATCAACCTATTGATATATTTAATCTGAATTTCTCACCCTTTTCATATATCATAGAGCATGAAAAAGTGACCTATTCTAGCGGCTCATCCCTACCACTAATTATATAGCAAGTGGCCCCCCCGAGATATATAACCAGGCTAAAATATAGCGTTGGGATACCGTAAATTTCCAGATGGTTGTCGGACACATCTTATTAGTTGGTTTTGCTGAAACGTTTTACTTGAAAATGATACCGAACCTACAAGTCTATAAACATCTGCTGACTGGAATTCATTATTATTATAAGTTTAATTATAAATATTAGTGTCAAAAAGTTCGTCCAATATTATCCAGAAATATTTCAATATAGATTTCGTTCGAGCGTTAGATAAAAGGGGGATGGACTATTGCTATGGATGACAAGTGTCGGATCTTAAACTTTCTATAAGGGAAAGGGGCACTGACTGACCTAAAAAGAAGGGGGAGGCGTTCAAGTCATGCTTCATAGATTCCCTGTATAATTATTCAAATTTGTCACCTTAAAAGGGGGTGCGGGCCTTGAGCCCCCCCCCCCCTTCCCATATCCAAAAACTGAATCTGACTATGATGACCGCTGGAATAGGTCACTATTTCCAATTTCATGATTAATAATTAATAAGGTCGAGAAATAGGAAGAAACAAGTGAAAATGTTGCAGATTAAATCATTTATATCTGAAACTAATCTTACAGATTCTCGTGAATGCTTCACTAAGGTTTTTGTTAAATCTATTTATCTTCCATGAAATTTCGTTTCCGTAATACCTATAGGTATACTTTTTGTTATTCAAAATATACCAAAAAGTAGGGTTTCTGTGTTACTTAGTTGCCCTTCCACAAAAGGATCGAACTGCAACCTTCCTTCCCCTAAATACACAGTGACGGATCAAAATAGGGGGTTCCGGGGGTCGAACCCCCCTTTTTGGACGATGATGGCATTTGAATGGGGACATATGGTTGGAACCCCCAACCCCCTTTTTGAAAATGATTGAATCCGGCTCTGACACAGACATGCAAAGAAATAAATCGAAACACAATAAAACTGCCGGTTTCACATACATTTTTTTTTGCATATTAGGGGATAAAAAATAAATGTTGGGTAAATTCATAAGGCAAATAAACAACTGTTTCCTTCATTTACAGTCTTTGGAACTGAGGTTTATAGATTAACACTTGAAATATTGACTATAACTATTGTTATCATGACGATTTGTTTATATTCTCAATTTTTGATTTCCTGCTACAAGTCTTGTGTCAAGTGTTTAAAATAACAATAAAATATTGGAATCGATTGACTACATGATATGAAATTAAGAATTTAACCACTTTAGAAATAAGAAATGTAACAATATGTCCCCATAAAAAGGCATTTATTGTCAAACAAAGAAGGGGCTTCTAACCCTCGGAATACCATCTCACCCCTTTTTGAATATGCTACTGTGGTTTTTGTTTTATTTGTGTCCAGTGGCACATATTTAATGTATAAAAAGGTGGACAACAAATTACTGTCAGTCACTGAAAGGTGATTTGTTGGAAAGAGGGGAATTTTGCCTTGCAACAGGATAAACTACAGAACTCTCAACGGGTTGTTACTTCGTAATACCTTATCTCGGGTATCATCTTATACACTCGGATTTAACATTATGGTTCCTTTCGATCGCGGCAGCATATATATATATATATATATATACACCCCAAACACTTACACAGGCGCCCATCCTAACGCAGAAACTAAGACTAGTTTCTTTATTCTAGGATGCATAAAATAACCCGTCGGAGGATGGTAGTCCACCAGAGCGAAAAGAAAAAAAAGGGGCGGGGGGCTAAAAAAGTTGTTCTGTCCCTAAGTACATATGTACACCACGAGCTTTTATATATTATAACCTTCAGCCGGTACGCTTGTAACCAAGTGTGTATGACCAAATAAATTGTTTTATTATTGATATATTTTTTTTTATATTAAACCAACAAATAAATGTTTATTGGAATCAGAGAAGCCCTTTTATGGTCATGCCTATCAAACCAGTTGAGAAATGTAACTTCCTAAGAAGGATCAAAGAAGCACCCCATTGCAAACAAGGTAAACTTGTAGTAAAAAAGGAAAAATAGACCTGTTGGTCATAACGATTGTTTTAACGGTTCCAATGTTTGCAAAAGAAAGTAATTTGAAGAAAACTTGCAGAATTTATAAAATGAATTCATCTCATCAGTATATTTCAAACAACCTGGATGGTCTGTTAAGAATAGTTGGTCTAAATGTTTAATGCATTAACTGTGCCTATATAGTCGCAGATATGTTACTTAAAACTGTTATTCATAATGACCAAATGAAGACAAACTTAATAAACACAGGTATTTAAATGATATTACGTGCTACTTTCGCTTTGAAAACAATTTCAGCATGATAAAATTCCCTAATTTATTTATTTTAAGTGCAGACTCATGTACATGTCATAGATAAACATATATGTTACAGTTTACCTCAAGTCTCCAAAAAGAATATCTAAAAATTCATAATGAATCAATGTGCCGCTATTTATCATAATGCTGAAAAATTGACAATGAGCTTATATTACAGCGAGAAAGTATTAAAAATGCAGCCGTAGAATAGAGCATAGGAGACAATAGTCACCTTCATGATGGAAAAAAACACCGCATCGCTCAAAACTTCAAGGGTTATATACTGCAAAAGCAAAATACATTGCAGTTTTGGGGGAAATAACGATGTATTGCTAGGCACTTTAAAAGCAGGTTATACAATAAGTCAAATTTTAAAAGTGTATACATGTAGAACTTATTGTAGTTCTGATTGACTATAATAAATAAATATAAGAATTTAATATCCTGAATCAGGTGTGTTTGTGTATATTATATAAATGCGTCATGCAAAGCAATGCGAACACTACAGAAACATCCAGAACCCTTCCTAACCAGGCCAGGAGTAGTTTCTAGAACGCAAGTAAGTGCACACAACATTTCTTTTTGAACTCGTTTTGAGTCTAGAGAAGGGTGGCTATTACCAGAGACTTTCAAAGATCTGCGATCTACACCAAATTCCATGAAGAACAAAACCATTAAGATAAACTAATCACGACCACTGATAGGGTTTCAAATTTGGGACAAGCCCATGCACATATATAGCGCAGTTCAATTGTTATCGTGAGATCACCAACGCCCCATCAATTTCTGTCAGTAAATACACCCATGGTATATAGTAGAACAAACAATGAAAAAAAAAAGTTTAGATTAAAAAAAAACCAACCAAAACACCAATTCTATAATAAAAGAATTCAGACAAATAAGCAAGACAACAAGTAACAATTATAGTTAATTAATTTTCTTAATTATTTCAGTTTGAATTAATATTGCATGTAAATGCCATGTCTTCTTATGCTTTGTTCTATACTTTAAACGAAATACCGACTCGAAATTGCAAAATGCAAAATATGTAAACCCTTTTTGGCCCCAAATATAGCAGTTTTACAAAATTGTTAAAATGTAAACTTTTAGTTATTTATTGGAAAGTAAAATGCTTCTGCTACATAAATATGGGCTCTTTTTGACAATACAATGCACATATATCGGGTACTAGAATCGTTGTCATGCTAAATTACTGAAATCTTCACAATTTTAGCATTTTAGATAAATTTTAGATGGTTTCCGTCTTAAATGAAAGTGTCCGCATTTGTGTTCATTCTTAATATTTAAATGTAAGTTGTATTTGATGATGATACATAACATATATATAAAGGTTGAGGATGAACACGGATGCGGCCACTTTCATATTTTACAAAAACCACCTGAAAAGTAAACCTGAAATTTGAGGCCAAAATTAGTCCTTACCGGACCTACTCCTTTGGCCAGCAATTTCATCAAACGATTCGCGATTGTACGTCGGGTAATAAACTAAAGGTAAAATCTGCCAGATAACATACAAAAATGCATGTTTGACTTATCTTTCACAAAGTTAACGTCAGTTTCAATAGATTAAGTTTTAAGGCAAGTTCAAACATACCAAGGTCACGTGTTATTACATGAATGATTTTTTAATATTTTTTTTTTACCTTACTAGTCTTTCCAATTTACAAACTGTCGGTTAATTTCTTCTTACTAAAATTATCTCTTTCTCTTCTGTTGTTCACAATAACCTCAACAGTCGTTGGAAAGCAGCCGACAATAGACAAAATGTTGCATTTTAAAGAATTTTCTCCATTTTAAAGGAATTTTCTCCTCTCCATTGAATCAAAACTACAAAACACCAATTTTCAATACGATGCATTAAATAATCCTTTTGTTTGATTAAAAATCCAATCGAAATAGTTTATGCTTTTTAAAAATCTATGAAATAAAATCCACATTTGTTTGACACAGCATACTGGAATCAAATGATCACACAACATTCTGGAATCAAAGTCAAGCTATTATGTAGCCAGTATGACGAAACGTTATACCACGCATTGCAAATTGTGCAAGCTTTGAGTTCTAGGAAATTCGGAAAATAAAATTTCCAGAAAGCTAATATCACAGTAAAGCAAAACCCCCTTTTCCTGATTTTAAAACACTTTTCAATAGAAAGGTTAAAGAACAGTCCGGTTGATGGGGAAATGCTGCCTAAAAGTGTCAGAATACAGACAAAGATTGCCCTCTGAGACTTCTATATTTTAAACAAAAGTAACTTCCCTTTATAGAACTTTCGTTTCTTTGGGTATAAGGAGGCGAAAATTGAGCATACAGTCTATTCATGAAAATGTTGAGTTGAAACGGGATTGCAATGTTTGGCTGTTAACTCAGCATTGCTAGCTTTAAAAGAAAACACATCATGTTCAACAGTAGTTTCTTGGCATTTTCCTAAACTTCGAAAATAATTTGTCAGCTTTTTTGTACGACCTTTTTGTAAGGGTCAAACATAATTTGTCACAGGATTTACCCTTGTAAAGCCCTTTATGAATAAGCAAACATAAAAGTTTGTTATAAAATATTTCTGAACATTTATTTCGATGACTATGTTGAATAACTCGTTAAAAGACAATAATTTTCACAGTTGAAAGACTGCATGTTTAATCATGTTGTGCTAGGTCTTAGAAATTGAAAAGTCATTGTAAAGAATATTGTTGGAGACCCCTTAAATGGACATCTGACTAACATAAGTATGGCAACACGTCTTTTAGGACTATGTAAAATTATTATAAATCATCTAAAAGGTAGTCTCTGCTTTAATTTTGCATTGTAACTCGCAATTTTTTATCTCCCCCTTTTTGTGGGGATTCTAAAATATAAACTTTTGTCATAATTCGCTGGAGAATTTACAGATTTTCGTCACAAATGACAATATAATTCTGAAGCATTTTCCTGGTTGTAGTTAAAACTATTCACATTTAGTTAATTGCTGTAACGTATTGCCCTATTTATTGATATATATATCTGGGTCATGATTACTAATTTTAAATGTATAAATTTATGTATAATTCTAGGAAATAAGGAGAGATATATATCCTGGAAAATGATTTCGTGAAATAACATTGTTTATATTATCTATTGTAGTTATTGTTTATATAAACGCTTTAATAAGACGATAATACGATATTTCAATAAAAAGAAATATTTTCACATAACTTACATTGTAGTTGTTTACAGATTCGGATTTAGAGGGTCGGGGTGACCGCGGTGGTTCACTTATAGAGCTAAATTTATGGTTAATCTAGACTTTTAACCTATTCCACTCAAAACATTGTCTCTTTTGAGGACCCCGAACTCCTTTTTCAAAACCCTGGATCGGAGTCTTGTGAATCTGGTTGAATAGGTTTGGAAACTAGAAAATGTCGCTGAAAAGTACTTAACAGCATAAAAGCGTAATCGTTTCAGGTAAATTAAACTTCCTTTTTTAAATGAAATAAGTGTTTGCTGCTTACTTAACGGCTAGATTGATTGGTTGTTAACGCCTTTTCAGCACGATTGTACCATTTCGTGGTGGTTTGTTTTCATAGGTCGAGCCTCTTGGAAGTCGGAGTGACCGGAGAAATGCACGAACTCACAAACTTCAGTTTTGACAAGCTAGTGATACACTAGTTCGACTACCATTCAGCCGAGGTCCCTCGCAGAAAGAGTACCGCTCATTGTTGAAGGTCATACGCTGACCTGTAGTTGTTGATATCTCTGTTTTGTGGTCTTTGATGGATGGTTATCTAATTGCCAATTATAATTCATATCGTTATTTTCATATTACAAGAATGACGAACTTTTGTAGAACATATACATTGCATCAACATAAGACGTCTCAATCGCCGAAGTAAGTACGTAAACGGAACGGATGTGAGCTCTGCGCAGGAGATTGAAGACGAATGTGCGAATTACGCGAAACGCGCGTCTGACATATATACAAAATTTAGTCCTGGTATCTATGATGAGTTTATTTACATATAGTTTGTTATTGTCCAAGCTGAACTGAATAGCACTTAACTGTATTCAAAACTTTATTTCAATAAAATGAACAAAACATTTGAACTGTTGGCGACATAATATAAATAATACTTAAACGTTGATAAATCTTGATCGAATCTGAAGTATACTTGTATAGTGTTCAATGTGATTGACGGAAGTAAACTACACTTGAATTTACGCCACAAAGTGTAAAATAGACGCGACCGGAATGAACTGTTCTTGACTTTACTTGACAAAATGAAAAATGTTCGCAGCTGGACCAATTTTGTCTTGAAGAAACACAAATGTGGACCATATTTAATCCAGGGGTGGATTCAGCTATTTTTAAGGGGAGGGGGAGGAGTTCCAAACCAAGTATAAAGGTGCTAGGGTTCCAACTATATGTTACCATTCAAATGCATTGATCGTCGACAAAAATTCCCAAACTCCTGGATCCGCCACTATAACCATGGTGAATGAACTGTGTGTGTCTATATGGGAGTTTTACTCGACATGTCTGTACTATACTAGACTAGACGATGTCTCTGATCAGATATGATCAATAACTATTTAGCCTTGGGCTTGGATGGGCGCATTACTATACCGATTGCTCATCTGCTTTTGAATCAAATGTCCCTTGTGTGGACAGTACATACAATGTATAACTTGCATTTTTTTCGTACACTTTTTTTTCATGCATGAAATATTTCTATAGCTTTGATATATTTTTTTTTCTCAAAACAGGTACACTACACTGCAAAACTCTTTTTGATATAGAGCAGGTGAGATTTTTTTTTTATTTGGATTTGTTGTCTAAAACAATACACTTAGTTTAGTTTAAACAATATTTTATTCAAATAAATTGAATTGGATTGGGCAACAGGCATAGCCTATGTAAGCCCTCTCCACAAAACAAGGTACAATATATTACATTCAAACAAAGCAACACATACACAAACATAAAGACAAAACAGAATTAATTTTTCAAATATACCTCTTAGCTGACTGGAATGATATTTCAAATAGTTAACTCAGATCAAAAGTATGACTATTTTAAAATGCTTCAAATGTTAACTCATAAAAATTATGAAAAAATAAATTATGAAAAAAGAGTTTTAGTATTCTAGGTTATATACTCCAACATTGATATAGAGGTCACACATTAAATTAAATGGTCTCCAGTCAGCTATCTAAAATTATAAATTTAATAACTCATTTTTAAAACAACATGTTTGATATCATGTACTTATTTTTACTAAATTATTGCACCTGAAGAAAAACGACAACGAGTAGTAAATAGTTATCAAAAGTACCAGGATTATAATTTTATACGCCAGACGCGCGTTTCGTCTACATAAGACTCATCAGTGACGCTCAGATCGAAATAGTTAAAAAGCCAAATAAATACAAGTTGAAGAGCATTGAGGATCCAAAATTCCAAAAAGTAACCATATTGATACATTAAAGAATTGTAATAATATAAAAAGAATTTAGAATGTTAATAATAAAAGAAGAAAAAAATAGATTTAAGAAATTAAAGATATACAAATTGAATATATGAATGATATAGAAATAAAGGTGCATTTATTAGCTTTTTAGCTTTAATAATGTACTGTCGTTTCATTATAACTTTTGTTTCAATTTTAATTATTTGAAACAAAAGTTATATAAAACGACAGTACATTGAAATTAATATTATTAAAGCTAAAAAGCTAATAAATGCACCTTTATTTCTATATCATTCATATATTCAATTTGTATATCTTTAATTTCTTAAATCTATTTTTTTCTTCTTTTATTATTAACATTCTAAATTCTTTTTATATTAGAATATTACAATTCTTAAATGTATCAATATGGTTACTACTCGTTGTCGTTTTTCTTCAGGTGCAATAAAAAAACAATACACTACGATATACATGTTCTCGGGCCAGTTCAGATAAGAGTCCAGAACAACTTTCATTAGTTAGTACAGTTGAGACACAAATTACGTCAAATCAATTTAAAATGAACTTTCCGCGGACAAGATGGTCCAATAGCATTTCAACTAGTCAAGTGAAGTACAAATGTTATATATATATATATATATATATATATTGTCTTCCTTGTTACTAGTGAAAGCATTCACACGAACAGAAATATTGAAAGCGATAATATTAATAAGATGACAATTTTGTTAAGATATATAAAATTACGGAAACCTTTCTAGATTTTAACGATTTAACAGATTCTATTTGTTCGAACAGGTTTTACTTATTTGGAAGGCATTTAGGACTGCTATTCTTATGCATATATTTAAATAGACGGCATTGTACATCCACGATTATGTCCTTATTAAAAACATATAATATGAATCAACTCTTTCGCTTTTGAAACTTTAAAAACAAAAACGATCTTGAAACCGGCAGGTGCAATATAGTTCCTTAAAACGACTACACTGGTAC
Source organism: Mytilus edulis (assembly GCA_019925275.1). NCBI lineage: Eukaryota > Metazoa > Mollusca > Bivalvia > Mytilida > Mytilidae > Mytilus > Mytilus edulis. The sequence continues at coordinate 67,506,752 of CM034352.1, forward strand.
CTTTTATGATAGTCTTAATTGAATCACATGTTAGAATAGTTCTCTCTAGATATAAGGGATATTACCGTAATACATAACACCATATTTAGATACTAGTATATACTGATTAAGAAATTTAAAGTTTACTTAAAATGTGGATTTCTATTCATATAATGTATTAATCATGTCAATTGTTTTGTGTACTTTGACGATTTTTATGGATGGGAAAAGTTTAAAGAATCTAAAATATGCATGGAAGTAATGACATCTTTTTTGTGTAGGTTTCATCGTTTTTAAAAAGTTCAATGAGAATGACTAAAGTTGGTGTGGTCATAATCATTCAGAAGAGATTGAAAGTTCCATTTGAATTAACAGGAGTTATCGATAACGCACCGCAAGTCAGAACTCGCATGAACAGAGGTTATCGATAACGTGTCTGCAAGTCAGAAATCGCATGAACAGAGGTTATCGATAACGTGTCTGCAAGTCAGAACTCGCATAAACAGATCTGGGGGTTATTAATAACGTGTCTGCAAGTCAGTACTCGCATGAACAGAGGTTATCGATAAAGTGTCTGCAAGTCAGAACTCGCATGAACAGAGGTTATTGGTAACGTGTCTTCAAGTCATAACTTGCAGTAAACAGAAGTTATTGGTAACAGGTCTTTAAGCCAGAACTTGCATTAACAGAAGTTATTGGTAACGTGTCTGTAAGTCAGATTTAACATTAACAGAAGTTATTGGTAACGTGTCTTTAAGTCAGAATTTGCATTAACAGAAGTTATTGGTAACGTGTCTGAAAGCAAGAACTTGCATTAACAGAAGTTATTGGTAACGTGTCTGAAAGCAAGAACTTGCATTAACAGAAGTTATTGGTAACGTGTCTGTAAGTCAGATTTAAATTGACATTTCAATATTTAGTTATTTATGAAATGTAAGGTGTACAACCGGAGACATTCCTAAGTTCAACAACCTAAACTTTTACGATCAGCATGCCAGTCTATAGATGTAGGAGGAAAGTAGCTTGTAATAGAACCGATTAGCAGACTCATCATAAATACCAGAATAAAAGTAAAGTTAGGCAGACGATCATTTCGTCTAAAAAAGACTCGTCAGTGACGCTCGAAAAAGTGCAGTGTAAAAGGCTAAAAAAAGACTTATTTTAAGAGCTTTAAGAACCAACCATTACGTTACAGAGAGAAAGTTCCTACATGTCAAAGAAATGGCAAGGGTTTTTCTATTCTCCGTTTAAGGCTGTTCTCTTTTTCGATGCTATTTTGGGATTTTTACAGACAGTTATAATCATTTAAATCCTCTTTACTTTAACAAACGCCCCGATAAAAGGTGAAGTAGTGTTATCTGCCCAAGGGCTCGCTTGATAACTTTTATGTTACAACATTTGAAAATGTAAATTAAGATATAAACCTAACCATAGATGTATAAACCCATCTATGACCTTACATAAACAAAATCAAATATTTAGGAAAATACGCAATATTTCGAAATCAATCATTGTATGAATATTTTAAGCAAAGCTGGATTGAAATTTAATAATTATGTTAGCAAAGTAACGTCAAGTTCGTCCACCATGCATCCCTTTAACAAGCGAAACCCCCAGTAAAACGCTAAACAACACTGTTTCTTAGGTGTATGCGTATTGTCTAAAACATTGTTTTGTGTGAAGTCCATCTACCTAAATCCCTATCGGTTTAACCCCTGGATATCTATGAATATATTTCAATTTGAACTTTGAAATATGAAAAAAATCATATACTAGTATTTTAAATGCATCATATTTGCACTTTTTGCATTTAATATCATACAAACAAAAAGAAAAAAAAAATACCTAACTCTTATTTAGTTTCTATATGATACAAACACACCCAACAAGTTGTAGTTCGATGTAAATAGATTCACATCTCCAGTGTTGGACTTTGAATCTCTTGCTCTGGACTTCGGTCACAGCGCTATTCTTAACCTCCCCAGTGCTTGACCTTATATCAACAGCGCTAGAATGTACATCTTTAGTGCTGGACTTTATGTTTACAGCGCTTGACTCGGTTTCGTCAGCGCTAGAATTTAATAAATTTGTAGCGCTGTACTTTTACATCACCAGAGTAAGACTTTATGTCTCCGGCGCTGGAGTTTTCACCTTAACCACCGGATTTTATTTCGGCAGCGCTAGACTTAACAACTGCAGCGATGGACTTAAAATCCACAGCGCTAAATTTAATATATCCATCGCTTATCTTTAAAGAACAATAACTCTTTTATCTAAACGAGACGAACAATGTCGTCAGTATATAATCCAAGTTTTCAACAACAGACGTGTCTATAATTGCAAGTTCCAAACGACCAAGGTCTGAAGAAAATTCCACATATCTGCATGAAAATTATAATAAGATAAGACTATTATAATACATGACCATTGACGAGATTTCTGAATTGGTCATATATAATTATATAAAAGTATGGCATGGTAAAGTACCCAAATCCTTTCCCTTTGGTGCTTTGTGTGTCATAATATTCCCGTTTTATCGTCTCCAATCAATAAGAATTGATTTAATTGTTAGTGTTTTGCGCACAATGGTATAATTTGTGTTACTTGCATATATACATATAAGGAGAACTATTGATACACTCAGGAATGGAATAGAATGAATTGAATTACTTGAATATAACTTGAAACAACACAATACTGTGCAGAAACTATTCAAAAGTACAAGAAACAGCTATTTGGAAATTCAAGTATCAACTGTTTGCCTAATTAGTTTATTGTTGTTGCCTACATATTTTATGAAAAAGCGGGGAATATAAGTTGAAAAGGCATATCAAGTATTTCGGAAGGAAGAGTGAGTTCCTTTTCCGATTGACTTTCACCACTTATCACGATTTTGTAGATAAATTTAGCACTCCAAGTTTACAGGAAACATTTATGTACTAAATTATCATGTAGATAAATTGCGCAATAATTTTATTAAGGTGTGTTTTGAAGCAGCTTGAAATTATATGGTCGGAAATCTTTCGTTATTTAGAATAAACTTTGATTCTGCACTTTTTTTAAGGTTCATTCGCATTCTAATAAATATTAGAGTAACTAAGTCACAAGGACGAATCGGGCATTTTCGAACAAAACTTTCACTCGATGATCAGCAATATATAATTCATATTCCTTTTGCAAGGATAGTTCATGTACAGAAATAGTCTGTTATTTTCCACAGAAAATGTACAGAAATGGTCTGTTATTTTCCACAGGAAACGCTTCTAGTAGGAGATTGTATGCAAAAATTATCAATAATCAGTGGCGATCCAGAAATTTTCATAAGTAGGGTCCCACTGGCTGCCTAAGAGGGGGCCGATTTCGTCACGCCTCAGTGATTCCCTATATAAACAACCATTATTTTTCTCAAAAGGGGGGGGGGGACGGGCCCCCTGCCCCCCTTAATCCGCCTCTGATAATCATTATGCCATTCGTCTGATTTCGAAAGATGGTATTTTTTTCAAATGTAGCTAAATATTTCTTGTTCAATTGAACGGTCCTTATACATAAACGAAGTCAATAACCTTTTTAGTCGAACGATATAGTTAAACATGTATCTATATATGAATTTATCATCAGTTAAAGTCTTGAGCACTCTTATCAGACAACGCAGAAATGGGTGATGCTCTTAGTTTAAGAAACATATTTTTCAATGTCAAATGAGTGCAAATAGGTTTGTTTTATACATTTATTGAAATTTTACAATTGATTCGTTGCCTGTATTACTAATTTAAACGGATCACCTGGGAAAGTCTTTTGTTACTATTCTGTATCTTGTGATCAGACAGAGTTCTGTATTCACTGTCATGTGACCAGAAGGAGTAGACATGTGATCGTGGGCAGTTAAAGATGTAAAATACTTTCCCTGTCTTAACAGAACTGAAACGTACAGGGAAATATTTCAGATTTAGTGATAATCCTAAATATTTTTTTCTCCTTTAGCACAATGTAAGGTTATGCATACTTCGTATGTATGTAAGATCATGAATAATTCATCACGGAAACATATCGAAACATATTATTTTCAATAAAAAAATAAACACGATTTCTCCATTTAGACTATTTAAAACGAATAACTTGATCAAAAGCTTACTCGGAAGTCAAAATATATTCAAATGACTATGCCATTTACTTAATGAAATACTTATTACGACACCCCCCCCCCCCCCCCGGGCGAGAATGCTTACAGTCAAAGTTTCGAAAATAGATTTAAAAAAAAAGGTGATAATTTAAATTTATCTCAGTTTATTTAATTTACAAATTCAAATGATGAACAGTCAAATCTAAAAGAAAATTATTTCGAAAATGAAAAGCGTGTATTGTCAATACTCATATAACTTTAACTTAACTCAATATCAAAATTACAGTAAAATTAAGACATAATAAAAGATACATGTTTATGTTATACCTGAGAGTTTAACAACTCCCAAAAAAAGATTAAATAACTCTTCATATATTTCACATTTTAATTTTGGAATTGATTTAAGAAAATGGGTTCTGTCAAAATTAGTATTCTACTTGCAGTGACATCAATTTATAAACGAAATGCGAAAGATAACAACGGGACATTCAAACTCATAAGTCAAATATACACTTGCAACGCCGACGTTAAAAAGACAAAAATGACAAATCAGACGAACAGCAATACACAGAACACAACGTAAAAAAAAACTGAGAAGACTGATCAACGCGAACCAGTGTGATCTCAGGTGCTCTGGAAAGGCAAAAAACTCATGAAAGGTTCACTGATTGATGATCACAATTGGCCGTTTCAGAATCTAAAGCATCATGGGTAATTTCAATGTTCGTACCCCAAAGTGAAAATAACGTTACGTCATTGTTTGAACTTCCATTGTTTATAACGTTTCAAACCAATCAAAACGCTTTGGTGTATGCTTTTGAAAATATTACCCAGGATGCATTAGATTATGAAACGGCGAATTACCTACATATATGATTGTAATAATTAGCCATGAAAATTGAACTTTCAAAACAAATGCAACATATACAAGAGAAACAGAAGTCAGTCATGTTTGAAGTAGCAAAACATAATCTTGAAAAAAAATGTGCAGAAATTGTATATAACTAAAGGATTATGGTATATGTGTAAGAGTTTGCATAACAATGTGGAAAAAATGTGTTTTGTCTTCTTAACATGACTGTTTTACACATACAAAACTTTTTTGTATCATAAATTTACCCCCTCAATTTTGCCATTTAAGACCGAGATAACTCATATGACATAACTTTTATAAAATAAATAGTTTTGACCCAATTTTTCTTCTTTTTATTATTTGAAATTATACTATAGGAGCTATATTTCATATTTGGTCTAAACATTTTATCGCTAAAGTTTTCTTTCTATCACACACAATTTGTTCTCCCATGTATAATATACCCAAGTTTTGCCAGTTTTGCACAAGTGGTAGCTTGGAATCGATGTCAATGATCCACACTTTTTATTCTATATTTGAAAAAAAGAGTGTAAAACTGTTGCAAACTACAATTTGTCAATTTTTTTTTCTAATTTGTCATTTTTTCCCCCTAATTTGTCAATTTTTTTTTACTACACCCTACTCTACTTTAATATGACCAGTTTTAAGAAAAATGAAATTGCCAGAATTTGTCACCCGGAAAATAATTTATTTTACAATTCTTGTTTGCACTTCATTTCCGGAAAAGTTATCTTAATGCATGACATCTATATCTGTCTCACACAAACACTTTTAAGTGGAATTAAGGAAATTTTTGTTGGTAAATTACTTGTGTCATTTACGTAGTAAATATTGCTTACAAGTGCAGCTAGGTTACAATCATGATCCATGTAACAATGATAATATTATAATAAATGTTAATGTATTGTTTCTCTTGTTTAAAATATTATACTAAAAGACGCAGGACATTTAAGTGACACATTCAAAACTGCATATTGGCGACGACATCACAGCCCATGCAAACACCGCATTGATTTAGTCCATTCACTCGTATTTTCGGACGCCAATTCCAGGGAAACTTACCAAGTTAAACAAAAATGGTTTACTGTTTTTAAAAATGTATATCAATTTGCATTTATATTATAATTTGATTAAACATGGAATATATATATATATATATATATTTTGGGGCATTTGTTTACGGATGGTCTTTTCGGTATCAATTCATTTCTCCGTCGCATTTATAATCGGTTAAGGAAATAATTAGAAGAAGAAAAATGGAACTTGAAGTTATTTGATAATAAGTATCACCAGAGTAGTAGTCAGCTCTTCTATGCTAATATGAATTATAATTGATTTTGTCATATTTATATATTAACTGTTGACAAAATATTTTATTTGTGTGAAATACTTATGATTTTCGACCCTAGGAATAGATAACCTGAGAAATATTTAGCAAAAACTTTCGGCTTTTTCGCTCTGAATTATCTTTAACATCGTTCTTTATTTGGTCTTATTTTTGTTGTTTTTTTAGCTTCGCTGATGAAAATTTGAGACGAAACGCGTGTCTGGCGTACACAATTAAAACCCCGGGATGTTTTGTTGACTTTTTTTTCACATAACAATATGTTTTTGTAAATTTATAGACATCAAAATTTAAAGAAGAATCAAATGACTTTTTAATAGGAATAATCTAACACACAGTATGTTTAGCTTCTGTCACTATTACTAACTTTTACCGCGGTTCGATATAATGCGGTTTGATCTACCGCGTTTCAAATTATTTGCTAAATTTGAAAGGTATAGCTTTGTTTGCAAATTAACAGTCAAATAATTTTCATTACATACATACTCCAGATGTATTATAACAGTACTGAATAAAAAAACTATAACCCAGAAAGCAACGATGAAATAAATCTTTAGTTAAGCTATATCGAGTGTTGATAAAATTTAACAGAGCATTTAAAATGTCTATCAACCATATTTGTTGTCTAATCTAGCAACGTTTTTTGCATTTAGCATTCTATTTAAGGTGCTCGGCCTATTCGAAGTTTCTGTCACGAGACGTGCCGTATTTTTTGTAATTTTAATTTTTACAGTGAATCAAATTGTTCGAAAAAAATAGGGGTTCCCGGACCATTTAAGCTCAAATTATGACTTTTAAAATGTTAAAAAGTTAAGCTTTCCATAGATACACATGATAACGATAATAATTTTTTAGTGAAAAAAACCCCAATAGTTTAATATTTTTAATCAATCAAAATATTAAAAAAAATTGTAGTGAATTAACGACACTTCTCGTGTATGGTAATTCATGCGTGAAACTGTGCGCAGTCGAATTGTCCCGATCCCCTCAATGCACTTTTGTGATTCAACTTGTCAAGATTGAAAGGGGATAGGAATGGAGTTGTGTGTAAAAAGGAATTGGCTACAACCACCCAACTGTTCACGTGTCACCCCCAAGACAGAGACTTTACAGTGGTTGTCACTCTTATCTTTTTAATCAATTAAAGTAATGCTGAAGTAGATTTGGAGTTTCTTTCAGAATTTTGATTGGCTGTCCTATTTAAAAAATAAATAAATCTAAATGAGTGGTTGCATGTACATGCATAATTAAGACTAGGAGAAGATATGAACGACTTCGAGATAGCTAGTACTGATATATATTTATATATATGATAAACTTTAAATAATTATTTAAAAATGTTTATATCATTTCAATAGTTTGACGTTTATCAGAAGAAAGAAAACACACATAAAGAATAAAGAAAAAAAGGAATGATATTAAATTAGTTCAATAGTAACTGGCTAGTAACCACGGCCAACGTTTAAAATGTTATGTCTTAAATTTAAAAATGGCTTTTATTTATTCAGACGCGTAATAAAGACCGATGAAGCACTACATTTGATAAAATGCAAGCCTCAATATCAATATACGCACTTTTTAAAATTTATTATAAGTAAAGAACAAATATTTTTCAATCAAGTTGATTTTTATTGCATGTTTAAAAGAAAAAAGTAGAATAACAATGAATACTGAAGTCCGTGGAAAATTCATTCGCAAAGTCCCTAATGAAATGGCAAAATCAAAACCTCAAATACATCAACAACGAGTGGAAAACAACTGTCACATTTCTAACTTGGAACAGGCATTTTTATGTAGAAAATGGAGGATTGAAACTAGTTATATAGCTAGCTGAACCTCTCACTATTATGACAGTCGCACAAAAAAGATGATTAAAAAATAAATCATAACGAACATATTATTTATTTATAATATGTTTGGTTTGTTAGTTTTTAAACGTTAATATATATAAAAAAAGAAGATGTGGTATGATTGCCAATGAGACAACTATCCAAAAAAGACCAAAATGACACAGACATTAACATATAGGTCACCATACGGCCTTCAACAATGAGCAAAGGCCATACCGCATAGTGAGCTATAAAAGTGAATGTTTTTTATAATCTCTGTAATAAAATCAATAATTGTTATCATACATATATATAAATTTAAATACAAAACACTAATTGAGAATGTTAATATATTTGAAAGTATGAAGAAAAAGAATGAAACAGAGAAAATAACATACCGAATTTCCATCTTGATGCTTCTACACGACTTCATTATAATGTAAATTATAAATTACTGAAATAATTTTCAAACTTTTATGTATAAACAATGAGTATTTTGGACAAGTGTTTCTACAAGTGGTATTTATATCTGATTTATATCTCAAAGTGTTTCTCTTTTCCGTAAGTAGTAGGGAAGCATACATAGTCACATACTTACATTTTCTTCATTGCACGTATCGGTGAAGTCGTGATGTATATGTCTGATCAGCTTTAATCAAATAATTTAAAATCGGAATTAACTGCTTCCCCGCTTAGTACACGGGGCATTTAGCTAAACGACTGGTCGTTTTGATAGTTGAATATTTGCCACTTCTACATTTAGCACGATCTCTATATTATCTTCACCATCATCGCGTCTCGTCTTTACTTGAACTCAACTGTGTTTTCCTCAAATGTTATCTAATATTTAGCCTAATTCTTTTTGATTTATTCAATACCGAAAATCTGACTACTTTGAATATAGTAGTCTCAAATACATCTAAAATAAGCAAACATAAAAGCTCTGGCTACTGCCTGTATAATGGCCTCGGACATTTCTATAGTCCATCATCGAAGCTACGAATACTATATGCGTGTCTTGGGCAACATCGAACTTTTAGCTACTGCGGACATTTATGGTAGCTTCGGAGATTGTCATTGTTCCAATACCTAGTTCTGAATTATATGTACCCTCGCTTAATTCAATCTTTCCAATACATAGCTTTGACTGAAATCCATACAGCGTTATCGTTCGGGTCATATTTCCTTCTCTAACAACACTGTTATAAGAAGCGGAGTTTGAGCTATGATTTTCTAAGGCATGATACCCACGGATATTTCAATCGTGCTAGAACCGACTCTGACTTCTTTGCCCAAAAAAATGTTATTCTTTTTCGCTCAAATACCAAGCTCCAACTTTTGTGGATATTGTACCCTCTGTTATTGAAATCGTGCTAATAACGAAGAACATTTAAATGATCCAAAGGTAAGCTAAGATTTGTCGACTGCTGCACTAGTAACGCTACTGATAATATGGTACTAAAATTACCTTCTATTCAGGGTTGACCTTTAATGTCGAATAAGACCAATCTAGTATTTATGTTCCCAAAGTAGAAAGAATTTCTTTAAATAAGCTTAAAATAAAGCTGTTCAGTCTTCAGCAGGTATTCGATAATTTTATAGCTTTCACACCTAAAAAGAAGGCTTCATTAAGAATATGTTGTCTGAATCGATAGCATTTTAAACTTACAAGTCCTGTTTCTCAGTTTGAAACTTCATTATGATTAAATAATTACATTAGATGTATGTTTCAACTCATTATAATACTTCATTCTGATTGGTTAACTGCACATCACGTGTTATTCCTTAAGCAATTGCATTACTCAATAAAACTTTTCATTCATGATAACACGTTCCCACAATAAAGTGCACAGGTGAATTAAATAAAACAATTATAAAATTCATGTTTTCATGATCATAGCTAAAAAATGTAATTATAAGTATTGAATGCTTCTTTTTGTAACTTCATAGGGTTGTAAAAGCGTTGACCGTGTGCACATTTTCAGAATGAAACGCTTCTGCGCTTCATACAAAATGTACTTCAGTTAACGCTTTTACACCCCAATGAAGTTACAAAAAGAAGCATTCAATTCTTAAATAAAATAAAAACCCATTATAAAAAGTAAAATAGGAAAAATACCGAACTCCAACGAAAAATTCAAAACGGAATGTCCATAATCAAATGACAAAATCAAACATATCAAACCAATGGAGAACAACTGTCATATTCATGACTTAAATTGGTACATGTATTTTCTGATATAGAAAATGGCTAGCTATACCTGTCACTTGTATGTCAGTCACAAACAATTACATTACATTTAGAACAATGTGTGAACACGTATAAAAATACACTAACATGTACTCACTTGTATGATTGGAAGATAGTTACCATAAGAGTGAATATATTTTTTGAAAGTCATTCAAACAAAAACAACTGGATGATTAAAAAGTAGTCAAATATTTTTTTGCCAATGAGAATGAAAATGAAAGTTATTTTATAAACATTTTTGATTCGAGAGTCACTGATGAGTCTTTTGTAGACGAAACGCGCGTCTGGCGTAAATATCAAATTTTATTCCTGGTCTCTATGATGAGTTCCTTTTCAGCCGGCAACAAAAAAATAATCAAAACGACAAAACAGAGTTATGAGGAATACGACTGAAAAGAAAGCGACATAAATTTTATGGTCACTATAAAACGACGTATCTGTGTCTCAACTCAGTGGCGATATGTTTTCGCGGTCTGTGATAACAAACTTCCATCTTGTTAATGATTTTATGAGACTTGATTTTCGATTCTCTCTAACCTAAAACATAGTCTTAGATATGCCGAAATCTATATTTTGTATATCAAATAGGGATAAATTATTATTCATTATTATTTAAATATATTTGATTGATGAATTGGTTCCTAAAATTCAAGAGCAGTTTTTATATTTGTTCAGGATTTTATGGTGCTAATGACAAGTGCATAATATTTATGTTGTACTTTCATTTTGTTTTTAATGTTCTGTCTCACAATGTTATAAAACACAAAATGTGTCATCCTTCGCACACATCCTTTCGCCATTTTTTCTCCAGATTCTATTAACAGTCTTAACACATGAAAAGTAGTTATCACAGAAGCAGAAAAGAAACCGTTGCAAATCTTTGATTTTATGTGTTTTGTTCATAATATATAATATTTGATTTCTTACAGTTTTTATAGACCCAATTAAAGGCAGCTATTAAAAAAATGATCTGTGTATTCGTTAAATGCAGATATCCTTTGAATAGAATAGGAAAAATCATAAAAAAAATCGGTACTCCAGTTTCAAAGAGATTATTGAAAGACTTTAAGACTTAATTTGGCACTTTTTTTTTTGGAATTTTGGGTCCTCAATGTTCTTCAACTTAGTACTTGTTTAGATTTATAACTATTTTTTTCTGAGCGTCACTGATGAGTCTTATATAGACGAAACGCGCGTCTGGTGTAATAAATCATACAGCTGGTACCTTCGATAACTATCATATCAGTAATTATGAAAGAATAACATCGAAAATTAAAAAAAGACAGTACACCAGTACGCGCGTGATCGAAAAATTTAAACTATTTACAGCGGATTCCATTGAGGTTGTAGCAAAAGGTAATATATTTGGTAAGCTTGCTTGTTAGCTGAACCGTGAAGTCATTATTAGGTCAGGTATACTACCCTCCTATCGAAGTAGCATAGTACAACAGACAGATAGACTGGTTTTCTGTCGGACTAGTCTATTCTTAAAGAAGGGTTGTTTACCTAAGCTTACAATGACTTCACGGTTCAGCTAACAAGCAAGCTAACCAAAGAAATTACCTTTGGCTACACACTCAGTAGAATCCGCTGTAATTGATTAAAATATCTCTTTAAAACACGTACGTACTATGCTGTGTCATTTCTAAACAATTGTAATGAGATCGAAACAAAAGAATAAAATCTACCGGCAATTCTTTATCGAATTAATAATTTGAAGTATGAATGAGCAATGATTCAACATTGAATTGTTTACATTTGTGTCCTTTATTCTGTGGATAGTTGTCACAATGGCAATCATACCCCATCTATTTATTTTTATATAGGTTAATCATTTCATAAAATGACATTTTTATAATATAATTGGGTTATAAACTTTTTTGTATGTTCATTGTCGATGATATCGAGTACTTAGTTCGTCAGTAATAAGATCGTGGGAAGTAGTTGAAAAAAACTTTTTTTTTAAATAACAAAAAAGTCAGTTTGTAATCATTGCCCCGAACGACCTATGTATGACAACAACTAGTTCAAGTACTAAAATTTACTTTAAAATCTTGTACTTGAAAGTACTATAATTTTGTTGGAGTATTTTAGTAAGTTTTTCAAAGAAAATTGCAAAGTTTCTTTACGTTCCTACTTAGTTTTAAGAAAAATAACTTGATCGACACAGAGACAATCTGACTCCGAAATCAAGCTTTTGAATAGTTTGAAAACATATATAATTTATGTTCATATTACCATGATTACATCTTTAAAACAGGAAAATAGTTCTTCAAAATGAAGAAAAAAAAACAAATATCTTTACGCCATATTACATTTTATCTTTATATTCGACTGGATATGTTACAGTCTTGTTCGTTGTTGTTTTCTCTAGATCCATCAAAGGCGTAATAACATTCTCATCTGAAGCTTGTATTTACCGGAATTTGCAATATCCAGCAATATATTAAATTTTGATATGAAGAATCGCATTGACAAAGGTCAATTTCAGTATTTTCAACTACTTTTATAGTTATGTTGTTATTTCGATTAGAATATAGCATACATAGTAAAAATCAAAGTAACAGTTCTTTGTCATTTGTTTGTATTAAAACTGCCAGCTAAAATAGGAAAAAAAAACAACAAATGTATTGACGAGAGATTAACAGTTGTTCACTTTCAATATCTTTATTTCCCTATCTAAATATATTAACTAAAGGAAAGAGAATAATTATCAGCCTCTCAATCAGCCTTGCGAAGAATATTATATGTCAAAGAAAGAAAATCTCATTATAGATACAAGGCTTATAATTTTGTACCGCAGACGCGTTTTGGCAAAAAAAAACCCCGACTGATCAGTGAATCTCGAATGAAAAAACAGTTGAAGCGCAAAACCAAATATGAAGCATTTAGGACTAAAAAACTCACAAAAGTGTTTGCAAAACACAGCTATTGTGATCTATTTATGGGGTGATAAACTATTGTTAATGGTAAAAGTATGTGGTAAAATGGTAAAACAAAAATTCTATTGGTGCATGACTATTTTTATATGAATGATGTAATATGTATTTCATTATTTTAACTTGATATATGAATTCATGATGAAGTAGGCAGGATATCTTTTTTAAATATCTCTGTTCTAAATATAATCCTGTTATTGCTAATTTGGGAGTAAGAATGGTGTGACGCATTAAAAACTTTATCTGTTTTGTTTGTGTCACATGCTTGTAATGTATATTTTTGTAACAATACTGTTTGGTAACAATACTATTGTTTATAGATATTAAACTTATTAAATTAGTATTCCTTTACAGCCAATCAAATGAACTGAACTTGCAGAAGAACAGTACGATCGAAACTCTAACTAAAATGGTCAAATAGTACAATTAATGTGTCTGGGTTCGAACTTACATCACTATGAAACCAGTACAAAAAAACTGGCTATTTGAAGGGAAATACCGAAAAGATCAGCCAGTTCACTTGTAGAGTTACTGATCTAGTAGTTAAATTAAATTAAACTGCGTATATCACTTATTTTATTCAAAATATATCCTGAAAAATCTTTCTGAAGTCAAATAAACCACGTATCGACAAGCACCCCTTTTAAAAAAATCATGAAGTCTAAATTAAAAAAAAAATGATCCTGTAGTTTAGGTCAAATTAGCCACTTTATTATTCATTTGATAATAAAAATTATTATTTTTTTTTATTGTTAAGTTCAATTCTAATGATATCGATATCGGTTAAGGTTATACAAGTTTTATCAGACCCTGACGTTTTTTTTTAATTTAAGTATATAATTGTGTTCACATGATATGGCTGTTTGTTTTGTATCGGGTTTGATACAGGTGTGACATAAAAAAAAAAACCCAACAACAATGTTCTGTTCTCTATTTATCAAATGATAATTTGATTCAACATGATATGTAACCCTATTTCAGGTGGACCAAATGGCAGACTGTCCTCTTTTGTGTTTATTAAGATAAGTGTACTTGTCTCGATTCAATCCTATATGATGTTGTTAAGGATGTTTGCTCCTCCATTTTTTTGACTTTTTGCCAGATTTTCGGAATCCTCCGGTTTTATCCATGTATTGTAATTAAAAAAAATTGCCCACTAACCCCTACTTTTCTTTTTATAATTTTATTACATAAAGTTTAAAAAGCCATATTTCAAAATTTTATAAAATTCTTGTTATTTTTTCATAGTGTTAGAAACAAATAAGGTGCCAATGTAAAATATATGGAAAATCTAGAGAGAATAAATTCCCGCCAAATTTTCAATGGCTTATATATCTAAAACGATTACACAGACCCTCCATTTTTTTCTACTTTTTTAGTTTCATTATTTATATACTATCAATTCATAACAGTCTTTTAAAAAGCTTGTTACTTTTTATTATTAGAGTAGCGAACATCCTTAAAGTTATTTTCAACATATATTTTATCATTGATTTGTCATTTTTATTCAAAGATATAAACAAGGAAATAAATATAAACAAATAAGGAATAATTGATTCAACACTTTAGTCAGCAAATACTGTTAAAAAACAACTTTCGGGTGTCGTAGCCGTGACACAATATTGAATTGATGATTAAATGTCAATTTGGAATATTTAAAAAATATGTTCCGTAAAATTTCCTATGTTTGCAAAATGATTAAGCCACATTTTTGTAGAGTCATCAGTTACAAGCAGCGAGTACAAAAAAAAACAAATAAAAAAAAAACAAATCTGATGCATTAGATTTAAATTGTATGTCATTATTTAAAAATTTCTATGAATCTATTTCCAATATATCATATGCCTTTAATTATTTACTTAACAAGTGAAATAACAAAAATATCAAGGGAAAGTCTCGAAAAATCTTAATTGTTGAAAGATTTAAAAAAAAACCTGAAATTGAATGTTTAATTATTTCATTTTTCTATTTCAAAAATAGAAGTATGCGTATATGTATCTAATAGGTAATTAAAACTTAATTCATTATTGTTAAGGAACGTCATGTAACCAGTTATCACCAGTATCTTGATATCATTTTTTATCATTCTATTGTAACGGAAAGGATTAATTTGGAATATTCAAAATCCAAATTATTCTGTGTCGTTGCTCTACTTGTGTTTGTTCTATCCAGTGCACTCATTTGTTTTTATATTTTGAATAAGAGGTTTGTCAAAGTTCCTTCTCTGCCTCTGTGAAATATTTTTGTTTTCGTTTTATAGTTCATAATTATTCTTTTAAAACATAATTTCTTTTTAACAATAATACATAAAGTACTACCGATACATGTGTAGCTGAATTTCATTCATTATGATATATGATATGCTAGTATTTGTGTCAGCTTTAAAAACCTAGTGGTAATACTGATTTACAGCATTATATATCCAGCGAAGTCGCCTTTTCAGAATCTAAAGGACTATGAAAAGGAAGAAGACACCATAGACAGGACAAATAATAAGCGGACAAAGCAGAACACAAAACTGACAAAAGGACAGAATAGGTATATTATTACAATCCAAATTAACCTTTACAAAATCTATTGACTGAGCAAAAAGGAAATAACAAAAATACCGAACTCTAAGAATACAAGACCGAAAGTCA
The DNA here is from genome assembly GCA_019925275.1 of Mytilus edulis. Classification (NCBI taxonomy): domain Eukaryota; kingdom Metazoa; phylum Mollusca; class Bivalvia; order Mytilida; family Mytilidae; genus Mytilus; species Mytilus edulis. The sequence continues at coordinate 67,522,728 of CM034352.1, forward strand.
TCAAACGAATGAGAAACAACTGTCATATTCCTGACTGTTACAAATAGTTCCTTAATTAACTGTTTACAAAATTTTGAATTTTTTGAAATACTAAGGCTTTTCTACCTCAGGCATAGATTACCTTAGCTGTATTTGGCAAGACTTTTAGGAATTTTGGATCTCAATGCTCTTCAACTTCATACTTTATTTGGCGTTTTTAACTTTTTTGGATTCGAGCGTCACTGATGAGTCTTTTGTAGACGAAACGCGCGTCTGGCGTATATATAAAATTTAGTCCTGGTATCTTTGATGAGTTTATTTATGTGGAAAAAGGTGGATCAAGCCTTATTTTATAGCTAGATTAACCTCTCACTGATATGAAAGTAACATAGAATTCCATTATATATTGATAACAAACAACAAGACATAAAAGGCAAAATGAAAATGCCCCAAATTTGGGTTCAACAGTCAACATTGTGTTATAAGCTTTATTGCAATAAAAAGAATAATCTAACTATGTTCTTGCAATAAATCAAAGTTTGTCTCGGTTTCTAGCCGCTAGTAACATTCAAAGGCTATTGTTTCTTGAAACATTGATCATACTTAAATTTTCTGGGGATTGTTCTTTAATCTATTATTTTTAGTTTAACTTCCTTGTTAAATTCTTGAATTGTTTTCAGTTTCCGGACTAATCTTGTTCATCTCTCACACAATTCAAAGGCTAGTCTTCATCTCCGCGTTCAGACATATTGTCGGCAGTACAATAAAGTGAACGGAAGGTAGCGAGCATTTTATGACTTAAAATGATTGATATATTTATCTTCACACGATTTATTTATCCCTTTGTTATGCAACGTCACTTTATTGTTGTATCAAAACTTTTTTTTCATTGCTGATAGGCATATTTCATTAGGTAAGGAACAAATTTCACCAACCCGGTACTTATTTCACCAGGTAAAGTGTGGAACTTATTTCATAGAAATGGAACAAATTATATTGAAATTATCTATGAAAAAAGTTCTCCCAGAACATACTTCCTGTGATATTACTTCCACTGAAACTTTTTCACAGGAACAAATTTTGGCTCACACTTTCTCTTTGCAGATTAAAAGTAAATTGAAATAAACAAGTAGTTGTAATATTGCTTTTTAGTTACACATACTTATCTAATTGTTTGGAAAATACATATTTTCAACTAAACTGTCAGAAGAGTCCAACACATCAGTGTAAGTAAAGTAGCTGAATTAATACAGATATAACAATCAAAATTAAAAATTTACCATCAGCAGGTTACATGTTAGAAAGGAGTAGGTCCGGTAAGGACCGATTTTGGCCTTAAATTTCAGGTTCATCTGACGAAAGATTTTGACCACTTTTTAAACACTTAAGTGTCTATTTTATTTGAATTAAGGGCATACGATACAGTTTTGAACCTGTATTTACAAGTTGATGAAAATTTGCATATAGGCTATTTTTAACCTGATTAAATCAAATATGTCATAAAAAATATACCTTCATGTGCTACTTTTTGAGTAAAATGAGATCGAAATTTTGTATATTTGCTCAAAATTCAGATTTGTGTCCGTATTTTCTTTTTCGAAAGAATGACGTAACTTTTTTTCTTTAAAAGATAAACACAAATTGTTTTTTTGTTAAATAATCGGTAATTTCTGTATTTTATAAGTATCATTGAAAATTATGTAATTTTTATTCCGAAATAACTCTATATTTATCAAATGTTCATGAATAGAGGAAAAAACGTCATTTTATGCTGCATGTTTATCAAAATTAAAAAAATTGCGCTATTTACAGTTTTATAAAATTTGGGTCACATAATCTCCTTGCAAAATGAAACAAATTGCTGTTTTAAAAAATAGGGGTCCATGCACTCGTTTTCAAATTAAATCAGTTTGAATGATAAAAATCAGTCGAAAAATGCATCTTTTCCCGATATGTCATAGTTTGACGTCGCGAAAATAACATTTTACGTTAGCAACGTCATTGCCTTCCCTGTAACTGTATCGTATGCCCTTAATTAGTTTATGTGAAAGATTTTAACAGATTTAGTCATTAAAAACGATTCGATTCAAGCTCAAATATGAAAAATCTACCTATTATGCCGACAAATGTCACTTTTCAGATGGTTTTTGGTAAAAAATGAAAGTGGCCGCATCCGTGTTCATCCTCAACCTTTACATATGTATTATCATAAAATACAACTTACATTTCAATATTAAGGATGAACACGAATGCGGCCACTTTCGTTTTACACGAAAATCGTCTAAAATTTAACTAAAATGATAGAATTATGAGGATTTCAGTAATTTAGCATGACTAAATGGTGCTAGTACCGGATATATGTGCATTGTATTGTCAAAAACAGCCCATATTTATGTAGCAGAAGCATTTTACTGTCCAATAAATAACTAAAGGTTTACATTTTAACAATTTTGTAAAACTGCTACATTTTGGGGCCAAAAAGGGGTCTTACTGAACCTACTCCTTTGAATGTACCTTTTGTTACCGCGAACATTCGTAGGAAATATATTGTTGGTTATGATAATCAGATACTTGTGTTCTTTTTATATATGCCGGAATTTTAGAGTAAAGTAGTTTCCTTTACAGATATAACGGTATACTTTATTAGTTTTATTTCAGACTTCTCGGACTTTTTCTTTGATCAGACGGATCGGATTTCACCTGAAACTCGTCGGTTTTAACAGAAATTTAATATTCAGCTGATTGCATTAGCTATGGATAAACAAGGAATAATCAAAACAAAGTGTTTAATCTTTAGTTTGATGAAATTACGAGATCAAATGGCGTCATTTGTCACCTGAAGGATTGTTTTACAAACTTTGATAACAATAATTGTTTGTTTGATTGAAGAGGCTACTTCACATCGTTTTAGCAACGCACATGTTTAAAGAAAAGTTTTATGTCTCAACTCTTGTTTTCTTAATATTTCTGTAGCTGATTAGAAAAGACATACATCTGTGTCAAAAGTTTACAAAAAACGCAAAACAAATTGGAAAACCTTTACAGCTACCTCTTCTCAGTGCTATAATTGATTTGTGTTTCATGGTTTGTTGTAAAGACTTATTTACCGCTAAATTACAATTAGTGTTTAGAATGAACGATGTTTTAGTTATCTATATAAAGTCCACGTAATTATTAAATAATATTTTATTGAGTATTCTATATTATGAAAACAATAATTTTATATTGATATAAACAATAATTTTACGATTGAAGTTCCATAACTCTAAAATAACAAATAAGAACATTATCAAAATCTTACTTCAGTTAATTGATATATTGTCAATCATTGTAATATTTGATACACGTTTTAACTATTGCAACATATTAATAGTCTCTCTGTTTTTCTATTTAGCTAAAAAAACGAAGTAAATATCGTTGTAATTTTTTGCTCTTTACAGTTCTTCAAAGTGCTTTAAAAATCATCGCATAGATAATCTCATAACTTAGTGTGAAAAAAAATGAAACTTAAAAAAACTGTGGAAGAACTATTAAGAATCTTTAAACAAAAACAAGGAAAAATGAAATACTGTTGTTTTATTTATTTTCACGAGTATCAACTTTCAATGATTAAGGAAAACATAATTTTCTCCAACTTTAAATTAAATGGCCTTTTGAACTGTTTTTTTTTTTGCCTCACTGACGAGTCTTTTGTAGACTGTTGTCTGGCGCATACATAAAACTTCAATCCTGATATCTATGATGATTTATTTTTACATGTTCGTGGATATTTTATTTCGTGGTTTTGCCGAAAATGCACACAAGCCTATAGGAAACTTATCCCTTGTTAAACACATAATGGTTTTGCTCATCTCTTTATACAAGAAATCCACAAAAATTTGTATCCAACGAAAAATGATATATCCACAGTAAATATTTTTCGATCCCCAAAGTGTCGTTTTCTTAAGCAACGATTCTTTAATTGCAACATAGAGAGATATGCAAGGATATGTGAAATGGGACAAAATACGCTGCTCGCGCTATCACATGTTTATATTTAAAAAAAAATATAATCTTCATCAACACACTAATTATTTGTTATATATTCTAAAAAGCATTCGTTGAAGTTACCACAATTTCATGTCAAACAACCTTACCTTGTTTGGGACGGACGGACGGACAGACTTGTTCAAGAAAACACAATGACCTTGTAGGTCGGGAATGTAATCAATCATGGACTGCATGCTCTTTTAAATTGTAAATATGTGTCAAACTATAATAAACCTGGTACCTTTGATAACTATTTACCTTCATTGTCAAAAATAATGTCGAACATTTGTATATGTTCTCATTATGTTTATTTCAAATTGTACGATGTGAACGGATAATTTCGACGGAATAACTTAGCAAAAACCTGGACTACAGAAGAATTTGGAAGGTTTCGGCTTCTGACGCATATAATATAACATTCTCAAACTAAAGCATAGATTAATGTTAATTTGTAACATTTCTACAACATTAAAAACCACGCATAGCGATAATGCTGACAAATAGTAAACGAAAAATTATTTTCTAACTTTATTTCGGAATTAACATAGTCCTTGACATTTCATAGATTTTGCCTTGTTCTACATTTTCAACTACCTACCGCCATTTGTAAGGAATTATGTGATCCTTACTTTTGAGATCTTTAGAAATAGTTTGCGATAATTTCTATAACGAACGTGATGAATGTCAACTGTTTAATTATTAACGATATATAAATCATTTATTCAAATTTGGACCTTGAACCCATCGAAAGAATTATAAGGAAACCACCACTAAAATAGATGACAAAAATATACAAATATTTAAGAAATAGGAATAATAACATTAGCTGATGGCTATATTCACTTTAAAAGACTCTTAAATGTGACAAAAGAAATACAACCTTAACATACAATCTATTGAGGACAAAGATATATTATAATTGATTTAAATTCTGTTGTTAAAATTGAATGTTTTCAGTAGATGTCCTTCAATAATGTCATTTGAAGAGAGTGTTCTGAATTCAAGACAGCTAATTTTAATAAAATGCTTTCTTTTCACAACAACGCCAACTCGAGAGAGTTATATTTAAACTATATTTTGTTTTAGAAATTAATAGATTGTACCAATTAATTTTGTTAGTAGAATTGTTGTGAAGTAATACTTGTGATGAAATTATAAAATATTTTGAAAAGTAAACATTATGAAAAAAGAGGAATTAAAAAAGACTAATTATGATAAACGTTGTTCTGATTATAGTAAACCAAAAATTCCATTCAGAAACCTTAAAAAAATGTATGCCAATACTACTCGAGCTCGTACTTTATTTGGCCTTTTTAACTTTTTCGATTCGTGCGTTTCTGATTAGACGTTTGTAGACGAAACGGGGTTCAGGAGTACACGATTTTCGTTCTGGTAACTATGATGAATTTATTATCAAAGAAATCAGGCTTATAATGTGGTACGCCAGCCGCGTTTATTTGTATCCGTAGGTCTTAACAGTGGCACTCGAATTACAAAGTTAAATTTTTGGATAAGAGAAGACGTCTACTCTGTCGTCGTAATATGTCTTATTACGTTAGGAGATCTCGCGATTCTTTCAGTTATATTAAGCCTTATTTGTATATTTATAATAGATGTCAATCTCCGGCGAGTTTATATCCGTTCCATACATGCTCTGCAATACTGCGCTTAATAGGAGTGTAGTGTTACAAAGCATTGAACGGAACGGATATGATCTCTGCGCCGGAGATTGAATAGATGTATGAGTATTGAATATCGGTAAACTTCCGTTGCCCACACTTATATTAGAATGCTACCTTCCAAACTAGACTCATCACCGGGTCTAAAACATGACATGAAAAATAAGAAACTGCCACTTGTAAAGCAGGATCCTGAGCACTTAAGATTTCTACAAGGTTTTTGTGGGGTTCGTTTTGCTCAGTCTTTGGTTGTCTTTGGTGTTTGGTGTACTGTATTTTTGTCTGTTTATCTTTTCTTTTTTGTCAGTTTATTATCGACTTATTAGTTTGAATGTTCCTTCGGTAACCCTTGTCTCTCTTCTATGTTAGTTATGATATGGTGTGAAACCGAATGATATGCCTGGTCATTTATTGATGTCTTTTTTATTCGATGTGATACCAATACACATCATTAACTTGTAATAGAAATGATTGTACGCTGTTGTTACTGTTGATACTAGTATACCGAAAACACAAAGTTTTAATTTCAAAGATCATTTTGATTGTTTTAGCAACAATCGCAGAGGAGTCATCATGGAATTGTGTTACCCTTAGTTGTTGATATCTTGGCAAGTTCTTTTTACCTACACTGGATATTTTTTTTAATCATTTTTCATTTATTCCGTTAACTGTAAGTGATGCACATTTTATACCTTAGTGCCTGGTGAATCCCAGTTATTGTCATATGAACCTATAATGTCTGTTTGGGTTGCACTCAAAGTTGAAAATATTAAGGAAACAAAGAACAACTATCTTATAAATGGAAGATTTACCTACCTATATAACCAGGTTTCACCCACCATTTTCTTCGGGAAATGCCTGTACTAAATCAGGAGTATAGTTGTTGTTTTTGCTTGTTTAATAATTATACGTAGACGAATAACGTGGTAGCTGTAATGTAAATTAACAGATGCACAATTTCGATACCTTAAACTCTCAATCCAAGACCATCTTGTTTGGTTTTTATTTCAGGAAAACACTGCATGATTTTTTATAAAGTACCTTTTGATGAAATTTTTGAGAAAAGGGACGATGACTTTAAGAGAACAGAAACAAATTAAATAAAGAAAAATTGACTATGAGAGAACAGAATAAATTAAATAAAGAGAAATTGACTTTGAAAAAGAAAATGGCATAACTAACTTAATTTCTAATGAAAAATAAAACAAATGATTGACTATATATTCAGACAGATATTCGAAAACATTATAAAAGGTATCCAACCAGAACTATTAATTATCGCTGGAACAATGTAAGATAATTCCAATAACATTGAATTATTGCATACCATCAACACCAGACACCACACTATCTTACACGTCCTTACGTTTCTCATTTAATCAAGAATTTGTTTTTAAACGAAAGCAACAAAAATGCGATCAATAAATACAGGTGTTATGTTGTAATTAGGAAACAAATTTGTAAATATTATTTCCTGTTCATAGACTAGAGTAGTATTTATTATAACTAATGCAAGGTGAAAAAAAACTTTATATTTTGAGTCAACACTTAAAAATATTTCATACTTAATTGCTTATTTCATACTTAATTGCTTATCTTAAAGAGTATCTAAGGCACATTATATTAATACATTAAAAAAAACCCTCGTAAATTCAAGCCAAAATGCTTTTAATGCATTCTTTCTCAAAGGTTGAGATATTGTTATCTTTAAGGACATAATCATTATAAAAAGATGATTATTATAATCATAAATTATCATAAATCATATTCAAATATCCATAAACTTTTTTCCAGAATATTTTTTTCCTTATGCGAGTTATTTTGTTCACAAAAGCAATCTATTTATGTTTTATATAAATACGGTTATAATTTATAGTTTTGATTGTGCTAGTAATATTTCTTCTCTCATGTATCAGATTATATTCTTTTTAAAAATGTGCAGAAACTTGTTGTTTACTTATTTTAATGACTTAAAAAAAGTTTTTTAGTACGATATTTATGACATTTCGTTTAATCTTTGTGATAGTTTTGTGTAACTTTTAGAATTGCTTTAAAAAATTGCAAATAATTTTGTTGTTGTAATTTTTGTCTTTAACTGGTTTGATAATCGTACAAATACATGTTATAATTGTATTGTATTTGTTTAACCAATAGGCATTTTTTTTCATTTATTTCACATTTTAAACCCAATAACATCTGTTTTTGGTTTTCATGCACTGTAAATGAAAGTTTACTTATATGACGTTCCAATACTATAAGAAGGTTGGCATAAAAGAGAGCGACTTATACAGTGTGAGAACTATTATGTTTTTCATGAGAATATTGTACTCTGGAGTTCTTTCATTAATTGTTATCTACAAGAATTCTTCAATACAGTTGAACACGTTGCACCAAATAGGGAACTAATCCCCTTATGAGTATCAACCCCTTATTTGAGTAATCATTTGATACTGCTAAAAACAAAAAATTCTTAAATTAATTTGTTTTACTTAAAATAGCAGAAACTTTTGGAAAAATGAAACAACTTCTTCATTGTTTTTTTCAAGAATTTAAAAAAAAGAAATAGCTTTGAAAAAGTTATAATAAGCTTGTAACTTCTCAGGACATCGAAATTTATGTGACCATTCATTTACCCTTATGAAATAGAGATAATCCCGCGTTTCATTCCTGTGTATGGCACGCGGGAACCACATAAATGAGATAATCACAATTTATCGGGGATAATGATAGATTATCGGTCGACCATTATAGATGTACGGCGTAAAGTATACTTTACGGTTGTAAATGCATTTACGAAATTATCGTCGACAATCTATCATTATCGATCATAAATGCATTAACAGTCGACAATCTATAATAAAGGAACGCGGGAACCACATTATTGGATAATTACAGTTTAACGGGCGATTCGTAAATGCATTTAGGCCCTGTTTTCGATAGCAATTCATATGTACCCAATCACAATAGGTTATCGACAATGCTAATTAATTTTGTCCAATCATATCCATCGATTCAAATGACAACGCGTTTAAGTCAAATTGATCGTCTAGCTAGATCTCAACAACCGGCAATTAATAGTATTTTAGAATACTGTTTATCTGTAAAAATTGAGACGAAATTATATTACATGCAAGTTTACAGTTATTAATTATTATACTTATAATAATTTTACCATGACAAAGTTAATAAGTTATAACTGGTACTAATTTCATATACATGGCAAGTCGTTGTAGAATAATTTACTTTCTAATTTCTATGTTAATGCATCATTTATCATTTTTAATATAACAAAATATTTTTTTTTATATCAAATATTTTATATTAAAAAATCGTGCATTTTTTTTTATCATTAACAGAGACACACATATATATAATATATATGTACCGTGACATATATTGTTTTTCCGGATTGAATACCATAGTATTGCCCAGTGCTTCTGTTTAAATAAAGTAATTTGTTTAGCTGTAAAAACAATTACCAAGTGATAATCCATTTAGAACTTCACCTCCAGCTTAATTTCAGGTGATTAATTGGAGGGCAATAAATTGCGCAATCGCACACCTGTAAATCCAGTCACAACTCGGGCTACAGAACTAATTATTGGAAAATCGGACACATATAATTTTACTGTGTAATTAAGAAGCAAACCTTAGCAAATAAATGCGGTACAGAAAAGTTTCTTGCAATATCAACTGATCATTACCAGATTTTAATTTTTAAATTAAAAGAAATGCCGAGAAAGTAGCTTTTTATTTGTTTGGTGTATATAATAACCATAAATCCACTCATTCATGGTATGGCATCAATATTTCTGACCTGACACTACGTACTTTATATTGCTTAATTCTATAGAATTTAATATGCAATGTTTCGGGTTCTTTCAGGAATATTCCAAGGTAAACCATCATCAGAGGCCGACAAATACTGTCTAGTGAATATCTAATTGTACATAATTAAATAAAGTTTATCAAGAGAAACAAAAAAGAATCATATAGACGGTGAAACATTTGTAAAAGAAAGTAAGCATCACAGGCAGACAGCTTAATCTGAAAGAATCAAAATATTTTAATTTGGCAGAACTATAACCAATGAATATCTATAGACAGAATATATTCAGAAACAAATTTTGTACATGTTGCTATTGTTTCTAATAATTCTCGCAATTTGTAAAGGAATTAAATTCAAATAGTTTTTGTTCACCGTCTTCTTTGAATATATTAAATCCATTATTTCTCGTTCTTTTGTGCAATTTGATATTATTTTTGTAAGATATTGCTTTATTTTATTGTTTATTATTATGGTCATTGTCAAATATAGCAATATAAAATATTTCCAGGAAGGCAACTCCGCCCATTAAAACGCCAACGATCTATTGTATTATAATAGCATTACTTCCATAGGTAGCTCATTGACAATCATATTATTTGTAATCAGGTTGCATGGTAACTTCTAAGGTTTGATACGATTGGCGAAGAATTATATATTGTTAATTGCTTAAAACCCAGTGGCAAGTATCTCATGTATGTGTAGGATGATGGTATAGTGATGATATAAGGTTGTTTGCTTTTATAGTAGTATAACTTCTATAGTTCACTGACAATCATATTAGTTTCCATGTTACCTTCAATGGTTTGAAATAGTGATGAAATATTGACTGTTGGTTGCTTAACGTTCAGTGGGACATATTTCATGTATGTTTAGGACGATGAAATAGCTATATATATATATATAGTGATGACCTAAGGTTATTTGCTAGTATAATAGTGTAACATCTATATTTCATCGACAATCATATTAATTTGTATTTATTTTCCATGTTTCCAACTAAGGTTTGACTTGAAATAACGACGAATTATTGACTGTGATTGTTTTAATGCCAGTGACAAATATTTCATGTATGTGTAGGACGATGATATAGTGATGGCCGAAGGTTGTTTGCTAGTATTATAGTATAACTTCCATAGTTCATTGACAGTCATATTGATTTATAACTAGCTTTCATGTTCTGTATAAGGTTTGAAATGATATAGCGATGAAATCTTGATTGTGGTCGCTTAACATCTAGTGGCACATATTTCATGTTTTTTTAGGGCTATAATATAGAGACAAGGCTGTTTGGTAGTATAATAGTATAAGTTTTATGGTTCATTGACAATCATACTAGTTTGTACGTAGTTTCCATGTTACCTTCAATGGTTTGACATATTAATGAATTATCGATTATTGGTTGATTAACGTTCAGAGGCAAATATTTCATATATTCTTAGGACGATGATATAGGCACGGAGATGACATAAGGTTATTTGCTAGAATAATAGTAAAACTTTTATAGTTCATTGACAATCATATTACTTAGGTCTTTCTACCTTTCCGTGGAAAGACCTATTGATTTTGTTCTGATTATTAGGTCTTTCCACCTCTCCGTGGAAAGACCCATTTATTTGGTTTTGATTATTAGGTCTTTAAACTTTTCCGTGGAAAGACCTATTGGTTTTGTTCTGAGATTTATTGTTTTCGCAAGATGTCGCCTAGATTTTTTTCGCATATGATATCGAACAGTTATTGGGCTTTTGAAACTGACCCTGTTAAACCGTACACTTTACATTGTAAGTGTTATCTCCCCGAACACTGTTTTCC